>OU612060.1:50326559-50692158 GCA_914767635.1 Melanostoma mellinum | reverse complement strand
TCCCATAGATATCCGACTGCTATAAAAAGCGATCAATTTACCGTTCAGAATGGGCATACGTATGTAGTTCCCTTCCCTTCCTCACATGGTAGTGTTAAGAGAAATACCAGGGACTCCCCTATACTTGGAAACCGTGAGCCTCCCGTCCGTTCTCAAAACTCATAAGGTAACTTGGCTTGTCCAGAACCATCGTCTTTTTAATTCTGAACTATCACACTATTTTTGTAGGTAGAGCTTTTGTACATTCAACAGGCCCCACGTTTGGTTGACATGCCCCACGAATCATAACTTGACACATCGCTCTCTTCTAGCGAGGAACGCATTGGTGTCGTTATGTAGCTTTTCTTTTTCTTTGCTCGGTTTTTTTTTTAATGATTGACTGTCTTTTGTGACTTTTTGTACAACTCGTGTAGGCATGTTCTCCAATTTACCTCTATTAATCCTTGGACCCACTCTTTATCGCTTCTGTTTCTATTCTTACAAATGCATCAACGACACCATGCTTCCATTTTCCCATTGCTTCAATATCTTCTGCCTCAGGAGCAGTACCGATTTTGACGCAGCAGTATGCATTGTTCTCCAACTTCAGTCTCTATCTTTAGCACGCTTTCAATGATGCCAAATCTAGACAAGACTCTGTACAACTCGTTTACGTAAGTACCTACTTCAACACGCGGCCTTGAAATCGATAACAAAATGGTGTATATCTATCGATATTATATTCCCTGGAAAATTTGGTATATTGCTGATTTTTTACGTTAAAAATACTAGTTTCTCGGAATTGAGAAGCGAGGATCTCCTACAGAGGTTCAATTTGAGAGGAATAACTTTCAGTCAAAATGATCAATCCATCTGAATGCCAGCTTTCTTTGATTCAAGTACGCAATACGCATATCTACTTCGAACTCAACTCTTTCCAAGCTGTTTAAGGTCAGTAAGTTTCCCGATTGCCTATTGAGAGACCTAACGGCTCTCGTTCATTTTCTAAATCATTGCCATTCGCGGTTGTTAGAAGCACAATTTTTTCCGACGTAGGTGCCTTTTCACTCCCTACACAACCTTTGTGGAGCCTTTTTGCATTCAATTTCCACTACCAATCAACATTGATCTCTTCCTCAGTGCCTAAGAACCTTCGTCATTACTGAGCTTCATTGACTTGACCAACTCATACATTACTTTCAATTATATACAAGTTCAACTTATGTATTCATAGTTTATATACAAAAACAAAAAAAAAATTCAAATTTTAATTATGAAAGACTGTCGATAATAATTAAAAGAAAAAGTGCTTAAGCTCATTCATCTGCTGCATGCAAACACTTCGCAAGCCTGCATTCCATTGTCCACACTCCAGCCCAGACTCTCTTCATATACTTTCGTCGCCCTCATCATCACTGACTGAAAACAAATCCAACGACAACATCAACTACTGCATCACATTGCAAATTCTTAATCGAAGTCGACTTTCAACACCATCATCCCTGTGTTAACAATAGAACTCATTTGGAAACTTCATTATGTCAATGATGTAAATCGATGAATGCATATGTTATGGCACATTTCTTTTTTGTGTTGCCGCTGTGCCACCACCACTGCCACAACCGCTTCTGCTTATATGTATTAAATAAAAAAAAAACCAACAGAAAAAAAAACTTATCCATCCGGTACGCGCAGCTTGTGGCTAGGACACTATGTGGTATGTCAGGACATGTAGACGCCAAATTGAATGATCATCGTTTAAGTTTTGTCCCTGGCTACTGCAATGTGATGAGCCACAGTGACCGAGCATAGTTGGAGATGGAGGTAACGTGTGGATAATTTACAAGGGCATTGTGTGATGCAGAGGTAAAAAAAAATAACAGATTCATATCAACTGATGGAGAATAACACTTGGCTGGGCTGCTGGTTGTCTCATGGCTTCCCCCCTTTTTTTCGAAATCGGTGGGGCTGGGGTTAAGGTGTTTATTTATTTTTTATTCTATTCATGAGCCATGTTTTTTTTTTAAACAATGGATATTTTAAAATTTCTGAAAGTTTATTTTTCTTAAAAAAAGAATATGAATACCGATAGTCGCCGAAAGAAAATGTAACTCACAAAATTTGAGTTCCAAAACTTCTTAATGGCTAAGCTTTTCCATTGTATCTATTACTTTGGAGTAACAATTTAACCCCGCCGAAAAAGCGAACTCTCCACGTTAGCCACAAACAATATAAAAAACCACCGAATAGTTTTTGAAGAGAAATGAGTAAAGGAGCAAAAGGCAGCCGAGGAATTCAACATGCTCCAGTTTTCTCAAAACACGATCTCAAGAGGTCACCAGATAATTCTAAGGCTTCATGTATAATATGTAAATAGATTTAAAGAACATCAAAAGAACACCTTTTTTCAATGACAAAAACGCCACCTCATTAAATTACATTTTCCATAAGCCTTCTTTAGTTCAGATGACAAAGTCGATTTCTTGAATATAATTCTAAGGTCACAGCCACGTAATGACCGGTAGAGCCGGAAAAGGGTAAAAATTAAAAAAAAATTGAAAACTAAGCAACACTCTGCTGCTCAGCTTTCAATATTGTTATTGTTAGATCCCCCCTTATCCAGCCGCTATTTAGGTACATCTGGATTTCCCCAAGGCAGCCATTTAGACCCTCTCCTCTTCCTCCTTAGTATTAACGACATTGAAATGCTCATTAAACACTCCTGTATCTCTCTCCATGCGGACGATACTAAGTTATGAAGGGTCATTTCTTTTTCTCAAGACTCTTCCCACCTCCAACAGGATCTCGACAATTTTTCAATATGTGCTCCAAAGACAGCCTGGAGCTTAATGTTTCCAGGTGCCAATCAATTACATTCTCACGCGTAAACGCATCAAAACTCCTCCCCGTCTCTATCTTCTAAACAGTCAAACCATTTCCCCTGTTCAGGTGATCCGTGACCTTGGGATTATTTGCGACCGTGGTAGAAAGAATTTGCAGACCCCTACGTAACCCGATCGCTTTACATTTATTTTGTTCGTCCGCTTCCTGAATACGCTTGTCAAGTCTGGTCGCCTTTCCAACAAGTACACATTGCCAGAATTGAGAGCATTCAACGCCGATTCCTCCGATTTGCTCTTCGAGGTCTTAATTGGAGTAAACCCCTGATATTACCTCCTTATCAAGATCGAATCAAACTTCTCAACCTCAATACGCTGAAAGATCGAAGAGAATTATTTGACGTCCTCTTCATTCACCGAATCTTCATAGGCGCCATTGACTGTCCAGCCCTTAACGAATCCATCTTTCTGAATACTAACCCTCGTAACACTCGGAATCCCCGTCTCTTCTATCTTCCCACCCATCGAACCTCCTACGGCTCCAATGAACCCATCTCCCGAATGCTGAGGCATGTCAATTCTCATTCTTCTTGTTTTGACTTCAATGTGAGTACTCCCTGCTTAAAGCTTCGTCTACTAAGCCCCCAACTAGTTAACATAAGTCTTAGTTATTAGGTTTCTTAGTTTGTAAGTTAGATTAAGTAATAGCGTGTATTTAGCCTAATAAATGGGGGTTTGCCCCCACCAAAATTAAATTGTCCCGCTCAGTACCTAGCCGGGTACCTCTGAAAGCAAAAGTAGTGGCTAGAGCTGAAAAAATCATTGAATTACAAGCATGATCACTGATCTTTTCGGCCATCGTGTTCTACCATATCGACAATTGAAAGGTTTTCGTACGAACCAGCTTGATTTGTAAAAACCATTTGGCAATTATGTTCTTAAAGAAGCTAAAATTGCAAAAACAAAGTTTTTCTCTGGAAAAATGTAGATCATTTTTCAATCCAAAATTCAAAAATTACATAGCAAAACCTGCAAGCTAGGAATTGATATGGGTAAAGCTTAAACGTATACCCGCTGCTACACTGAATACCTTGACATTTATTATATAGCGGAAAAACAGTCTAGTAGAGCATTCCACATACGCGTAGTGGGACTTAAATATGAATTCTCTATACTTGACTGTGAGTCCAAAGTTAGACTCAAAGTTTTAGATGAGCAATCCTTGCAAGTGGGGTGTTGCGGTTAAATTGTTTTAGGAATGCAACTGGCTATTTCAAAGAAGTTTGGGGAACACCTGACAGATATGAGGATTATATTTATTTTTGGGTGGATGTAGGCTTTATAAATAGCAGTCAGGTGAGAAGGGGTGAAGAACTTCCTGCCTAAGCATTGTGTCATTCCAACGAAGATCACCGTTTACACACATACCAAGTACTGACAGCTTTTCGGTTTCGTGTATGCAGGTACCCCTCAAGGAAAATGGCAGTGGGGGAATGCGAAGCATCAACGACAAGACACAATATTGAGTTTTTGAAGAACTGAATTTTATTCGGTTTTTATTACGTAATGTAACAATGCTGTCAAGGTCAGAACTCAATGAACTTATCATACGCAATCGTTGCCGGGACCTGAACTTGGATACAAACATAAAAAGTTGAGGGTTGAATCGTCAGCAAAACAATTAAGAGAATTACAAATTTCATATCAGAGATCATTTATGACATTAAGGAAGAGATTCGGAGACAAGACGGAACCCTGGGGCACACCAGCAATTATAAAGTGAGTATCAAACTTAAAACCATTCAACACAACTTGTATTGAGCGGTCCGAAAGATAGTTTTTAATGCAACGAAGAAGAGACTCATCGATACCAAAAGCACGCATTTTCAATAAGAGAGTTTGATGCTCAACTCTATCAAATGCCTTAGAAATATCAAGCGAAATAATCTTACTTTCTCGAAAATGACCCAAGGATTAGATCCTTTGAGCTTTGCCATCAAATTACTTGTAGACCTTTTGCTTCAAAAGTCATACTGTCGGCCATTGACATTCTTTCGATTTTAAAGATATTTCATCAGTTGCCAGTTTATCAACGTTTCCATGATCTTGGAAAGAAGAGACGTTAGTGCAATTAGACGGTAATTGGAAGGGGAGGAAGATTCGCCTTTTTGTGGGACAGGCTAGATAAAAGCAGTTTTCCAACTGCTCAGGAAGAGCCCATTAAAAAAGGTAAGATAGAAAAGTTGACGCAGTGGTTTCGCCACCGTAGAAGAAGAAAAAGAACACCTTTTCAGAAAAACGGCGGGGATACCATTTGGACCAGTGGCTGTGTGTGTGTCGAGATATTTGAACAAATTTATTTATCTTCTTCTTCTTTTATATATATAATTCTGCTGTACTTAATTGTATGTAATTGAACTCCTCCTAAACGGCTTGGCCGATTTAAATGATTTTTTTCTGTATGCGTTTGAGTGGCACCCTGGATGGTTTAAATTCACAAATCAGCCCGGCAGATGGAATTGGAATATAATAAAATTGACAATTTCATTATTCTTAACTGTAATGAATTAAAAATTAAATTCAAACAATGATTTTGTTTTTTTTTTTTTTTTGACAACAAAAAATTAAAATAGTAAATAACAAATAATAAGGTTTGTTTTGAAAAATTCTTTTAATTTTTTGACTGATGTGATAAGAATAAAGATTCAAATTTTTTCAATTTATTGCACCTGAGTACCATAGACAAATTTTTGTTTGTTTCATAATAAGCCACACATCAATGGGTTATGAGATGACTACCCTTATAAAGTTATAGAGCACAGTTAGGAAAACAGGAGAGGATTTAATAGGATACACCGATACAACTTGCTTTTGAACCTTTGTAAATCGTAATGTAGTTGAAATACAGAGCCAGGTAAAGCAATCCGGATGAATGCCTTATAAATTGAAGCCAGATCAGAAGGGGTGAAGAACTTCCTGCATTGTCTTAAGAAACCTAAGCATTTAGCAGTGTCTTTGGCGACTTCAAATATGTGGTCATTCCAACGAAGATCGTCGTTTACACACATACCAAGTACTGGCAGCTTTTCGGTTTCTTGGATGCAGGTATACCATTCATGAATAATGGTAATGGGGGAATATTTAGATTTATCCTCAAATTGTAGAATTGATAAGGATATATCAACATATATCCTCAAATTCTTCCAGGACCGGTAATGGGAACGGAATCGGAAATTCAAAAACCACTGGAACGAATTGTAATTTTTGTCGCTATTACAGTACGACGTCATCCCCATATTCCCACGAGAATGGGACGGGAACAAGAAAATAAGCGGGAGTTAGAGTGCTAAATTGTCCCTGAGAAACATTAACTACATTTCATCATCACTCTCCCACTAAAATAAAAACTTTGAAACTACTTTACTAAACTTTCAATTCGATGAATGTAGGGCCTGAGCTACGCCGGGCGGGTCAGCTAGTGTCCCTATAAATTTGAAAACTTCTTTCGCTATACCCATTCGCCTCCTTACAGCTCAATTCAAATCACAAATTCTTTTTGGGGATGATGTTTTTTGGTCTGTGAAGAACAAAGCTTCTCAGGTTGTTGATGATGCTTCAGCGTTTCCGTCGAAAAATCACAATGACCAACCAATATCAAATTCAAAACAAAATTATTCAGGCCGTCTCAATAGGCTTTCTTTTTTTGCCACACAGTTTTTTTGAGACTTTTATATCCAGATAGGTTGAACTCTGAGAAACCAAAATAAACACCCACTTTTGTTTCACTCAATGCCAAAACAGCTGTTCTGTTTTTTGCAGTGTGAGCGTCCACAGCTAAGAAATCCAATCGCAAAATCCCTAATGTTGCTAAAATCGACCCGAAATTACGAATCTTGATAGAGCGTTCATGACAATCATATTCTCTTAATTACTCACTTGACCAATTTATTTGTCCACAAATTTGATAACCGAAACAAAATAGAGCTTACGGAAAAATTAAAAGGGAGACTTTTGCCCTGATTTGTAATACTTGTGCCGATTTCTTCCCAAACTCTTTGAAGTCTAGCCACTGACGTTCAAAAACCTTACGGAGCTAAAAATTGATTGTGGTTTCCGTGGTGTGGTTGTTAGCATGCCTGTTACGCGGGAGGTTTATTTTTTGAATCCCAACAGTAGCCAAAAATGATTTTTTACAGGTATCGCCTTTTGCGAGGAATTGGCAAGTCCTCCGATAGTAAATTCATTGGCATAAAAAGCTCTTTCTCGATTAGCCGTTCGGATTCGGCAGAAAAATTGTAGGTCCCCTCCATTTGCTTACAAGGCATGGTTGTGAGAAACGAGGCACCCCGCTCATTTGCGCCACCTTATTTATTTATTTTATTTAAATGTCTTACCTTTCCTACCAACAATGAACCTGGTAAAACATAACACCATATTTTCAATTATAAAAAGTCTGATTATAACCAACCCCGACGAACACGCAAGTGAAAATTTCGAAAGTAATTAGTTTGTTTTAATTAAACGATTCATAATGAGAAGGTCCAATTATAGTGACGGTAAAGTGACTTTTATCACTTTCCAACATAATAAGTTTCCATTTCATTATAACCTAGCAGCACTCTGTCCACGAGGATGACCGACCGTTCATGTGAAGCCTGTTGCATTTGCTATTGTATATCAACGTCGTGTTTATACTCATTATGATAAGCGATGCTGTGGTGGCAGCAATGATGGCACAGTGCCATTCATTCCATCACTTCACACTTCCAGCCCGGGCCGGGGGTATAAATAGAGGAAGCAATAGAGAGGAATTCACATATCCGACTGTCATTTTTGTACGTAGGTACGAGTATGCGATGTATGAGACTCTAACAATGTTCTGGCGCATTAAAACGTTAAACGTTAATTTTGTGAGTCGGTATAATGTCTCTTTTAGTTGATAAATATGTTCCAATGACTTTGTTATACAACTCATGTAAATGTAACACATCATAATGAATTACGAAGATAATTTAATAAAAATCTGTTTTAATTCAGTGAATGACGTCGAAAGTGTTCAATTGAATGAATACTCGTATGCGTTGGTATTTATGGTTGTTTTATAAACGAATCTATACGTCGCGTCGTCGTTGGCATGAATTTAGTATGTGTGTGTGTGCTTTTGATTCGTTTATTATTAATTGGATGTGCTATTGATGATGACGGCAAGTTCGTTAATTAGGCAACCAATTTAAATAATTGAAAATGGTCATTTAAAAAATAAATTTTTTATTAATTTCGTCAAAATTGATTTCACTTCGGACGGTGGCATTGTATTTTTTATTTATTTTGAGAACCTCTTTTGCTTCAAATATGATTTTTTTTACGTTTTGTTACTTGCATTGCTTGGCTTTTATTTAAACTACATTTGATAAAGGGTCATTCCATTGTGACGGTGGGACATTTATAGGTACTCATTTTTTGCCGACACTTTGCTTCACTTCTGTCAAACGGCAACGATTTACGTACCGAATATGACATTTTCACATATTTGAATAGTCATTCCATACTGTACCATCGAAAGAGGTATGAAAATATCATTTAATTATGAGAAATTGATGGTATAAAAAGCGTGACGGGCGGGACATCAAACAACCTCTCCTTTGCGAGTTGACTTACACCATTCGCAATTGGTAAGAAACTATGAAACTTTTGTTAAAGAACCTAATTTTATATGGATCCTGATATTGTACAAATTAAGTATTGGTATAATTTACGCAAATATCTCGTAAAACAAAAATAATTTGCTTCATGTTATATTCTCCAGATATGGGTTTAGTTAAAAATTAATTAATAAGTTACTTATTTTTTAAGCGTACGGTGTCGTTTTCTCTGGAATGACCCTAAAGAAACACTAGAGCTCCTTTGCATAAGAATCGAGAGATCACAATTTTGTTCGAAATGAGAAAACAAAGTATGGGGTAAAGCTCTCTTGTCGAAAATGTGTACTTTTGGTATCGACTTCTCTTTTTCGTTGAATTAGAAACTACCTGATACTACTGATCAATACAAGATGTGTTAAGTGGTTTTAAGTCTAATATTCACTTGAAAGATAATGATGTGCCCCAAGGCTCCGTTTAGTCTCCAACTCTGTTAATCATTTTCATAAGCGATAAATTGTCTAAAACGTTTAGTCCTTGGAGGACGCAAGGGCCATCAGCAAGTAAAGTTTTCAGCCTTACATCTCTGGCGTCTGTAACACAAAATTACAAGTGTTTGTAAAACAAGTTAATTATGACTACGACTAGTGTAGGAAATTTCTGTAACACAAAGCTACAAGTTTGCTGTATCTTGAGTTGTAGACTTGTAGCTTTGTGTTACAGGCCCCCGATATTCGAAAGTGTAACAAGACCAGTTTGCGTATGATTAACTCATTGAATTCTTACCTTGACAGTACTATCACAAAATAATAACCAAGAATTCAATGCCCTAAGAACCATTTCAACAATAAAAAGAAAAATTATGGTGTCCCCTTTTCGCTTCCCAACAAAAACCAATCACACAATGAATCATCCAAAAGAGTTAATTTTTTCGCTGTGAAGCGAAATATCTTTCCACAACAAAACTCAGATCTAGATCTACCAGACTTCTCCTATCTTCCACATTTCTCTAGAATCCCTTCTGATCTTTCAATTAATCAACAAGTCTTAATGGCCTCCTAAAACTAAAAAGCAAGTATAAACCAGGTCCAGATAGCATTCATGTCATTTTACTAAAAAAAATGTTGTCCCAGTTTGGTCCTTCTCAACACTAATCTGTTTAAGCGATCCTTTTAAATTTTTTAAATATAGACCCATAGTGAAAATCGCTCATATCCTTAAGCTTTTTGAAAGCATTCTACATGAAATTCTATCTTTCCTTTCCTCCCTTTCTTTCTTTTCTTGCGAGTGAAAATCAATGATATGCTCCAAGCAGCATGGATTATGTAAGAAAAGGCTGACCATTAGTAATCAAGTTGAATTTGTATCCTTCTCAATCCCTGCGATAAAAAAAGAAATGAAGTAGGCTTCACTATCCAGATTCCAGCAAGGCCTTCGACAAAATCTCGTATATTTAAACTGTCCTGTCCTTCCTCGGGTTCACTCCTTTTCTACTCAAATGGATCTCTTTTTATCTAGAAAGCCGCCAATGTAGAGTTTTTTTTTTTTAATTATGTAGGGTGAAGGTCAAAATTACCTTTACAAACACGTCGACCTGAAAGATCTTTTGTGCTGTTCCCTTTCCCGGTTTAAAAACACGTAGTGTATAGGTTTGCTCATTCGAAGCTGAGGTCATGTAAGAACCTAAGAATCTTCGAGGAAGAGGTGTTTCTGATATCAAGGGGACAGGGGAACCATTTATTGAATATTTTAAGGGGTTAGGGGTGGTCAGGATTATCAAAAAATCGATTTTTCTTTTTGAGCATTTTCTTAAAGTATAGTATCTTAAAAATATTCTCTGAAAGTTTGAAGTGAATCCGGCAAATATCTTTCGAGTTATTCAGTTTTATTTCCAGCTTTCAGTACTGTACATAAAGCGACTGTAAAACTTTAAATGCGTTTTTCTCAAAACTATGTTTTTGAACTGGTGCCAACTGTAACTCAAAAACCGCTCGATAGATTTGAATGAAATTTATACAGTTTCTAGGAAACATAAAAAACTAGTGCTTAATCGAAGCTTTTTTATTTTGCTTCAAAATTGGATTTTTTATAAATAATTAATTGTTGATTTTTCCCCAAAAAAAAATTCCAGAAGCCGCCATTTTGTTAATTTTGAAGCAAAATAAAAAAGCTTATCAAGCACTAGCTTTTTATGTTTTCTAAAAACTGTATAAATTTCATTCAAATCTATCGAGCGGTTTTTGAGTTACAGTTGGCACCGCAAAGACCCATTTTTAAAACTTGTTCAACTTAAAACCGCCATAACTCGTAAAATGGTTAATATTTTTTTTTGAAATTTTGGTGAAGTAATGTTAAAATATGATGAAATTATACTACGTTTTTACTTTTGTAATAAAAAATTCTAGTAAAAAAAAAATTATTAAAAAATGGCATTTTTTCACGCTTCTGACTACCCCTAACCCCTTAAGCCTGGATCCAGCTAAGGCAGGGCATTCACATAAAATGTGTTCAGCTGTTTCTATGTCTTCAAGACAGAGACGACAGGTGTCATCTTGGCTGATGCACATGTTTTTAAGATGATACTTGAGAGAGCAGTGTCCAGTGAAGAAGTCCGTAAGTAACTTTGCGTCACGTTTGCTCATGTCAAGAATTTCTTTCATACGTTTGTGGGATAAGTCAATGAATAGTTTTGACTGCCGATGGCCATTTGAGTTGTTCCAGGTGCTGATCATGTTCTGTCGTTCCGAGGTAGCTAGTTCGTTTTTAAGGCTACTGATAGGGAGACCACAGTAGGGTTCAGGGCCTTTGAATTGGGACTGAGAGCCAAGTCTAGCAAGTCGGTCAGCCTCTTCGTTACCGGTACGCCTTCATGACCAGGCACCCATGAACGAGTTATTTTATTGTGAGTAGCTAATTGAACTATACATGTCAGGCAGTTCCAAACTAGTTTGGATTCGATTTTTGTCGAGGACAGAGCCTTTAGTGCTGCCTGACTGTCAGAGCAGATTAGGATACTTGATCTTCGGAGGTTTCTTCTAATGCATTCCCTAATACAGAATATTTGACATCTTTGGAAAAATTAATTTGAACACTATTTAGGGATAGTGTTTGGAGATCGATTTTACGTCTCCTGGTGAATGGAATGATGACTGTTTTGGTGGGGTTGACCTTAAGCCCTTCTTTATTGCACCATCAGTCTTTGTTCTTTGCACTTTGCATACGGTTTGTGACCTGTGCTTCTTGATTGCCTTGAATAGAGATGACTAGGTCATCAGCGTAGCCTTGTGTATCAAGGCCCAGCTTATTGAGGTCATCCAAGAGCTGATCTATTACAATTGACCAGAGTAGGGGAGATAAAACACCCCCTTGGGGACAGCCTTTAACAGCATTAACTGTTATTGATGTTTGACCTAGTGTGGTGGAGATGATTCTGCCACTTAACATAGAGTCAATCCATTTCATGGTTGGTGCGCCAATTCCTTTGACAGTTGCAGCGGTTTGAATTGACAAGTAGGTAGTATTGTTAAAGGCGCCAGAAATATCAAGAAAAGAGCAGAGTATAATGTCTTTCTAAGCAAACGCATTCTCAATTTTGCTGACCAGCAATGTAGAGTTTGTTTCCGTTCCTTTTGTGGCAACATCCGTTGTAACCCAAGGGAGCCATCACTGACCCCTCTTTTTCATCCTTGTCATTAGTGATGTCAAAAAGATCATCCAAAATTCTTCTGTCTCACTTCATTCTGAAGACCCACAGTTTTTGAAAGGTATCTCCTCTGATCGTTATTCTCTCCAACTTCAAAATTACCTCAATTCATTCATTCACCACTTGATGTAGTGAAAATTTCCTTGAACTAAACATTCCCAAATGCGAGGCAATAACTTTTTATTGAAAAAGTTAAAGAGATCTCGTCTCCCATTATTCTACCATATTCAGAACCTTCCCAAAAACCGTGTGCAGCTTATCAGGGACTTAGGTGTTCTCTTGAACTACGTTTAAAAATTTTCACTCTCACAATGACTAATTAATATCAAGAGCTGATTCCGCACCTGGTTTTCTCAAGAAACCAAAGCTTTGTTCCCAAATCCTTCTGTATCACCTATGTTCGTCCCCTCTTTGAGTATGCGTCGCAAGTGTGGGCTTCATATATCAAGCATTTCACTTCCCAAGGATCGAAATCGTTCAACGTCGTTTTCTGCTCTTTGCCCATCGGGATCTCTACGACGCGACGTTAGAAACTTCCTCATCCTGCTCCAATACAGCCAACGTCTCTCTCGGCGACTCTGACTGCTCCCTCCTTAAAGACCTTACATCCTTCAGCTCTAATCCCCGAACTGTAAGACCATCCCACCTTTTTCCTTCCTGCTCATCGTACATCCTATGATCTCAATAAACCTTCAACCTGCATCCTGAGCAAGACTATTTCTGTCCCTTTTCTTTCCGACCACAATTTTCCAAGCCTGTGTCTAAAAGTTCTCTTACTAAACAATTTGTCATTCTTATAGCGTTCATTTAGTTTTAGTCACTTTAAGCCTAGAAGTATTTAAGCTAGTTAAAGCTTCTAGTAAACTAACAAGCCCTAGCCCTATCAAAGTTACAATGTTGTTTTAAGTCATTCAAAGGGCCTCACTGTCCATGAATGGTTCCTGTATCACTGAAATCGAAAAGCTGTCAATACTTGGTATCGGTGTAAACGATGACCTTCGTTGGAATGCGAACATAGGTATTTCAAGTCTCTAAAAAAGCTCCAAAATGCTTAGATTTCTTAACATTTACAGCCTTGTGCATATAATTCGCTATTTTGGTAAGTCCACCAAGAGGATATACACTGACAGTTTCATTTAGCCACTCGGAATCGGCCTATTGTAGATCCTGAAATGCGTTAGGCCCGAGAATTCTCGAGCTTTTCGTGTGCGATTTTATTTACATTTTATTTATTTAGTGATTTTAATTCAAAATGAAAACAAACCACTCATCAGATTAGGTAGATTTCAATTAACTACTGGAGGAGTTTTTCTCGCCCAATCCCATTCGTTTACTAAAATCAAATCATTAGACTTACTCCTACACGACAAGATAAAAAAGGTCACTCTCTACATTCGTGTCTGTCCAGTCATTAGTCTTTAAAATGAAAAGTTCTCTCTCAATTTAAAAACTTGTCATTATAAACATCGAGTCTTATTTGATTTTTATTTTTTTATTTCAGGAGTACGATAAAGAAATGACAATTCAGAAAACGACATCACCTATTGCAAATCATTCATTGAAAGACATAGATTTTTACAAAAACTTTACAAACAACATGACAAGCGCGTCAACCGGCACAATGGAGGGTCTATCGCCAACACACGACCAAACTGATGCATCAGCGTTAGCAGCAGCGGCAGCCGCCGCTCACGCACATCTCAATGGAACTAGTGAGTACATATCGATGTCCAATTTACCACCATCGTATATCAATTTGACACAAAAGAAATGTAAGGATCTACCAGCATTGGACATTGAACTATTGTTAAGCATTAACTCACTCTGTGTAGCACACACACATACAATTGTCGCACATACCGAAAACATTTTCTAATAATCACTTGTCCATGCTGGGAGTATCCTTACACTGAAGCTCTATTAATGAAATGGTCTTAAATTTCAATTTAACATATTCTTTTTCCCATTCCCTTCGTAATCGCACACACCCATCATTATCGTTGTTGCAGTGCAAGACATGATAAATTTGCAAAAGTTACAAAACTTAGCAACCCTGCAACACCAACATCATCAGCAGCAGCAGCAGCAGCACCAACATCAACAACAACAACAGCAACAACAGCAGCAGCAGCAACAACAACAACAGCAGCAGCAGCACAACCATCATCATCAGCAGTCCAATTCGCCGGTTGTTGTACCTCCAGTCGCTGCGGCACTTGCCAGCCTTCAGGGATTAGCCGGTATCTCATCTGCAGTAGCTTTAAATTCACCTTTGAATTTGAGCATAGGCTCAACAACATCAGCAGCCGCAGCAGCAAGTTTATCATCATCAACTGGACCGACTAACAGTATCAATAATAATAAGCCCCATGGTCCAGTTGGATCAACTTCTACATTGTCCTCATCATCATCATCATCGTCGTCGTTGCCCATTTCGTCATTATCTATATCCACATCCGGACCGACAGTGACGGCAACATCACCACCCCATGGTGGTGAGATTGGCGTCGGTGGAGGAGTGGGGAGTTCACCTGTGGCCAGTAATATAATTGCAGGTGGCTGTAGTCCGCCAGCTGCAAGTGCACAAATGCCACAATTAATTTTGGCATCAGGACAATTAGTTCAAGGGGTTCAAGGGGCGCAGTTGCTAATTCCCACAGCACAAGGTAAGCTCTGCACATTTGAAGTTTGACTTTCCTCTATTCATTTAATTTTTTTTTTTAATCTTTAGGAATTGCTGTTCAAACAATCCTCACGATTCCTGTGAGTCAGCAAATAAACACAAACGAACATTTTGGTCAGCAGAATTATGGCAGTGGCACATTTGCGACACCACTGCCTCCGCCTCCTCCGCCACAAAGTCTGCTCAAACCAAATCTTTTTTCCAATGGTGTTCAACAACTATTAGCCGCTCTGCATCCAGAGTTGTTTGCAGCGGCAGCTGCCAACCACCTGGCGACCGCTGCAGACGTCCATCACCACCACCACCATCACCATGCGGCCGCCGCAGCAGCTGCCAAGTCATTTCATATGCAACAACTGAAACAAGAGCAACAACGTGATCAACAATCAGCTGGCCATCGTTCAGGTCACCAGTTGCAACATTTGCATCATCACCATCAGCAACATCAATCGACTGACAATCATCACCTTTCGCCAAAGCTCGAATCGACTACCATTAAGTCACTGCATCAGGATAGCCATTCGCCATCGCCGCCGTTACGCCATTATAGCTCAACGTCTCCATGCCGAAGGTCACCATCGATGTCACCACAGCCACCAGTAGGGAATTCCCAAGCTAGCATGCCTCTTCACCTCAAACAAAGTCCTAAACGCGAATGCCCGACAGGAATCAATCTAAGTCATCAGCAGACAGAGAAATCACCCGTGTCCCCCGTACTGATGGCGCTGAGTAGCGGTGGCAGTGGAAGCCATTGTGCATCCTCAAGCAATCACTACTCCTCGTCGCCGCTTAGTTCTCAATTGTTTCGAAGTCATTCGCCGGCCGGGAGTCAGCATCTAACATCGATGTCAACCCCATCGCCATCGAATATTCAACACCAGTCTCGGGAACAGCAACAGCAGCAGCAACAGCAACAGCAAGCTTCTGCGTCCAGTGTACTTAGTAGCATCAATAGGTGAGCTGCCTGTCTGTTTCGACAAAACCATAAGTCAATCCTAAAGCTCAGTCGTACTTATTCTCTGTATATGTGTGTGTGTGTGTGTTCTTTTTTTTTGTTCTAATTTCATGCTCCTCCAAACTACGAATAGACTTACATCCACCAATGGTGAATTAACGATAACAAAATCCCATGGTCCAAATACAACACAATCGTCTTCACTATCGCCTCCGCATCATCAGTCGTCTACGTCGTCGTCGCATCACCAACAGCAACCGAATTCACATCATCCCTTGCATATTGTTAGTGGACACCATCAGCATCTGCATCCTGGTGGGAATTCGTTAAAAATGAGTCCTTCATCATCGTCGTCCGGCATGCAACAACAGCAACAAATCTCACCCAATGGCACCGATGGCTCTGGCACGGATTTGCTAGTCGATTCACCAAGTAAGTATTAATTATTATTTTCCGCTCTTGTTTTGCCACAGTTTTTCACATACCTTCTCATGAAGTTACATTTATTCACGGAAGAAGAAGAATTTCAAATGTGATATTTACGACCTTTCAAATATGCCATACAAACACATGTGGTTTCAGTTTCTCAATATTTAAATATATATGTACCTTCATATTTTATTTTATCAATTAATGCCCTGGTTGAGAGAAAATGATATTTTTTCGTTAGGAAAGTATCACGTTGCAAACTTGAATTCTTTTAATTTGTCTACCCCATTCCACATTCAAGGCATCACAATTTACAAAAAGTAAAACATATTTTTTGTTGTCGAGCGAGCTAAGAATTATTGAAACCTGGGTTCCTTACACGAATGAAACAATAACATTTAGTGAAAGGACATCAGAGTTCTAGAAGATAAAAGAATATTGTCATATTTGCTTCACAGTATTAAATTTCCTTTCATCGAAAGTCCAAAGGTTTTTCTAAATGCGACCTACGAAGAAGACATAACTCATATCGAAACGTTGTCGGGAATAGTTTTATGTAACATAACTTTTTTACTCGACATAATTTAAATTAAATTAATCAACAAATCAAATTTTTAATATTTGACAAAATGCTACTGACAATGCGCTTCATTTGGAAGAACACATCATTTACGTTTACCTTTTCAAAGGCTAATCAAAAGCCAATATAATGGGCGCAAATATTGGATAGGCTGCTTCGGATGCCAGTATCTAAAAAACTGTTTTGAACGACTATTGTTTCTATTTTCTTTGCAATGACTCTGATATTCAAATTTCTGCTCACAAAAATCAAAAATCAAAATGAAAACAAACAAAAGTATATTTTCTATCAGAAGTTCAGCGATACCTTTAAATAGCTTTCGGCAGAAATTGGTTTGTTTCTCTGCTAAAAAATTTAACATAGCAACAACAACAACATGTAGAGGTTACGTTTATTAAGCGCCCCTTAATGTAAAGGGTCATTCATTTCGTATACCAAAAACTCTCGTATAAATTTTAAACGGGTTTGGATCCCTGCTAAAATTTTATCAAAGGCACCTAATAATCACGTGGTTGTGTGGCGCAATAGTTAGCATGTCTGCTCGTTACGTCGGAGGTTGGTGGTTCTAATCCCAACAAAAACCAAAAATAATTTTGAACAGGTATCACCTTTCACGAGGAATTGGCAAGCTCTCCGGTTGTAAATTCATTGCCATGAAAAGCGCTCTCTCGATTAGTCGTTGGAATCAGCCCCCACCCTTCCATTGCAATACAAGGCAAGATTGTGAGAAATGTGCAAGGCCCGCGGTCATTGTTTTTATAAATTTTAGTAGCGAGGGGAAACGCTGGTATCGCCACCTATACTCTCAATTTGTTCTTTTAGCGGCTTTGAAAATGTTTGTTTGGTCGTTAAATTATAGCGTTTTTCATGGAAATTCGACAGATTTAGTCTCAAATCGAGAACTACTCCTTTCAATGAAACATGTTTTTAAGTGTTTTCCTAGTATTGTAAGTTGAATTGATTTTCACATATAGGAATACATTTTGCAATTTGTTTTTTCCAGCAAATTACTGATTTGTAACTTATTTACTCGCTTGTTCATAATTTTCAACAATTTTTTGGACCTAACGCTGGCATAACAAATTTAAAATTATCAAATTATTTTCTATTTAAGGTTTGACGTAACAAATGTTTTTGCATGTGTACGTGAATTCAGAGTAGATCTCTCAACCAATTGGGAGTAGATCTGTTGCGTTTAGAGTTACTCCGGATCTACTCCATTTTTCAATGAAAAATAGAAAATATTTTCACAAAAGGAGTAACTCATTTCGTCAATGAAAAACGATATTAGATAAAAGATTATGCGTTCCATAGGTTCTACGATTCGCTTGTTTCGATTTGAGAAGTTGGTACGCTAAAAGGAGAGTATAGACGGCGATAGCATCGATTTCCCCTCCGTGGTGCTACTATAGTTTACAAATACAATGCTCGGGGTCCCCGATCTGTTGCGCCACCCTATGTACATATGTATGTAATAATTATGTGAAAGGTCATTTATTTCTTGTTTTTCAAGCTAATATCATTGCCACTTGACACCTGCCAAACTCAGCTGTCATTTGAAGTGTCATAATTTTAGTTGAACGTTTGCCATTCACGATAACGATAATGTATCGCTTAGCAATCGAAGAACGAGTTAAAATTATTAAAACTTTTTACAGAAGTGGTGAATTGAACGAAGACAACTTTGGTGCATTACATAAATAAATAAAATAAACGAAGAGGGTGGGGCGTAAAAGCTGTGGAAACCTCGCGGGGCCTTGAGCATTTCAAAGACCTACATTTCTTTGCTGATTCCGAACGATTAAGTTAACAAGCGCTATTCATGACAATTACAGTGTGTAATTTAAAATTCCTCAAAAAAGGCGATACCAGAAACTTTTTTTTTCTGATGTTTCTGGGATTTTAACCACAAACGTTTCACGAAAGGCAGACCTGCTTACCATGAGGCAAAGGGTACGCGATAATTATGGTCGTCATAATCGACGCAAGCAAGCGGTAAAATTGTCTGGATGTACTGATTTTGTAAGGTCTGTGCATCATCGTAAGCCATTTAGTCTAAAAATTGCTTCTAGAAGTGGTTTATAATGCATCTGCATCGTTATAGTGCAAATAAGCATTCAAAATGGGTATTGGAACAACAGTAAATAAATTCCGATCTAAATTTTCTTATCTGACTTTCTGACTAGCCACATTTTCCCACCGAGTGGGTATGTAAACACACAAATTTAAATCATATGGGGCTCAGAAAACCCAAAAGAGGTCGAAGAGGATCCAAGAAAAGTGACTGCTTGGTGTGCTTTACGGTGGTAAGGTACCATTGGAGAAGTATTCTTTCGAAGATGCCAATAATGGGAGGAAGGTTAAAGTCAATGCAGAGGGATATGGTTGAATTGTGGCCGTGGATTGAAGATCATGACTAGGACGATATGTGGTTGCAACAAGACGAGGCAACAAGCCAAAAACCACGACTAATTATGGCTCTGCTACGTGAGAATTTTCCTGGTCGCTTAATTTCAGGCATCTCTTCTCGGCCAGGCAAGCTGCCCTCAAATCTCTTGCCCCTGTCTCTAAAAAATCTTTCACGGTCCAAAACTGACAAATGTCTTTGAGGGAGATGTCAAATCAATTGAACATTCACCTTTAATGACAGACGAATTAGCCAAAAAGGGCACGACCACTTCCCTGCGCTCAGAATGGAACAATCTAGGCAGAACCTAACCTAATTTCAGGGTTTTGCGATGTCAATTGGCCACCACTATCATGCGATTTGACACCTTTGGGTTTTTTTCTGTGGAGCTACGCAAAAGACCGCGTTTATATGAAAAGTTCCAGAACGATAATGGCCGAGATACCGCGGGAAATTTGGGAAAAAGTGGTTAAAATTTTCAACAAAGGAATCGCTGCTGCAGAATTAGGTACGGGAACTTAGTCCAAAGAAGGCCGAACACACGGGTTGACCGTTTTCCATTCCAGATATTCCAGATATTTTTTTAAATGTAAATTTGCTTTCAAAGTGTAAAAAGTTTAAATATGTTGGATCTATGATCAACGATGACGATAAGAATCATCGGATAAGTGAAGGGTCAATGAAATGATGGGAAAACTCTATACAACCTTTTGTAGTTGAAAAATGACTTCAATACTGAAGAGAAGACTGCACCTCTATTGTGCGTCCAGTTGTCGCATACACAATGGCGAATCCGTGACCTCAAAAAGAATGACAGTTCCTGAGATGAAGATGCTTCCTATGACAGTAGGAAGAACAAAGCTTGATCGTTTTAAAAGTACTAAATGCGTGGAAGACTTCCTCTGAAATTCCACTTTAATGAAAATAGAGTTCGCCAACCTCGGCTTGTCAAAAGAGGTTACCAGCAAACTCCAGAGAATCATACAAGGCAACCAGAAAGGATAAAAGGGTGGCCAAAAATTCAATCACAATCAAACTAATAATTGATTGGCTTCCCACATGAAACAATCCAAAAACGACAGGCTTAACAAATTTTTCTTAGGTCAACTCGACGTACCCCACAGGTGGGCAACTACTGAGCAGCAGTCAAGTAGAAGAGCTGTGATCACTTTGAGCCTTTTAAATTGGCTCCAACAAGACTTTATAACTTGTTTGCTCTTTCCTTCACATACAATCCTGTCAATGTGAAATGAAAAATTTGTATACGTGGACTTTACTTCATGAATGAACCGATTTCGCCATAATGATGTCTGTTAACATTAAAATTTTCGAAGGTTATTAATTTTGTTAACGACGAGTAAACAAACAACTTTATCGCTTTTCGTTTAAAACCACGTTTTTCGATCTCGTGGGATACGAGAAAGAGCTGATGATACTGGCAATTGTTGGCATACATGGTCACACACTGCCAAGCAAAGTTGGCATCCTAGATCAGTATCTGTATTTCAACATAATATATATGGATGCGGTCCTAGCCAGGGTTCTAGTCCTGGTCAGAGCTTTAGAACTGACAATTTTACTGTTTTATAGCAGACAACTTAACAGTAGGGTGAACGTGATTTTTTACTAGATCCTTAAAACGCAAATGATTGTCTACAGGTTTCCCGTGTGGTTCTATATTACAAGAGTTACAAATGCGATAGATTCTGGTATTTGAGAGACATTGTCTGAGAGAGAATCTGAGAACCTGTCTTGAAAAGCAGAGAACACCATACTCGAGAAACAAACATTGCTATTCATTTTTTTTAATTGGATAGGACGAAGGTAAAAATACCTTCACTAGCACATCGACCTGAAAGAGCTTTTGTGCTGAAGTCATTCGAAGTAGAGGTCATGTGAGAACCTAAGAATATTAGAAGAAAGGGGTGTTTCTAAAATGAAGGGGAACACACACACATTATTGCTATCCTAATGTGTTAGTTTAAAAAAGGCTCATATAAATAAAACATTATGTTAATATTTAGCTCATTGGCGTAAGCCTGCAAAAGTCATGACTCATGAGTTCAACCAATGGCTTGATATTCGAGGTGCTCATAACCCCGATGCTGCGTATTTAGAGAAAAAACGTCGCAGTGGATTTGTTGTGCCCTCTTACTTGCGCAAAAACAACTCGAGGTATCTATAACTGCGTTATTGACTTTCATTTAATAAGATTTGCACTAGCGTGGAACTAAGTGGACCAGCGTTAGACGTAACCACACCCCAAGCCTATGTCAAAGAATGTGAATCGAATAAGCGTGCTCCGAACTAAAGTTAAGAATCGTTCACCGTCTTATTACAAGCACACTCGTTAGCTGGTGGTGCCCGTGACTATAATTTTTGGCATGTCTGCCTGTAAAATAGAAAACAAAAAAATTTCCACGGGTATCGATTTTTGCGAGGAAGTGGCAAGTTATCCGATAAGATAAGTGGCACGTTCTTCAGTAAATTCATTGCCATGAAAAGTGCTTTTGCTGTTCGGAATCGGCAGAAAATTGTAGGCCCATCCATTCCCTCACAATGCATGGCTGGTATGAAATGCGCTAGGACCTGCTATGTTGCACCAACCTTTGTAAAGCACTCGCTAACTAGCGTTGTCCGTAACCATAGCCTGAGACAAAACTTCTCTAATGTAAAGCACAAACAGTATTGGGACAAGAGCACTTCCTTGCGGAACACCAGCATTCATTTCTTTCTTTCAGGCAGAATTCCCATATGTTAAGTAATTGTTGGAAAAATATAGATCAAAACGTCAATTTGAAGTCTTAATTCTTATTTTTAAATCGTTTCAGCAGTTTTTATAAACCCAGCTTAATTTATCATGCCGTTTTTTAGCTGTCGTGAGGTGTCGCAACAATTTTGCTCTCATAACTTTACCAAAACGCACCAAAAGATGTATGATTTTGAATTAAATCCTTTCAAAAATTCATAATTATGTCAATGCAATAATTTGAACCCAACCTTTGCAAATCCGTTCAACAACTCACTTTGCGATCATAAAACTTTTCTCATCATTTCAACTGCACCCAAATGCTTTCCTCTTAGGTTAACATCTTCGAAAACTTAATAATTATTTGGTTTATTCCCAAATTCAGTAGGAAGCATATCATGCAAATCCTTCAACCGTATCCATTTACGTTACAAAATTGCAAACACAAAGTAAGGTTTTCCTGCTAATTTCGTCTACACTCACAATGATAAGCTTAACGCCTCGGAAAATGAATTGCACAGTGATAGGCTTTTAGGGAGTGATGAGAAGGTAGGTATGAGATTTTAATGAAATCTAACACTAGTTCCTATTCAGAGTTGCAAAGCATTTGAACTACCTTCTCACCTCATCACACGGCTGTTGTAGTAATCTCCTAGGGGAATGGATAAACGAATATATCGTCAAAGTAAACTTATGCGTGTTCTCGTCAGAGCGTGAGTTATTAATTCATGATTGCAGAAAATTTAACGTACACTGCAGGAAATCATTTGATAGATTCTCGCATTAGCAGAGTCGAAAAAGAATCAAAAGCCCTTTTCGAAATGCAAAATTTGACAAATTGCAATGAGGACTTTTGGTGTTTAAATTCCATACTTTTAATTCTTACGGTGTAAGGTAGTTTGTCTATAAGAAAGGTGTTGTGACAAGTCAACGTTTGTTTGGCTGTCAGAGTAACTTTGTTTGTCACATTACCATCGTCTGCGTTCTTTACACAACGAAACGTGGTTCTATGGAAATTGGAAGAAAATCTTTGGCATTCAAATAAAATTTAGATGACTTCGCCTTCTTACGCTTGACATGCACTAATTACGAAACAACACAACAGCTAACAACCGATATTCGATTATGCAATTAAATATGCATTATGCCATCAATTACGTTGCACTAAGCTAATTATTTGTTGTGTTTTGTTTCCCTGTTCTTCTTGCAGCAAGAGAGTAAGCTGTTGTTACCGTGAATATATGCGCGTCAAGTCTGCAGGATAAACTAATTTTTTATCCATTAAACGTATACCTACCTACCTACCAGGGTTCTCAACTAACTGCTGCAAGCCAACAATAATGAAGATAATGGTCGGCTAGTAATTAGTAGTAATTAGTGGTGCTTTTGATGTGGGTGTTGTACACCTTGCAAATTAGACATTTTCTATATACACAGTCTTTTGTGTGGATGTATATGTATAGCAAAGCTTAATCATGACTTTCTTTTGCGTTTCTTTCAGACGAGCAAACCATCAATCAAGCGACAAGCAATGTTGTAGACGGCATTGATTTGGATGAGATTAAGGAATTTGCCAAAGCATTTAAATTGCGGAGACTGTCATTGGGACTGACGCAGACACAGGTTGGTCAGGCACTGTCGGTGACTGAAGGTCCCGCGTATAGTCAAAGTGCCATATGCAGGTGAGGTAGAGTGTAACCATCAGAAAAAAAAGACGAAATTTATATTGACCATGTAGTTTTGTATAATGTTTTCATATATTTAATCATTTTATTTTTGTTTTATGAATTCAAGTTCTCTTTTGTAAATTTGGGAAAAGTTAATTTTAAAACAAGCCATTTATGCTTTCAATACTCCGAAGTTTCTGATTGGAATTAAAGTGGGAAAATACAGCTGAGTAATACATTCCACATTCGTGTGTGTGGCTGTATTTGAAATAACCTTGACCGTCCAAAATTTGGCTCAAGGACAGACATGTCTAGAAGCGTGAGCATTGCTATTGTATTACTGGCTGTCTTCCCAGACCATCGGCTGTAAAAAAAAGATCAAATAAAGACAGACAAGAAACAATACGTCAATGCTTAAGTGACATAAATGTTTCAGTGACGTTTCTATATTCCTAATCATTTTAAAGGCTCTTTTCTAACTACTTTCGACTCAAGTAAGTTGAACATATGTTTTGTAGATAACAGGCAGGGCCTGGGTTCTGTAACTTTCTAAACGATTGGACGATAATTGTCTATCTTCGATTGTTTCTTACATCTTATTTATGTATATTCTTACAGTAATTGAATATATAGACAGCTGTTTCACTATTGTTTTATAAATTTTAGTAATTTTTTGGGGATTTCTAAACACGTTTTTTAGTACCTAGTATTGTATTTTGTCGACAGTCGTCTTAAAAGTAACGAAATCAAGCCCTAGGTCCAATGGGAAGGAACATTTTCCAGCTTCGTCAAAGGAAGCACAAGAACTTTGCGGTGTTTTTAGTGACGACATGTTGATATAAAAAATATATTATATCATAATGCAATACCAAGGATTGAAAACTGTTCAATTTCATCGATGCAAGATCCATTCATGGACAGTGGCAAGGAGGCTTTGGGTTTGGAATTCATAAAGTTCTAGGCGGATTTTTTCTAAATTGAACAATTCTGACATGGAAGAATTTAGTGAGCTCAAAAGTGGTTCTTTAGAAAAGAATATCAAAAGCTATGGGTACAGTATAGTTTATTACTTGTTTCAGAAATAAGATCATAAATGAAATAGAGAAAAAGAGAAGGAGAGAAAACGGAGACCTGGGGTAACCCATCAATGATATTCAAAAGTGAATATCAGACTTGAATCCATCCAATACAACTTATGTATATTGAACGATCGGTAGAGTAGTTTTCAATCCAAAGAAGAAGAGACACATCGATACCAATTAATCAACGTTTTCGTGACCTTGGTAAATTGGGAGATAAATGCAATCGATCGATAATGAGAGAGTGACGAAGGTTTGACTTTTTTGGGGACTTGTTCGACAAATACTGGTTTTCATTTACTTGGAAAGACTTGTAGAGTAGGAAAGAGGGAAAAACTATTACAGCGGGTTTGACAGTTTGTAAGAAAATCTGTTCAATAGTTCTTTGAAAACTCTTCTGTCTGTACGAGTGTAACCTGTGAAACGGAATTATTTACTCGCTAAGTACCGACGATGTCCGTGGCGAAATGGTTAGCATGTCTTCCTGTTCGTGGTTTGAATCCCAACAGAAGCAAAAATATTTCTCCCAGGTACAACCTGTCGCGAGGAATCGGCAAGTTCTCCGATGGTAAATTCGGGTCTATGAAATAACTCCCACGAAATAAGTCCCACTTTTAAAAACGAAATAAGTCCCACCAAAAATTGCTTAAAAAAATTAAATAACTCCCACGAAATAAGTCCCACTTTTGAAAACGAAATAAGTCCCACCAAAATGAAATGATTTAAAAATTTACTTGAAATGAAATAACTCCCACTCAAAATTAAATAACTCCCCCTTGAATAATATATTTCTTAAATGAATTAAGTCCCACTTTCATAAACGAAATAAGTCCCACTTTTTCATTGTTTAATGCGATTTGAAATAAGAAGTATTTGGCTCTTCGAAAAAAACACACGTCGAATAATATGAATAATCAAAGCAGAGGAATAATAAAGAAAAATCGTATACAAGCAAGAAGGGCCATGAGAGATAAGGACAAAAAATTATGGTTGTCCCTTTTACGAAATATTGGACATTTCGTAAAAGGGACAACCATAACTTTTTGCATAAGAAAAAATATAAATTTAGGGGTATGAAATAATTCCCACTTTACAAAACGAATTTATTCCCACTCAAAACGAAATAAGTCCCACTTAAAATAAAAACGCGTAACGAAATAAGTCCCACCAATTGACGAAATAAGTCCCACTTTTAAAAACGAAATAACTCCCACTTTCAAAATAGCAATTTTTGGTGGGACTTATTTCGTTTTTAAAAGTGGGACTTATTTCGTGGGAGTTATTTCATAGACCCGGTAAATTCATTACTCGATTAGCTTTTCGGAATCGGCAGAAGATTGTACGTCCCCGCCCTTCCCTTACAAAGGCATGATTGTGAGAAATGCGCTAGACTGGGTCTATCCTCGTTCAATTGCGCCAGCCTATGCATGTAGGTACATAAGTATCGACGGTGTCATGACACTTTTTGAAGCGTTGGGGTTGTGGCAATAGTTTTTGAATTTGGGATAAAATGCCAATTCTTGATGATTTGAACAACACTTTTGCGAAACAATTATGATACAAAAAAGAATGTTGGAAGCTTGATAGGGCTTCCTTCGATGGTTACAAAAACTTGATTTATGAAAGTAAGCATGAAGCCTATTGCCTTCGGTTCCGAATGCACATTTCTCTCAATCATATTTTGTATTGGAGGGGACAAACAAACATTTTTATATTCCGAACGGCTAAGTGAAAAAACGCTTTAAAGGGCAAGGTAATTTCTCTCGAAGGACTTGGCGATTCTTTGCGAAAGGCAATACTTGTGCAGAAAGTTGTGGGACCGTATCATCGAACATCGAACTCCATAGTAAACAGACATGCTTGCCCTTATGCACCGAACATAACTATGACTTATTGAGATAAATTTAATTTAGCATTGCTTCATTTTGTTTACGATTTCTTAGTTAGCTCTTTTATGTTGATAAAATCACTATTTTAAACTATACGAAAAAATAGTCTAAATTTTAATCCACAGTATGAACAAAATTTAGTTTGATATTCTCAAAAGGAACTCGTAATTTTACGAATTTAAGATTGAAACCCCAAATGTTTTCATGCAAGGGATGGTATAAAATAAAAATCAATGCGAACCCAAACGAATGTTATGAGCTCGCTTAAGTTTGACCAATAGGTATCTTTTTCATTAGAAATGACAGTGAACCAACTCGAGTCATACCTCATACAATTTGTGTTTTTACCAAAGAAACGTCTCAATAAAAAACGGTGACATCGAAGTAAAAATAGAACCATTTTGAAGATACAAACTTAAAGTTTTTCTACTAGTTTAGTTGAAAGGTAGTGGAGCAGTGTCCGATTTCCAGTTTGATCTGAACGCGTGCCGTCGGGAGCGACGTTCGGTAAATTGTCTTGAAACTGGAATATTTTCTGTGAGGTTATGTTTATGTGTAATCGCTGGTCTACGTAGATAAGACCGAGACGGTTGACGCCTTGGAAGAGAATATTCGGCACGTTCTGGTTATAATGAAGCTGAATACTTGGACATAAGATTAAATTATATAAATTATAGCCGTTCGTAGTCGGAAAAAAATTGTAGGTCCCATCCATTTCCTAACAATGCATGGTTGTGAGAAATGACCAAGGCCCTGGGGCTCCTAGCTCTTTTGGGCCACCCTATTTATTTATTTATATTTCATCTCCATGTTCCCTGTAGTGTTTGTATTGAATATGCTCAAAAACTACTATACCGATTTATATGAACTCTTGAACTAAGATGGGGTAGAGCGTGAGAAATAGCATGGGCTATTATTTCATTCCCATTTTCAAACGGGAACAGGAACTTAGAAAGTTCTTTACTTGATTTACTTAATTAAATCACCGTAGGACCCGAGCTTCACCAGGTAGATAGTAACTTTTATAAGATTATTATAATCCTAAAACCGTTTTTTTTTTTTTTAAACCAAATGAATGAAAAAATAATGTTTTATTATATTAAAAATTAAGGTGCTGAGTATAAGTAAACCTTTTCGCAAAAACTATTTAAAAAAATACTGAAAAAACCTTTATTTTCAGCCTTCACATAGGTATAACCCTTTAATTCATTTAATGCTGTCGATTTAAACGTTTATATTTGTGAGTTATAACTTACAAGGCATAAAGTAAAAAAAAACTACAAACATTTTTTTTTTAAATATTATGTCCATAGAACACAATATGAATAGTAGTCCTACCTCTAGCTGTTAAAGGCTGTCCCCAAGGGGGTGTTTTATCTCCCTTTCTCTGGTCAATTGTAATAGATCAGCTCTTGGATGACCTCAATAAGCTGGGCCTTGATACACAAGGCTACGCTGATGACCTAGTCATCTCTATTCAAGGCAATCAAGAAGCACAGGTCACAAACCGTATGCAAAGTGCCCTGAACAAAGTTAATGACTGGTGCAATAAAGAAGGGCTTAAGGTCAACCCCACCAAAACAGTCATCATTCCATTCACCAGGAGACGTAAAATCGATCTCCAAACACTATCCCTAAATAGTGTTCAAATTAATTTTTCCAAAGAGGTCAAATATCTAGGAGTAACCCTGGATAATAAACTCAATTGGAAACCACATCTAGACAAAACCATAGCAAAAGCAACAAATGCTTTCTGGGCCTGTTCTCTTCGGTAAAAAGTGGGGACTTAGGCCAAAAATGATTTACTGGACTTACCTCACTATTATCACACCCATCATAACCTATGCTTCGCTGATCTGGTGGCAAAAAAACAGAACAAGTTTATGCCCGCAAATCTTTGCAAAAGTTACAAAGACTAACCTGTGTAGGTATCACAGGTGCAATGCGCACCTGCCCAACTTTAGCGTTAGAAAGTTTATTAAATTTTCCTCCGCTACATCAAAGAGTAAAGAAGACTGCTGCACTAAGCGGACTAAAGCTTCATCTCACTAACTACTCGAGAAAGGAAAACTTACAAGGACATATGAGTATTCTGCAGGTGCTCCCAATACTGAAATCGCCTGCAGCCCACTCCTGGGACTTTATGCCTAAACGCATAATGTTACACCATTCAGTCTCAATTCAAAGGCCCTGAACCCTACTGTGGTCTCCCAATCAGTAGCCTTAAAAACGAATTAGCTACCTGGGAACGACAGAACATGATCAGCACCTGGAACAACTCAAATGGCCATCGTCAGTCAAAACTATTCATTGACTTATCCCACAAACGTATGAAAGAAATTCTTGACATGAGCAAACGTGACGCAAAGTTACTTACGGACTTCTTCACTGGACACTGCTCTCTCAAGTATCATCTTAAAAACATGGGCATCAGCCAAGATGACACCTGTCGTCTCTGTCTTGAAGACATAGAAACAGCTGAACACATTTTATGTGAATGCCCTGTCTTAGCTAGATCCAGGCTTAAAATATTTAATAAAGGGTTCCCATGTCCCCTTGATATCAGAAACACCTCTTCCTCGAAGATTCTTAGGTTCTTACATGACCTCAGCTTCGAATGAACAAACCTATACACTACGTGTTTTTAAAAACCTAAGGGAACAGCACAAAAGATCTTTCAGGTCGACGTGCTTGTAAAGGTAATTTTCACCTTCACCCAACATAATTTAAAAAAAAAAAAAGTCCTACCTCTAACAAAATGAGAAAGTCTTACATAAACCCTAGCTAGTGAATTTTGTTCTTTATCAAAGTGGGTTAAGAATATAAGAAAAAAGTACATGTGGTGCCATAGGGCACCTCACATTAGTGAGGAATCAATTTCCAGACGATTTTACATATTAGCACTATCCCGATAAAAGTTTTCAAAGTAATGTGAGGGTTTGAAGTTCGATTTCCAGAAGAGATAGTAAATTGACAACAATGAAGAGCAATTTATCGATTAGCTGTTGGTAGTCGGTAAACATTTGTAAGTCCCCCGCCATTCCTCGCAATTTATGGTTGAGATAAATGCGCTAGGCTCTTCGCTCTCCACTCTTTTGCGCCACCCTACTCATTTTTTTTAATCAAACTATCTTTTCATTTGGAGCTGAATACGTTAACTTAAAGCAGCTGTAAAAACAAATTTTTTTATTGTCTTTTTCCTTATTTTGTTTCGTTATGAAAACATAATTGTTTGGTATTCTTCTTCTTAGTTAAAAGTGTATTTGCTAATAAACCTATTCGCTTTGTTTTTGAAGTACATAAGATTTGTGAATGAATGTTACAAGGCCCGCTCCAAACTTGTTTTCAAAATTTTAACGTCGTTAAAGTGTTATCCAAAAAATTCTTTTATTTTAGTTAAAATGGTAACACAACATCCAATACAAGCAACCATGAAAAAACACACTCAATCTGTTAAGTACTGAAATCCAAGAACAAAATATACGCTTCAATACGAGCAGTAAAAAACACTTGATTAAAATTATAAAAACTATATCAAAATATTGTGAATAATACGGCATGTAGACACCACACAAAATTAAGTTGTGCATTTATATTTAAAATTTATAAAATAAACAATAAATTGTTGGGCAAGGAAGAAGGGGTTGAAGATGTGACAGAGTGTAACATGATAGAGGAACGTATTTGTCGTAATTGACAATTAAATTGGGAAATTTAAATGTACAATTTAGTTCCCACTGGTAGTCACTGGATAATATGAAAAAAGGACCTGAGGCCACCTAAGAATAAGCTGAAAACTCTTGAAATTGCTTTCCTTTTTTTTATTTCTATGATTACTATTCACAGACTTTTTATTCACTACCAAATGGCCTGTCAAAATAAAATAAACTTTCACACCAAAAGATGACATTAAAGACAAATAATTCCACTTTTCTCCAAAATCTTAGACTGTGGCAGTAGCACACAATGAGTAATCAACAAAAACAAAAGAGTTAGGCAGCGAACTTGTAGAAAAAAATGTTCTGTCCTTTGATATTATTTTTCTGTTTGTTTTAAAAATTGACCTTTCCTAAATTTAAGTGCCAGGACATTTACAAAAGAAAGCTGTGTAAATTGAGTTTAATTTAATTATTTTTTTCTTATTTGATTTCTTTTTCGGAATAAAAAAAATTTACAATAAAATCTAAAATGTAAACAAACTCATTTCAAACATTATCTTACTATGGACGTGTATGGACTCTCTGCCAATTTAAAACAACAGTGCCCTTGCCGCTCAGATGTATGCCGCTCAGTTATCATCGCAACAACAAAATATGTACGTTCCAATTAAAAACAAAAAAAAATTGCTTTCTTCTTCTCTCTAATTTATAAGAAAACAAAATCGTTTTATTTTCTTTATTTTGTTTTTTTCCGTTTGATTTTTTCTCCTTTTTTTTGCTAAGCTTCAACTGAAATTGGTAACAAAAATAGAACTGTGAATAAAAATAAAAGCAAAGAATTTGTATTAACACCCTAATTAAGTTTAAACCACTTGGCTGAAATCGAACTCTCCTCTTTGGAGCCCTTGTCTTAGATATACCTACAAGCATATGCAAATTAGGTTGCAATGCACTTCTTCGGAAATGTGTATAAGCGCGCATATAAAAGAGCGAAATGAATTCACATTTCTTGCACATAATTAACAGCAACTGAAGGTTAACATACGTTGGTGGTGGTCCAATTCTTTAGAAGGAAGATCACTAACTCTGCACAATTTACTGGAAAGATGTTAGCTTGTTATGTTTGGAGGCTGGAGAGGGAGAGTTCGTTTTACAATGAGTGTAGGGATTGGGACTTAATTGGGTCTTGAAACAAATTTGTTTTAGCTATTTTCTACTTTTAACTAAACACACACACACCACCAAAACTAAATAATCCTTTAATCATTTCTATTGTATGTGCTGCTACTAAAGTAGAAAATATAATCTGGCCAGGGCATTGCCATGCGTAAATTTTAATTTATAAGCTCTTCCGAAAAAACTATGATGAAAAAAAATTCTTAATTTCATTTGATTTATTTTTGTTTGCTAAAAGAGAATCAATTTTTAGTTAAATATGTGAAAAATGACAATGTCCTGGCACTGGTAATGCGCATACAGAGCTTCTATTTTCCTTTTAATTTTTGTTCTTATCTTTACTTACTCACAGTAGTTTTCAAGAATGACAATAATTAATTCAAAAAATGTTCTCAGGTTTGAAAAACTGGATATTACTCCCAAGAGTGCCCAAAAGATAAAGCCCGTCCTCGAACGATGGATGAAAGAAGCTGAAGAGAGGTACATTGGATGTGAATTCATATTTTGATAAAAAAAATAATTTATAATACTAATTCATTCTCAAGCCATTGGAATCGGTACAAGACCGGCCAGAATCATTTGACGGACTATATAGGCGTTGAGCCTTCAAAGAAGAGAAAAAGAAGAACATCGTTTACCCCTCAAGCTTTAGAACTACTGAATGCGCATTTTGAAAGAAATACACATCCTTCAGGTAAATTTATAGTTTTGCAATCTTTTATAAACAAAAGAATGCTCTTATTTGAAATGGGGTTAAAACAAAGAGATGAAAAAAAAACCAAAAAGCCAAAAACAGTTTTAAAAAAATGAGCTGAAACGAAATCTAATTGCAACTAAATAGAGGCCACCAAACCATTGAATCTTTCCTTTATTAAAACCACGCCATGTTTCAACGAAAGCTACGGTAATAATAAAGATAAATATTCAGAGGTTTTGTGGTTTCTATTTGGTTGCAATCAGAAGGGTGATAGCCTTCAAAAGGAGTTTCTTGAGAAAACAAAAGAGTGCACGACTTTAAACCACTTCCAAACTTTGCTTTGACACAGATTTCAACTGCGTAGAGATAAGCTTCTTAAATCGAGAAGGACATACAACCTACTAAGATATAAGAAAGTAAGACATTACAGCAATCCTCAAGAGAATCAAAAATCCTAAAGTTGAAACAAAAGCTCATATTCTCTGCTTTGACACCTCTCAAATGAGTGCAGATATGTTTGAGAAGCACTTGAAGATACATGGGAGTTGTACGCTAGCTTTGAGCGGTAGAAGGCCTTGTAGCCAGATGGGATAGGGTAAAGAGATTTAAGCTTCAGTTTTAAGAAGTTTAGGAATTTTGCAGCATTTTCGCAATTTTGAATATGTGTAATTTCAACGAAGGTTTTCGTTAACACACATAGCAAAAAGCACTTCCACGGTTAGCCCTTCGGAATCAGCAAAACAATTTTAGGTCCCCTTCATTCCTCACTAGGTAAGGTTGTGAGAAATGTACTAGGCCTCGGGCTCGGATTCCATGCCCTGTTGCACCACCCTGTACTTTTGATTTTTTGACAATACTGTCAAGATTATAGAATTCAGTGAGACCCACAGTCCAACCGTTCCCGCTACACATCCGAAGAGCAGAGATCTGGAATCGGGATCAAATGTGAGAACGTTAAGTCGTCAACAAACCCATAAGGAGTATAAAGAGTCACATACAATGACGACGATAAGGAAAAATGCTTTGGGGATAAAAAGTAGCCATGCGGCACACCAGCACTTATTACAGTACTACACATTGTGCAACACAACTTGTGTTGAATAACCAGAAAAGTACATCCTTGATCAAAAGTATGAGGCAAATCCAAAAACTGATCGCAGTTCAAAAATTAAGTTAGATGAAAAGAATGCAGAAACTTAAAAATTCAATTTTTTAAGAAAAAAATTCAATTGCACAAAACCTCGTTTGAATTAAAATCTGGCCAAGTCAAGACATAAAAACTAATTTAGGTTTTGGAACTACCTCCATTGGTGTAAAAGACACACCAGATTCAGGATCAAAACTGGAGTTAGGAGGTAGTGATCTATTTTCGAGTTCTGCTACTTCAACTACTAGATCCGTCGAGACAGAAGGACTATTGACTTTGACAGAGTTACTTCTCAAAGTCTTGCACTTTGAAGGAGTGCTCAAATTTTTTCCTCCACCATTTCTTTTCCTATTTGGAATCGAGGCAAAGCTTTTATTTGCCGACGAATTCCCTGAGCATTGAACTCCTTAAAGCCAAGAGTTTTTAAGGGAATTGGAGTTTCTAAGTTCTCTGTAGATGTAGACATTTCAACAGAGCTACAGGGAGAGGTAAATGATGCTAGCTAAGTTCAAAACGGATTTATTGAAAACTTTGTACAGTTGATCGAAACCTTTCGACAGCTTTACAAATTCTACTTCGATTTCTGGATGTTGCCGGGTGCCCTTGGAACTTCCGTTTAGATTCAGGATCAGAACTGGAATAAGATGGTAGTGATCTATTTTCGAGATCTACTACCTCAACTACTAGTTCTCAAAGTCTTGCACTTTGAAGGAGCGCTCAAATTTTTGCCTTCACCATTTCTTTTTGTTTTGGGAATGGAGGAAGAACTTTTAATTGCCGACGTAAGTAATTAAATAAGTTCTCTGTTCTCAACACAGCTACAGGGACAGAAAAATGATGCTAAGTTCAAAACGGATTCATTGAAAACTCTGTACAGTTTTGATCGAACCTTTTGACAGCTTTTCAATTTCTAAAGTAAAGAAAAGTAAAGAATCACTGGGAATCGAATCGGAGTAGCTAACTTCGTTCCGAAAAAGTCCAAATCCAAAAGATTTTTTTCCTCTTAAAAATTCTTCAAAGTTGCCTTATAGCTCCGCGAAATGAAAGAAAGTGTCAAGTGCTTAATACTTGAAGCCACTCAGTGAAGGAGAGACTCAACCATGCCAAGAGAACAAATTTTTGATAAAAGAGCCTGATGCTTAAAACAATCAAGTACTTTAGAATTATCAGGCGCAAAAATCTTACAATCTTAAAAACAATATAAGAATTGGTTCTTTTTTTCGTAGAGATATACCATCAAATTGTCTGTGAACCTTTAACTATGAAAAACCTAATGTCGGTCGGTTATTGGAAAGAATTAGTGCAAGGACGGTTATTGAAAGTGAGGGTAGAGACCACTTTTTAGAAGAACAGGATAGATAGTTTACTTAGTGGCTTGCCAGCTTAGAACAGCTATTCAAATTGATTTTGGGAACGCCAATAATTCAATGGTTTTCGAAAATTTTTCGAAACTATTCTCTTTTTGAACTTAAATGAAACCGATACTTGATCGTTATCCAGTTGGATATTTAACAAAAGTAAAAAATCAATAAAAACATAGTGCATATTGATGCTTTTGGATTTTTCCTAGATACAACTATGCACATATGTATGTATGTGAGTACATAATTTCACAGGTATTCTTGATTAGTTTAAGATTCCATTTTGACTAACGGTGTACATTAGAGTGGGCCAACAAAATTAGTTTACTGTGGCTATATGAAATGAATTAAACGGCATGTGTTTTCAACAAGATGATACAAAAAGTCCACACACTACATACTTTATAATCGATTTATTGAAGAATAAGTTTTATAAGCGCGTTATCTGGGCCAGTCGATTGGCGTTTTAATGCATCTAGACTATTTTCCTAGTGGCTACTTTAAGTCATTGCTCTATGACAACAAGCCGACGACCTTGAAAGAATTTAGAGCGAAAATTGAACAGCAAATAGCGGCTGTTTCGGCTAAATGTGTGGCCGCGTTATCGACTGGGTTCAACGAGTCGACCGCTGCAAACATGCCCGCCGTGGCCATATGAACGAAGTCGAGTTTCATTCATAAATGTTTTGTATTGTACTTTAAGTAGAAGATAATGTTCTTGAAATATCGCGAATAGTTACCTTTTCTTAAAAATAAAAATTCAATTCAATAAATAAATAGGGTGGGGCAACAGAGCGGGCTGACGCAGCCTAACGCATTTCTCACAACCATGTCTTGTGAGGGAATGGAAGGGACCTAAAATTTTCTACCGATTTCGAACGATCTATTTAGTAAGCGCTGTTCATGTCAATTTACCATTGGAAAACTTGCCAAACAAGCGATACCCGTTGAAAAAACATTCTGCTAGTTCCGAATCACCAACCTCCTGCGTAACAGCCAGACAAGCTAACCATCACGCCACGGGTACCACTGATTAGAAAACTTGATATTTTAGGATAAATTGTATCCAACAACAACTCAAAAACTTCTCTTTTGTCTTACAGGAACCGAAATAACTGGCCTGGCTCATCAACTAGGATACGAGCGAGAAGTTATAAGAATTTGGTTCTGCAATAAACGCCAAGCACTCAAAAACACCGTTCGCATGATGTCCAAAGGAATGGTGTGAATTTCATAATAAGAGTTAACAATCTTCGAATCATCACCAAAATTGGTCACCTGTTCATATGATGCACTCTGTAGATAAATTACTTATAAAGTATTTAGGTTCATATACAAATTTAATTAATCAAAGCAGAATATTTAATTGCAAGGATTGCAAAAGTCTTTTCTGGATATGTTTTTGTTTATGTAATAATTGTGATAATTACCGAAAAGAAGCAAATTATGTATACGATCGAATTTAGAGGGTCCTTTTATAATTTAATTTTTTTTTTTATTTTAATCTAATTTGTATCTACACATTAATTTGACAAACTTTATTTAACTAGATACTATTGTAAATATGTAAGAAATTGCCATAACTATAGATATATATTTAGTTGTAAGGTTAAGTTAAACTTCCTGAAAAAAAGTTATGAATTTTTTTTTAAGTAATTGTTTCAAAACCCGTGCCATTCCATTTAAACAAAATGTAAAAACAATTGCACTCAATAGAATTGCTTTAAGTACGAGTAAAATGGTATGTATAGCAACTATGTAAATATAGATTAGAACAAGCAATGCAATTGTGAAAATTATTTAATATTGAACATCTACCACTTATGTTACTGATTATTATGAAGTGAAGAAATCACAGCTTCACATGGGAAGATGAGGAAGAAGTTATCACCTGGAGAAATATTTAGTATTTGGATGTAAACATTAATGTTTTTAGGCCTAGGTATCTTTAGGATTGATGTAATATTATGAAAAACAAAAAAGATAAAAAACATGCAATGTTGTAAAAATATATACCTACTTAAAAACAAATTGTAAAATAATAATTTATGAACACAAAGTTTAAATGAAATAAAACAAAAAAACATACAAAAAATGATTAATCACAAATAATGTTAAATATTTAGGTATTTGTAAGTATACATATGAATAATTATAAAATACAAAAGGCCAATAAAATGAAAAATATTGTCATATACTTGGAATGAATTTTACTTCAGCTCGCAGGCTTTAGGAAGGTGAGAGAGGGGTTTTAAGCTCGAAGAGTGTGCAATCAGCATATCGAAGTATGTAAAAAGTAAGAGAGTTCTTAAAAAAACCTGCAAAAAGGGGATCCAAGATGAAAGATAATACTTATGTTCTGTCTCAATGTCGCTTTTTCGTTTCATCTAATTTTCAAATCAAACGGTACTAAAGGTGTTTAAATTCAATAATACAAGACGCTTGTAATATGCAACCGCCAACATGTAAATTCAACACAGACTATTTGGTATTCATTGCGATACTTGAGAGAGAAACTTCACAAATGCACACATATGGACAACGTTTGGTAGAAGGCAATAGTGACACTACGAAGCATCGGACAAAGAAGAGGACATTCTCTGGTCGACTTGATCCTCCTAATTAATGTGCTTGTTTCTTTATCGTGACGCATTTTCGTTTCATCGAGTTTCAAGCCACAACGATTCTAAAGAAGTTTGACTTCAAATCCATGAAACCGAAATGGACTAAGATTTGCTAGACGAACATAAGAAAACTAGGTTGAAAGACTGGAAAGTGATACTGGGTGAAACTATCGTCCAGCAAACACAATCTTCTCCTGAGAAATTTTTTTATTGAACGGTAGAGGAAATCAAACGAATAAGGGCTACTAAGAGAATCATGTGGTGTAATTTGCAATAAGAAAAAATTGAGCAAGTCATTTCGAATATGCAAAGTTATCTTTATAACAAAATCAACACAGTGCACACTTTTAAGTATATGAGCTTGCTTACAACAAACTTGCTTAGACACAACCAAACACTGCTAGAGTTCTCAAGAGAATACCAGCAAGCCAAGGTGGAATGATGAAGCTTACTTACTTACTTAGGTGGGCATTACAGTTCGGGGTGATCCTGGGCCTCAACCAAGATCCTTCTATAACGACTTCGATTTCGGGCGAGCTCTCTCCAGTTTCACACTCCAAGTCGGTTGAGGTCTTCATCCACTTGATTGCGACACCTAAGACAAAGTCTTCCCCTTCCGCGATTTCCCTGCAATGTGCTTTCAAACACCCGACGAGCCGGAGCGTTTGGGTCCATCCGCTCTACATGGCCCAACCATCGTAGCCTCTTTTGGCTATGCCCATGTCGCGGTACAGCTCATACTCGCTGTTGTATCTTCTTCTCCACACATTGTCTTCGCATACCGCGCCAAAGATCATTCGGAGAATTTTTCTTTCGAAACGACCAAGGGTTTCTTCATCCGCTTTCGATAAGGTCCATGCTTCCGCGCCGTGAAGCAGGACTGGGATGATCAAGGTTTTATACAAGGTAACCTTGGTTTTTCTGGAGAGGATTTTGTTTCTCAGTTGTCTTCTTAACCCAAAGAAGCAACGGTTGGCAAAAGTTATTCTCCGTTTGATCTCCGCACTGATGTTGTTGTCCGTGTCTACAGCGAATCCTAGGTAGACGAAGTCCTGTACTGCCTCGAAGTTATGTCTGTCTATTGTGACGTATTGTCCAATTCGTCGATGTTCTGTGTCTTTGTTTGATGACAACATATTCTTCGTTTTGCCCTCATTAACCATCAAACCCATTTTTGCCGCTTCTGTTTCAATACTCGCAAAAGCACCTATGACATCACGCTTTTTTCTTCCCATTACGTCAATATCGTCTGCATAGGCGAGTAATTGTAACATACTTTTGAAAGATTGTTCCTCTGGTGTTGACGTTTGAGTTTCTTACAATCTGTTCAAGTATGATGTTGAAGAAATCGCATGACAGTCTGTCGCCTTGCCTAAAACCTTTTTCGACATCAAATGCCTCGGTGAGTTCTTTACCGACCTTGACGGAGCAGCGTGAATTCTCCAAAGTCATCCTGCATAGCCGTTCGAGTTTTGCAGGGATGCCGAAACTAGACAAGGCTCTGTACAGCTCGTCTCTGTAGATACTGTCATACGCGGCCTTGAAATCGATAAAAAGATGGTGAATATCAATATTACGTTCTCGGGTTTTTTCCAAGATCTGCCGTAATGTGAAAATTTGGTCTATTGTGGACTTCTCTGGTCTAAAACCACATTGATAAGGACCTATCAAGTTGTTGACGTGGGGTTTCGACGTTCACATATAACAGCAGACAAGATCTTATAAGCGACGTTGAGGAGGCTTATCTCTATATAATTGGCGCAATTGTGAGGGTCTCCTTTCTTTAGGATCGGGCATACGATACTGAGGTTCCATTCATCGCACATGCTTTCTTCCAACCATACCATGCAGATCAGCTGGTGCATGCTCCTTTCCAACTGATCTCCAGCTGCCTTGAAAAGTTCGGCATTAAGGCCATCTGCACCTGCAGTCTTATTTGATTTAAATTTGCATATGGCAACTTCTTCTAGGTCGGGAGGACGGCATTCTTGATCATCGTCCAAGCTGAATGGGACAATCTGCCTGACAGCGGAATTTGTGTCCTCATCGCCGTTAAGCAGTCTGCAGAAATGATCTTTCCAGATCTTCAGTAGCGACTGTGACTCTATAACTATGTTTCCCTGCTGGTCTTTACAGGCTTGAGTTCGGGGTTTGCCACCCTGGCAGGATCTTTTTACCTTTTGGTAAAACTTCCGAATCTCGTTCCTGTCATGGCACCTCTCTATTTCCTCAAACGAGCGCTTCTCATGCTGCTTCTTTTTCTTTTTGAGAAGTCGGTGTTCTTCCCTTCTTCTCTCCTTGTAAATCTCGTTATACTGATCGTAAGCAGCAGCGGGAAGCGTGTACTACTTACAACAAGATTTAGCCCCGCAGCAAAATCGATTAGCCTCAGTCCGTTTGATGAAACTAAGGCAGTGATAAATTAGAAGAAAATGGTTTCAAAGGCAAGGTTAAAATACTCCGCAAATACTACAGTTAGTAGGGCGTCAAACAAAGTGAAAGACAAAAGCCTTAATAGAGAAACAATTAAGCAGAGCCCATCTCCAAACAAAATTTGAGATCAAGAAAGGCATTTGTTTCTCGGTTACTGATACAAACCAAGCTAATTAAGAGGTCTGGCGAAACAACTTTTGCTATAGAGCTAACTTGAAAACAGTTACTCAAAACAGATGGAATGCTCAGGAGATTCGTTCGCCCAAGTTCACAAACGATGTTCAAGGAAAGCTACTTGTCGATGACGTGTGAACTCTGCACTGATGGCGGCTTTTGAATGGACAGTTTCCTCAAGAGCACTTTACTGAAAATGAACCAAATTTATCGGAAATACCCATAATCACTGTCGAAGAATATTATCACGCACTTGAATGAAAGTACAAGGGCACAAACAAAACTTAAATTAGACAGTTCACTGATGGAGCTAATTAATCACATACTCAATAGGACGATAATGAAATCCACCAAAGGAGATTTCTCTACTAAAAGAACTGTAGACAAAGACACACCGCAAGGTAGAATCCTATTCATAGTTTTTTGGAACATAGTCATCAACGAACTTTTAACGGATCTGGAAGCTGAGGAATACAAAGTAATCGCCTGATGACGTCGCTATGAATGAACTTATGCAAACTGGATGTTAGTCCCCATCAAACTTCCTCTTCCCAAGGAAATGCAAAATTCAAAAAATAAAAATTCACTAAAGGAGTGGCCGCAACAAAACTATAGAAAACTTGGAACCTAAGGGCATGGCATTGTTCTGCAGATCAGCTTTCAATTTCGTTCTTATAATGCCGCTTTGCCCCTTAGTGCGAAGTTTTGCCTTAACCCATTTTAAGGACCTACAATTTTATGCCGATTGGCTAAGTTAGAACGCGCTTTTCATGGCAGTGTGTAATTTACTGTCGCAAGAATTTGCAAGCCATTGCATTGCAATACAAATAAAGTTGTCTACTACCAATGTACTAAGAAAAGGAAGATACACAAAGTTTAGATGCATACTGTTCAATCAAGGTAGTGTCTACTACATTTTTAAAATAGTTGGGGGTTATTGGGTTGCTAAATGCGAAAAATAATGAAGCAGTTTTCAGATAACCACCAAGCAGTCCTTAGCTCACTTGAAAATGTTTTCAGGAACTCTGTAACTACCTGCAACTATCGATCGTCATTCACGTTTTCTGGTTCCCAGGGCGCAGATACATTCTGAATAACTGCAGAGTCTATCAACTCGACAGTAAAGAAACTCAAAGTCACTTAACAGCAGGTTGAACATTGGGATTCCTATCGCTAAGTGCAAGCTCAAACAAGATGCCATTTAAATGACGAACACTATGTGGACAAACATCATCACTTGTCTAACTAACTACAAAAACGATCTGGCCAAATTTTCATCCAAAACGTAAGTTTGTTATCCCTAAGCAGAATCCACTTTAGCTCCATAATCTGTGTTATTAGATAACTGGACACTGCATCATAGGTAGACATGCCGCCAAGCCCAATGTCCATCAAATGACTTCTGCAGAAACTGCGTGTACGAAGGAAACGATTTAACTAGTTCACATCTTCCATGTACATGCCTGACGTAAAGTAGGTACATTTTGGAGAACTCTTCAACGACATAAGTGATCTTAGGAACATAGACATTTATAGTCTTCATCGCTCTATATCAAGTGAGGAAGTTCCTCGAATTCTTATGTCGATCCAAGGCCACCTTAACCTAACCCTACCCAAGTCAAGCAGTTAAGAACTAAAAATTCTGTGCAAGGCGAGATATCATTTATGATTTCAGAAATACGTTGAAAACAACGGGCTTAGATAACCAACGATTCTCATTTCCAAGCTTAGAGGAAATGCCTGTCATGTTATTAGGAGAGATCCAGAGAACCGCGTCAAAATGACACTGTCATACAACGTTAAGACACAATCGCAAAGGAATGTAAAAAGAAAGGCCACCTGAAACGCTCATGGTACAGGCAAATGGAACGCCACCTGCATTTGAAAGAATCCAAAATCAAGACGTTTACCGACGACGCCTGCTGAGGTTAAGAAGGCAGTATCTTACTCATCCAAAAAAGAATGGGTGCTTGTGTTGCCTTTTTTGTGATCCAGCATGTCTATTACAGACTGTTATTCAAAAAGAAATATGCTTCCCATCTCAATAATCTTAAATATCTGGATTTTCAATAGCAAATTGGTGATCTATCATCCAGTAAGATGAAGTGGCTCGAAAAATTCGATATCTTCTTTGAGAGAAGATTGCTCGTAGGCGAAATAAGTTGTGAGTGCAACACTCACGTTCACAATGTTGAAAAATATACAAAAAGTACAAAAATAAGTTGGAGGCACTTGACAAAAGGCAATAACGTACAAAGTTTGAACAAAACCTCGACAGTAAAAAAAGACAGGCAAAAGTTGTCTCTCAGACATGGAATTATCTAAACACCAAAACCTAGTCAACTCTTTCAATTGCCAACCCGGGGTACCCCAGAGGCCCATCAGTAATACCAAGCAGACAAATGGCAGAGCTGTGATTCCTTCAACGTCAGAACGTGCGTAGATCCGTCTAGGGATGAAAAAAAAAAAAAAAAAAAAAAAAAAAATAGAAGAAGCACTGTTTTGTTGAAAAGTAATTTCGAATACAAGGAGCAAGTCTACAAACCTAAAACATCGAAACTTCTTCTTTTACAGCGACACCAGCATCGTGATCTCAAAGGAATCATATTCCTATTTATCTGCTCTGTACTACTAATCCGCCAGCTTGATACGAATTCGGCTTTGAGATCTCATACATTCTGTCAAGACAAAAATACCAGTCGCCCCTCACTCACAACAAAAATTTGAAGAGCTTTTTTTAGTAAAGTGTTGGAATGTCGTCAAAAAATTTAAAAGTAAATCTATTTATGAGAAAACTTGTTACAAATACCTGTTTTACTTTAACGAAAAAAAGTTAGAAGGGATCTGAAACCAAACTCACCAGTACTCTGCTTTTAATTGCTTTGTTATCTTCTTCTCAGATTGCACAAAACAACCTTCATATTCGTTGAAACTCACATAACAAAAAAAAAAACATTGGAAGCAGGATTCGAATGAATTCACATTTTCAAAACAAAACAAAAAAACACCCTGCATTTTACACTAAACACTTTCTTGCTATTTTATTTACATTTTTACTTTTTACTAGCAAAACATTTCATTACCAAAAACGAAGACACATTTTTCAACAAAAAACACTTTAGCCTCTTTTGGCACAACAAAACCGATGTAAACTATGAACTTTCAAAGCAAAATAACAACAGAAGGTTGTTGAAAAAAAAAAAACATTTTTCTTCTTCAAAGCACAAGATATTTAGAAAAGATTTTAAACTAACCAACAGACGACAGGGGCATTTACTACATGAATTTTACAAAAAGAAACACACACAGGAAAGCAGCTGCGCGATTAAAATTTAAACCACTACTACGAGACTACGACCGCTACGAGCAACACGAATAACGGTACCAATAAGAACACAGCGAAAACCGGGGGCAACATTATTTAGGTATTACGGGTTGGAAAACAAAAATAAAGCTTGAAATTTCTTAAACAATTAATGAAATAAACAAAAGAACATAAACGGAAGTTTTTGCAAACAAGAATATTTGATTTTTTTCACAAATAAAAGGGGAAAGAATAAAATATTTATTTAAACTGATCAAGAAACACTTTTCACTTTCACTTTCGTTGCTGTATTCTACTACACTACACAATTTGGAATTTGCATTGGTGAAGACAAGGTGACAGCAATATGTGTGCAGGGATGGTATAAGAAATTAACGAATGATCGTCGGTTTAAAATAACGAGTTGAACATAAAAATAATTTGCGAGAAACTTTTATAGATTGACGAAAATAAAATCAATTTTAATTTGATTTAGTAAATATGAAGACCAATCAAGTAAATGTTTTTTTTTTTTGTTATTTATTGGGACACACAATTACTTTTTTTTTATAGAAAACTGATCTGTTGACGCAGAAAACTAATTTGTTTTTTAGGCTGAGTGTGAATTGGGTTAAAATTGGGTTAAATGGTTTAAAATATGATACCGACGAGGTGAATAAGATGGGATTAGATTTTAAACCATTTAGCCTGCTCCGCGAGCAGGCTTAATGGGTTAAAATTGGGGTTAACACTTTGACGTTTGTCAAGAAAGAGAGGTGTGTCTAGTTCTTGGTGTATTCACAACTTTTTTTTGTCGAACAAACAGTAAACAAAGCAGAAAGTAGTTTTTAGCAGTATGGACGGCACACGAAAAATTTAACAACAAAGAAAGAATAACGTGGAAACCTTAAAATAAATGTAAGTTTGACTTTTTTTATCGAAAAACATACTGTAATGTACACCCAACATTTAATACCAATTTCCTAATCGAAAACGTTCCACCGAAAAACACATCTGGGAGCACTATAATGGAGTGGTTTAAAAGAAGACGTCTTTTGTGAGTGAGTGTGTATGTGTGCAGAAATACCGGGAGGGGAACTTGTCTAGACATCATGGTTCATGGAAAAACTACTAGAAATCTCTCGATGGTTCACTTTCCTATATAAAGAGGGAGCTGACGCAACCAGCAGTCAGTTTTATTTGGAAAGTGATAGTGTGAATATTGGATAAACGTAATTGAGTTGAGTTCGAATAAAGTGTATATCGAAAGTAGATACAAAATAAAGTGGTAGTATTAAATTGAAAGGTAGAGTTTTATTTTGGCGAACTAAGCGCACGTTACATTGGTGTCAGAAGTGTAAATAAAACTTGTTTGAAAAGAAAAAAAACGAGTTGTCTAGTAAAGTGTAAAAAAAAAAAAAAAAGTAAAAAGAGAAATAATAATTATATACAGTGAAAATGGGTAAGTTGTTAGAAGAGCTCAACTGCATTGAGCTTAAAAGTGAGTTAGGTAAGCGAAATCTTTCTAGAGCGGGATCGAAAAATGAGCTCGTCCTGCGCTTGCGTAACTACTTGGAACAGCAAGGGGAAGACGTAAACACTTTTGTTTTTGAAATAGAAGTGGAAGAAGAGGAAGTAAATGAAAGTGTAGATTTTTCTAGTATGATGAAGCTTTTATTAGAACAACAAAAGAAGCTGATTGAAGAGCAACAGCAGAATATTCTCGGACGTCTGGAAGAGCAACGAAACGATCAAAAGAAGGAACAGCTGAATGTTCTCGAACAACTTGAAACACAACGAAGCGAACAAAAGAAGGAACAACAAAATATTCTCGAAAGACTTGAGGCGCAACAGAATGTTTTAGAAGGTCAGAAAAACATTCTAGAAGGGAAATTGGGTAATATTGAGAAAAATGTATGTGCCCTTGACGAACGAGTTGAAGGTGTGGAAAAACAGCTTTCTGTTGTAGAGAATCGTTTGGAAAGCCGATGCGATAACCAGTTCTCTGTTCTGTCCAAGGAATTAGACCAGATCCGGAAAATAAAAATTCGAGAATCTGCTGGAGAGTTTGCAAGGAAAAAGGAGATGAAACCCCCAACATTTGATGGACAGTCTTCTTGGCCAGTCTACAAGAGACAATTTGAGGCAGCCGCGACAACAAATGGCTGGGATGACGAAGACAAGTACATTGCACTGACTCTTGCTCTTAGAGGACCAGCAGCTGAATTACTTCAAACAGTTCCAGCTGGTAAGAGCGGCGATTTCAGTTCTCTCGTGGCAGCTATAGATAAACGCTTTGGAGATAGCCACTTGAAAGAAGTCTTCCGAGTCCAACTCAATAACAGAGTCCAGAAAAGGGGTGAAAGTCTACAGCAGCTCCAAGCAGACGTCGAAAGACTGGTTCACCTGGCATACCCGGATGCTGGAGAAGAAATCATCAACCAGCTTGCTGTTGAGTCCTTCGTTCGTGCCATTTCCGATATACATCTTCAGAGGTCTGTGCGAACTGCTAGAACACGTACTCTTTCCGAAACTTTAGCATTCGCATTGACAATTGAAGCAGCAGAACAGGCTTCTCAGGGAGTACATCGACTTAGAGAGGCCATAGTAGAAGAATGCTCGTGCCAAAGAGCTGAAATACAAAAGAACCGGAGCGGACTAGCAAGATGTTGGAACTGCAACAAGACCGGGCACTTACAGCGTCAATGCCGACTACCACCAAACAAAGCCAGTTGTCAACATTGTGGAAGCAAGAGATCCAACCCAGAGCAAGGTAACAACAATACCAGCGTTGCCTATCAGCCCGTTTCCCATCATTCTTGTATCGATGGCCCCAGAACCACCATCCAGGTCTCTCAGACCAAACGAGACAACAAAAGTCTGACTGTGGAGACTACTATTAACGGGAACAAACATGTGGCTACCATCGACACCGGTGCCACAGCCTCCATAGTACGTCGAGACCTGGTAAAGACGACGTGGCTTCATAACACCAATAGCTACCGTCTAAGAACCGCAACGGGAGAAGCAGCAAGAGTATATGGAGAAGTGTGTCTTAAGATCCGACTGGCCGACGTAGTGTTTATTCATCAATTCCTGGTGGCAGATATATGTGACGAGTGCATCATTGGAATCGACTTTATGAAACAGCACGGAGTTATTTTGGACATCGGTAATCAGGTTTTGAAGTATCAAAATAAGGAACTTCCAATGACTTATTCGAACGAAAGTACGTCGACACTGAGAACGGTCATCAGGGAAGATCTTATTCTGCCTCCTTCTTCTGAAGTGTTCGTTTGGACGAAACTGGAGGGTGAGCTTGGAAGCCTTCGATACCTCATGGTGGAACCAGACCCAGAGTGTTCCTCCCAAAGCGTCATCATTGGGAAAACACTGGTAGCACCGAAAAACAAAATGGTCCCCGTACGATTACTAAACACCAGACCGTACGATGTAAAGTTGAAGAAAGGAGAAGTCGTTGGACGTTGCGAATCGGTTGCAGCAATTACGAAGATCACAGACGAAGCTCCGAGAAAAACTATAACTCCGGAGGAGCTCGAAACCATCAGAGCTAAAATACTGAATTCATCCAACCTTGATCACCAACAAACAAGGATGGCTGAAAGTCTCCTACAAGAGTACACTGATATCTTCGCATCGCAAAAGGGGCAATATGGTAGGACACAGTTGGTGCAGCATCGCATCAACACAGGAGATGCAAGACCGATTCGTCAACCCGCAAGACGTCTTCCACTGGCCAAACAAGGTGAGGTTGAGGAAATGATAACAGCAATGAAAAAGGACGGTCTTATCGAAAATTCCAAAAGTCCTTGGGCGTCACCAGTGGTGCTAGTGAAAAAGAAAGACGGAAGCACTCGTTTTTGTGTGGACTACCGAAGGCTGAATGATGTAACTAAGAAGGACAGCTATCCCCTGCCGAGAATCAGTGATACCCTGGATGCCATGGAGGGAGCGCAGTGGTTCTCGACGCTGGACTTGAAGAGCGGATATTGGCAAGTTGACATCCACCCTGATGATCGGGAAAAGACGGCGTTTTCTACAGGTAATGGGCTCTGGCAGTTTAAAGTTATGCCGTTTGGGTTATGTAACGCTCCGGCAACATTCGAGCGTTTGATGGAGTGCGTTCTTCAAGGACTGACGTGGAAAGCGTGCCTAGTCTACTTGGACGATGTCATTGTTTACGGGAAAACATTTGACCAGCATTGCAAGAACCTAATAGCCGTGTTTCAGAGACTTCGAGAGGCTAACCTTAAACTGAATCCAGAAAAATGTGCACTTTTCAAAACCGAAGTCAAGTATTTGGGACACATCATCTCATCCCAAGGAGTAAAGACTGATCCTGAAAAAGTTGACTCCGTCAAAAATTGGCCAACACCACAGGACAAACATCAACTCCGAAGTTTTCTGGGACTTGCCACATATTACCGACGTTTTGTTAAGAACTTTGCTGGAGTTGCAAAGAGTTTGCATCAGCTCACCGAAAAGGGGAAGCAGTTTAAATGGTCAGGTGAGTGTGAGAAATCTTTCCAGGAACTCAAATACCGCCTCTGTAACGCTCCAGTGCTGGCACATCCAACACCTGGCAAAACATTCATCGTCGACGCAGATGCAAGCAACGTTGGAATCGGGGCGGTACTATCCCAAGTGCATGATGGCGAAGAGAAAGTGGTGGCATACTACAGCAAGGTCCTATCGAAACCCGAAAGAAACTACTGCGTGACCAGAAGGGAACTGCTAGCTCTTATCTTGGCAACAAAGCACTTCCATAAGTACATCTATGGACAGAAATTCCTTCTGCGGACAGACCACGGTGCTCTGAGCTGGCTGTTGAACTTCAAAAATCCAGAAGGTCAAGTCGCAAGGTGGATAGAAAGATTGCAGACCTATGACTACCAGATCCAACACCGCAAAGGAAAGCTGCACTCAAACGCCGATGCATTATCCCGAAGACCTTGCAAAGTGGATTGCAAGCATTGCAGGCGGCAAGAAGACAAAGAAATCATTGCCGCTCAGCGACTAAGAGCTGACCCCATAAGCGGATGGAGCAATGAAGAAGTGAGGACTGCTCAACAAGAAGATCCAGATATCGAACCCATTCTCGCATGGAAAGAAAATGAAGAGAAACCGGAATGGGGAGACATTTCTGACAGGAGTCCTGTTCTCAAAGCCTATTGGGCACAGTGGGACTCACTATATGTGCAAGAAGGTGTCCTCAGGCGAAGATGGGAATCCGCTGACGGTAAGTCACATGTGATGCAGCTGATCGTACCGCAATCGAAAGTCAGTGAAGTTCTTCGGGAGATGCACGACGGACCTTCTGGAGGTCACCTGGGAGTTAATAAAACACTGGAGAAGGTGCGACATCGGTTCTACTGGCTGCATGCTAGAGATGACGTGGAGAAGTGGTGCCGAACATGTGACAAGTGTGCTGCAACCAAAGGACCTGGTAGGAAGATTCAAGGTAAGATGCATCAGTACAACGTTGGATCGCCTTTTGAGAGGATTGCAGTAGATGTGGCTGGGCCTTTTCCAGAGACCAACGCTGGAAACAAGTACATTCTGGTCGTGATGGACTATTTTAGTAAGTGGCCTGAGGCGTATGCCATCCCAAATAGCCAAAACGGTGGTCGACCAGATTGTGTTTAACTGGGTAAGTAGGTTTGGCGTGCCTATGGAACTCCATTCCGACCAAGGGAGGAACTTTGAGTCAAACATCTTCCAAGGAGTGTGCGGACTACTAGGCATTAAGAAGACAAGAACCACACCGCTTCATCCACAATCTGATGGGATGGTTGAAAGATTCAACCGAACCTTGAAAGAACACCTCACCAAGGTCGTAGGCGACTACCAAAGAGACTGGGATAGGCACGTACCGCTATTCCTGATGGCCTATAGAAGTGCAGTACATAGCTCGACAGGACAAACACCATCTGATATCCTGTTCGGGAAAACCATGCGGCTGCCCAGCGAACTTAAATTTGGATGCCCCACCGAGGAGCCACAGGACACAAACGAGTATGTGGACGACCTCAAGGAGAGACTCGCTGACATCCATAAAAGAACAAGGGAACGGATGAAAACCTACAGCGACCGGATGAAGACACGGTACGATACAAAAGCGACAACGGCAGGATTCCGAGCAGGAGATCGTGTGTGGCTTTATAATCCTCATCGTCAAAAGGGATTGTCACCGAAACTTCAGCAGAACTGGGAAGGTCCTTATACTGTTGTCACGAGGATTAACGACGTGGTCTACCGCATCCAAAGAGGACTAAGAGGCAAGTTAAAAGTAGTGCATTGTGACCGGCTGCATCGATATAGTGGGGAGGCCGCAAATGAAATTATTCGGGACGAACAATCTTAAGGAGGGGGCAGTGTAATGTACACCCAACATTTAATACCAATTTCCTAATCGAAAACGTTCCACCGAAAAACACATCTGGGAGCACTATAATGGAGTGGTTTAAAAGAAGACGTCTTTTGTGAGTGAGTGTGTATGTGTGCAGAAATACCGGGAGGGGAACTTGTCTAGACATCATGGTTCATGGAAAAACTACTAGAAATCTCTCGATGGTTCACTTTCCTATATAAAGAGGGAGCTGACGCAACCAGCAGTCAGTTTTATTTGGAAAGTGATAGTGTGAATATTGGATAAACGTAATTGAGTTGAGTTCGAATAAAGTGTATATCGAAAGTAGATACAAAATAAAGTGGTAGTATTAAATTGAAAGGTAGAGTTTTATTTTGGCGAACTAAGCGCACGTTACAATACATACATAATTATAAAAATGAACTTGTTGTTTTTTGGTGTCTCCCGAAGAAAAACTAAAACTCATTCAAATCCTAATTGAGTTGGACAATATGTAACTATGCAAAATTATCTTTTCAAACATACTTCAAGAATTTTTCATTGCGGTTCAATAGAATAATTGGTATGACATTAAAATAAATAAAATTATTGTAAAACATTTCTTCAAATTGTTATTCATTTTGTAAACAGATTTCAAATCGATGTTTTTTGTTTGCTTGAAGTTGTTGTCAGTGCTGTAAAAACAAGATGACACATGCGATGACACATGCGATGACACATGTGATGACGCATGCGATGACACTTGCGATGACACACGCGATGACACATGCGATGACGCATGCGATGACGCATGCGATGACACATGCGATGACACATGCAATGACACATGCAATGACACATGCAATTACACATGCGATGACACGATGACGCGATGACGCATGCGATGACACATGCGTTGACACACGCAATGACACTTGCGATGACACATGCGATGACGCATGCGATGACAAATGCAATGACACATGCGATGACGCATGCGATGACACATGCGATGACACACACGATGATACATGTGATTGCACATGCGATGACACATGCGATGACACATGCGATGACACATGCGATGACAAATGCGATGACGCAACGACACGTGCGATGACCCGTACGATGACGCGTGCGATGACAAAATGACACATGCGGTGACGCGTACGATGACGCGTACTATGGTGCGTGCGATGACCGATAGTAGTAATAAGCCTTGGCCAAACCAACGCGGTGAGTGCGTGCGATGCGATTGCGATAAGTCAAATCCCTATGTAATGTTATGGACATTTGACGTAATTCATAGGGATTTGACTTATCGCAATCGCATCGCACGCACTCACCGCGTTGGTTTGGCCAAGGCCATAGTAATCAATTTTTTGTGTGATGTTTTAATACTCATAAATCAGAATCTTATGTGTAGTTGAAGCCTCCATCACAAATAACTAAACAAACCTTTGAGTAGATTCAAAGGTTTGTTTAGTTCATCTGCAACCATAATTTTTCATCTGCAACCATAATCCTATTCGGCTCTCTTTTTAACCTTTGTGCTTTGTAATCTTCATCCGTCTCGCTTTACTTTTCTGCACTTCCACAGTTGCAGATGCATGTAAGCCCAGCATTAATCTTATGTGCCAAGCATTGACATAATAGATATGGGGTGGTATTCACCAAACAATCTTAAGAGCGCTCTTAAGGCTAAGAGGCTCTTAGTTTTAAATTTGGATGTGCTATTCACCAAGCAATAATAGGGTCTAGTCTAAGCTAATTCGAATATTCGAAAAATAAGGTTTTTAAGTCTCTGAACGCACACTTTTCGAACTACTTCGAAAAATTTCAGTGTCAATTGTCAAAATCAGTCAAAAACAGAAAAAATTATCGGAAATTTAAGGAATGGTAGAGCGTAAAATTAATTAATTCTCTGTATTGCAAACCATAATTCGAATTTCTTATTTTTTTCAACAGTTATTTATGATTTTTGAATAACAACCACAAATGACGCTGTCAGTAAATTTCGAATTTTCGAAGTTATTAAAAACAACAACCGCTCATAACTTAAGAGTGGTAGCGACCGCTCTTAAGTGTTATGAGCGCTCATAAATCTGCACTAATAGTGGTCGGTGAATAGGTTTATGAGGCACTTAGGGTGGTATTCACCAAGAAATCTTAAACTAAGTGCCTCATAAACCTATTCACCGACCACTATTAGTGCAGATTTATGAGCGCTCATAACACTTAAGAGCGGTCGCTACCACTCTTAAGTTATGAGCGGTTGTTGTTTTTAATAACTTCGAAAATTCGAAATTTACTGACAGCGTCATTTGTGGTTGTTATTCAAAAATCATAAATAACTGTTGAAAAAAATAAGAAATTCGAATTATGGTTTGCAATACAGAGAATTAATTAATTTTACGCTCTACCATTCCTTAAATTTCCGATAATTTTTTCTGTTTTTGACTGATTTTGACAATTGACACTGAAATTTTTCGAAGTAGTTCGAAAAGTGTGCGTTCAGAGACTTAAAAACCTTATTTTTCGAATATTCGAATTAGCTTAGACTAGACCCTATTATTGCTTGGTGAATAGCACATCCAAATTTAAAACTAAGAGCCTCTTAGCCTTAAGAGCGCTCTTAAGATTGTTTGGTGAATACCACCCTTAGTTTAAGATTTCTTGGTGAATACCACCCATGGACTGCTAGTTAAATGTCATTTCAATGCAAACCTTGCAGAACTTTTGTCGACAGCGACGGTGCTGCTTTTGTTTGTTGTGCCAAAAAAATATAATACCAGTTCTACTGAAACCAGTGAAAAGCAAAAAGTTCTTCTCAAGCAGTCCATATCTATTAGGTCAATGGTGCCAAGAATTATAGATCGAAACAGGATCCAAGTTCAATTCGATCAGAAAAGAATTTGTTCGATAGACGTAGAGTGCCACCCCTGGCTATTAACCTCCCATCTTTTTATCAATCATCAGAGAAAAGTTACTGGCTTCCGTGATTGTTACAAAAATTGTGCTCCGAAATACCTATATTTATTGATTTGAAAATATTAAAGCTTTTTGTTTCTTTCTTTAACTTTGGAAATGCAAAATCATTTGCTTATATCTTTTTTTAATAGTGAGTGGTGAGTAGTTGTCAGGCAATATTGTAAGCAATTCAACAATTTTTCCAATTTACTTATAGTTTTGAATTGTGAAAAATGCAAACCTGGATATTAAACGGTTTCCGAAGTTGGATTAAAAGGAATGTGAATGTTTTATTTGGTGAAATTAGAAGAGGAGATGTGCTCTTGACAATAATTCTGCAACAAATTCGGTGAGTTTCTAAAATTAATTCATTTTATTGGATCTGAAGTAAGTCCTTCATTTTTGTTACAATATTGCAAATACAAGTAGGTATATGCACATTATGTACATTCATAGGTACATATGTATGTACCTACACATAGGGATGTGGTATAGAATCGTAGATGCAAAATAAAGTTTACCGAGATCAGAAAGCGTCGGCAAGCTTCCCGGTTTTAAATTATTGCTTTTAAGAGGCAAACCGAATTGGATTGTTGCTGATACCGAATAATGTTGAAGACCTTTGTCTGTACCAGAAATGTTTTGTTCTGCCTTTCGTTTTCTTTCTTTGCAGTCGTGGTTGGATCTGGATGATTTATTGTACTTCCTTTTTGACAAGATTCTCTGAATCTTTTCATTGAACATGAGAATGCTTTGTAGTCCTACAATCTGCAGTGTCTATGTAACTACTTTCAAACTTATGTTAGTTTTGGGATTGCTGTGAAGCCCTGTTTTATGTTTTTACCTGTCTTTATTTTGTTGCCGTGAGTTGAAATACACAAATATAAAGCGTGTTTAATGACCTGCTCTAGATCGATCTAGAGCAGAAAAAAGCAGCTTTTTGGTGTTTAATGACAATTTTTCTACTCCGAGCAAGAACTTTTTGTGTTTAATGACCTGCTCTAGAGCTTTTAGAGCAGCATTTTCTGCACTTGCTTTTGAGTAAGAGCAGATTGGAGCAAAGTGTCAAAATCAGCTGTTGACATTTGATTCAAGTATTTTTGTTTATATTTTGCGTTTTGCAGTATATTTGAAATCGAATCTAGCTTAAAATCAATTGAATTAACATCGCATGTTAGTTTAGTTTTGATTCCAATGTTTCCGAATACATATTTTTATTATAATAGGATACCAAACATAATTTTGCAAACTAGCTAAGGCTACAAAATGTTTGTTGCTTTCTTATCAGCTGACTTTTGGCACCAGCTGACTCTGCTCTAAGTTGCCTGACATTTTTCATGTTTCTTGCTCTGCTCTGAGCTGCGCTGCTCTGCTTTTTTTTCATTAAACACACTTATAGGTAAAAGTTTGTAAAACTTCCAAGATATCAAATTGCTGTTGAATACAATGATTGGGTTGCTTTTGCGAATGACGAGTAAGCTTGAGTCCAGCCTCTGGTAGAGTTCAAGGAACGACGGCATGCAGTCAGTTACACTGCGGCTACACGATCAAGATATGGCATGCCATCGGCTTACATACTTACATAATTTTTCAAATTCCTGTCCGTCTTTTGGATGTGTAGTAGGCAATTTACAATTTGCCAGGCAATTGGCTTTCAAATAATGTTTTTCATTACTTATTTTCATAAAAGGCCAAACGAAAACATTTTAGCAGTAAGCATTTGCTTTTGGAACAATTTTTGCTTTCTTTTTTTAATTCATTTTTATTTTTTTGGGGTGTTTTGTTGAAGCTGTAAATTTAATTGCTTCTCAACTGGCTTCAAATATTCCATACTAAATAAATAAATAAATAGGGTGGCGCAACAGAGCGAGGAGCCCCTGGGCCTAGCGCATTTCTCACAACCATGCCTTGTGAGGGAATGGAGAATATTCCATACTAGTTGTGTTTCAATTTCGAAAAATTGGATTGTGTATCTTAAAAAGTTTATTTATATTGTAAATGGCTTTACCGAAAAAGTATTCCCTGAGGGCTTTTGTTCCTATTGCGGGCGGTTCAACACAAAAAACAAACCTTTGTATAATCAATCTGCAGTCAGTTTTTTCCACAAATCGCCTTTCCTATCGAAACAAAACAAAACACCTTTCCATCCATGTTTCGTGGAAAGAGCTAAGGACTTTACACATAAAAAAAAATGCAATAATCAATAATCAAGTTCTCCTTGAATATCACAAGTCACATAGGCCCCAGTCGAATCACGTTCCATTCATAACTGAAATTGGTGTCTTTCAGCAGGTAACACCACAAAGATGTTACTTGTGATATTTTGGGAGAACCGGGCAGACTCTAATACAATTTTTAAGTCATCTTTATTTGAAAATCGGTAGTATTTTTGTCACATATAGCTGGAGTCTACTATTGTTTTTTCCCTTTGTTCCACTAGTTCGACGTTCGTTCTATCGACCAATCCCTTCTCTCGTCTCTCCATGTACTCAATAGCGCCATACCTGTAACGAAATTTTGTTTTGAAAGCTATAAATCTTTTCAAATTTGAGTATGACCAAGCTTACCCAAGAAGGCCAACAATCATAACTGCCAAAAGCAGCCTAAGTTTCATCGAGGTGCAGAGCAACGGACTTATGATATATCCAATTACTGAGCCAGTTGACTCCCACAACCGGAAATTGCTGTATGCTGCAATTTCTTTTCCGGGAAATAGAATTCCGGTGAAAGCTGTAAAGCAAATTGAAATAAAGCTGTAGTAGAATAGGAAGTGTGTTGAATTTCGTTTGAATGGTTTTTGTATGAGCTGAAAACATATGGTAAAGGGTGGTTGTATACGACAAGTAGGCTTTTGTATAACACTTAAACTGATGGTTCTTGTCACAGCTCATAGTGGGATATTTTAACAGAAATGCAAAGAAAGCTCTTCAAGCTTCCATTTATTTGATTTTATGTTCACACGTCAATAGATGTCACTAAATATATAAATCGACATTTGAAATTTCAAAGCAACAGTTTTCTTGTGCATTTCTGCTTTCTTTTTCCGCTGCCTTTTTTTAAGTCTAATTTCTGTGGAAGGCATTCCACCAGAAAATTTTCAAATGTCGATTTTATTTACTTGGTGACATCTACCGACGTCTTTACGCAAGCTAGCATGGTTCCTCTATATATACCAACTCAATGGTGTAACCTACCGTTGACATTCACCAGCCAGATACCATCACAGACACCCCAAAGAGCAGCCATGGCACAATAAGTCATGTAATCTCCTTCCACTGCAACCCATTGGTGCATCCAAATTAGTAGACAACAATGAATTGTAAATACTGTCAACATAATTGATAACCGTCCCACTAACTTAGCCAAAGCCCCAGCAACACCTGCGGCTATTGCATTTGCCATTCCAAAGCAAATCATAGCGAATCCAATTTTAGAGATGCCCCATCCACAAGCAACAAATGACTGGGAATGTAAGAAAATTTATGTAAATTTGATTTTTCGATATAGGCAGCGTGTTTTGGGAGTAGAAACTTACCGCGGTGAAGTCGACAGCTACAAAAGCTTCTTCAAGTCCTATAAACATTGTTATTGGTAGTAAAAGTAACTGATAATGTTCAGACAGTAACTTGATTGTTACTGCCAGCAGCTTACATCCTGACAGTCCTTTGCCTGCGTCTTCGTGGTTTGTTCCGTACCTTAAAATTTAGAAAAATTATAAATTTAATAAAGGGTCATTCAATGAAAGTCTTTATTGTAACCCGCCGTTTAATCAGTTATTATGATTATGACTAAGGCAAACGTAAGCGATTTCATAACAGAAAACGAAGTTATACGAATGCTTAATGAAGTTGAAGTACCAAAATTATACCTCTACTGCAAACTTGCTTTAAATTATAGACACAAAATTATGATTGAAACTTTCTGAACTTATACTGCTTTTATAGTACACATATCTATTCAATAGTAAAATCAATCAATTTAAATTAATGAAGATTTTCTTTTTTTTCTTCTAATTCATAGAAATAATTATGTTTTGTCAACCAGGCAGACGGCATAAAGCCAAGCCTTTAAACTGATATTGTTAATTATGTACCCAAATTTACGAAATAATAAATCTAAATCTAATCTAAATCTAAATCTAAGGCAAATAATTCTGTAGAAACATCAAAACACTAAGTGAGACTAGTAGACTGACCAAAGCCCTGAAAAGGAGCAAGCGGTTCGAAACCCTCATACGGAAAATTGATAAGCAAGATTATTCTCTCGACGAGAGCTTTAGAACGATCAGTTTTACCTTAGGGTTTTCATACGTAAAGCCTCACTCCAGTTACACATGACATGGTCTTGGTTGAACCTAGCCTCAAAGTACTTTGTTCTAGATCACAGGGTTCCCAGAAGCAGCATCTTGGTCTACCCTCTTGGTCTCTTCACGAGACGTAGAAAATTGACTCGTTTGACCCAATTTGCACTTAATGGCGTCAGCGTCCCTTTTCGAACGAAGTCTAACATCTTGGAATAATCCTAGATAACAACCTTGACAATGGCAGTCCTACGGCAATGTAAGCTTTTGGCAAGACATGGGTTTGTCACCGTGGAAGGTCCTTTGGATCTTTAATTAATTTAATTAATAGGGTGGCGCAACAGAGGGAGGAGCCACTGGGCCTAGCGCATTTCTCACAACCATGTCTTGTGAGGGAATGAAGGGGACCTAGCATTTTCAGCCGGTTCCGAACGGCTAATTGAGAAAGCGCTTTTCATGACAATGAATTTACCTCGAACCTCTGGGTTAGCAGGTGGACATGCTAATTATCACGCCACTGGTACCACCTTTGGATTTTTACGGCTCTGAAAAGACCAACCATCTTCCTTGTGTCAGTTGTTTGGTGGAACAACTTTTCACTGCCTCGCTTGACAAATTTTTCAAGCAACAAACTGTCTTGGCTGAATTGGGCCCTCCCCAGCACCTCGGGTGCTGCTCTCAACACCCTACTGAATGTTCCTACGCATGTAACCTACATCAGGGTCAAAAGAGATGAAGAGATAAAAGAGATGATTCGCAATCGAGCTTTAAGGGTCTCACAAGAATCATACTCTTGACTTACGTCAAATGTAGGTATATGCCGTCCATTAGACGTTGACACGATGATCCCAAGGCTCAAAATACGTCAAAAGTAGACGGTCAACTTCCCGTTGGTTGAAAAATGTTCCGCTCTAGATTTTGAATCAGAAAAGGATTATTACTATGGATCTCCACAGAAAATTTCAAAACCGGTGCCGGGTTTGGCGCTGGTTTCTTTGTGAAGATCCATGAAATACGACTGCACGTCTTATTAAGGACATTCGGATGCGTCTTCCAAGCCGAGCTATATGGCTATAAGCTATGTTACAAAGAATGGCTGAATTTAGGAGAAGTATTTATGTCTGCAGCCAAGTTCAAGGAATGTTAGAACTTTGTGATTGCGGTCGGAAAACAAAGTTGTTTGAAATTTTTGGGTTCCAGGCCATCCCGCCAGCTTTCTCAGAACCTGAACCAGCGTGGGTCTTCCGGGGTCCTCAGTGAGGACTTCAGTCAACAACTGAATCTGTCAAGAGCACAACCGATGCAGAAGGACTAAAAGTGTGTTTTCTAAACCATAATAAGCGTATTGCAACATTTTTGATTTTCCGTTGCAGAAAACGTTGAAGGCGTTGACAGGGAACAACGTCAGACCCTGAAACGTACCAAAATTATAACATACTCTGGAAATCGCATGGAGAAGATGACGATACCGCGGAGCACTTCCTTTCTGAATAACCTTAATTTTTTGACTCAGTTTACTTATACTAGAATGAAACCCCTTATTTCAAGACTCAAGGAAGAAGCATAAAACAGAGTGAGAGAAAGTTAATTTTACTTCTCTCCTTCATCATGACTTACCGTTTCAAAGAATCAACTCCAAAGATAACCAACAAACACGCGATGACCATGCAACCCAAGAAAATCCCCGATAGCATTTGTATCTTCTCCGGTTCAGGAGGAATTAAGTTCGGATTGATGTCAGCATCAACACCAGGGCAAAATCTTGCTCCACAAAGTTCAGCAACTTTGCTCTTGGTTGCAGAAGTTAAGTTAGAAACAATATCATCGGATTCTCCTGCTGTCGCAAACGATAAAACTGTAAAATAAAACAAAAATCAAGACCCAAAATCACCATCTATGAAATCACAAAATCCAACTCAAATAGCATTATAAACAGATAAAGAGAATTCCTTAAAAGGATAAAAATATTAATACAGACGAAGACTCATACCCGATGATGAAATGAGATTTCCCCAGACTTGTGCCATCTGATAGAACACAAAGAATAATCCAAAGAAACGGACAACATTGACATCCTGCACACTATCATTTCCCACCACTCGGGTCATTGCCTCTGCAACTATTGAGAGATATGTGCATTTTGCACACCATAGCGGTCCACCCCCAAAACCAACGCCCAATGCAGCCGGAATGAAAGTGTAGAATCGTGGATAAAATTGAGCAACGATGTATGGCATGTAAGCGATGAAAGATAAAGCTATCGTCCATTTGCAGCCAACCCATCTGAAAGATAAGAAAAAAAAAAATAAAAAATTAGTAAGAGAAATCAAACGAATGAGAATACACAAATGGGGATATGTTCATTTCTAAATTATGTCCGACACATCAGAATGAAGAGTTACTATTATTGTAGAGCTTCGGGCGACCTACAAATGAGTGCGCAACACTTTCATTACTCGTAAATTTTCGTTAATCACTCTTTTCACTAAATCAGCTCCAAGAGCCTCCAGTCAAATTAAGTAGACTTATAGCCATGGTAATGTTTCTTTTTTAATTTGAAGATTGTTTAAAGAGGACTTTGATTCTTCTTTTCTTTTTGTTAAGGGATAAGGAAGGACTCCCGATCCATGGGCTTATACAGATTTTGTATCTATGGCGAAAGAAAAAGAAGATAATTAAGAAGCAGCCCTATTCCACAATGAGTTTTAGAGAGCTTTTCCACTTCAACGGGTTCAGTTTACTGAGTTAACGGTTAGCGGGTTTCTTCTTCCACTTCTTTTGACTGTATATCGGGCTTATTCTTCATACCTAATCCTTTTGTGAGCTTTTTTTATTCAGTTCATAATGAGCTCTGAGTAGAGCTTGGGAATATGATTTTTATCTAAGGCTGATGAGGCAAGCGCTATGGATCCAAGGTGGTTATCTGAGGAAGCATAAAAACCTTAGTTTATTGAAGTTAATTTTATTCCAATGTTCTTGGAAAAGGCTTTACTAATTGATAAATTGGCATTCACATGTAATTTCGACAAAGTATGGTGAGGAGATGAATGCCTCGGCTGGGATGGTTTCACGCCTGGGTTGATGATAGTTCTGAGTTTGAAGCCTTGGTATTTCGGACTCAAATTACGTTGATGTTTTTTTTATATTGGCTGAAGCACTCAGACCTAAATACCAGTCCATTGTGCTACCAGATAGCAGCCATTTCTTGTTATAGCTTTCTAAATGTTCTGAGAAAAGCCAGAAACGCTGCCATGATACGGTGTCCAAGTTTTCAACTCTCACCATGTCTGCGCCGAGTATCTGTAACCTCATTGCGAGAATAAGTAGGACATTCAAAGAGGAAGTGCTCTGCGGTGTCCTCATCTTCTCTACAAGATTCGCTGAGTGTGGCATCACTTAAGCCTAGCACCATTAAGTATTTGGCAAAAGAGAAGTGCCCCGTGGCTACGCTAACAATGTTTGTACATTTTTTTCGGTAACAGTTTTCTTATTAACGTTGGGGATCATACGTTTGGTCTGTCTGCATCCGCAATGGAGGCATCTATTGAAATATCTAATCGTTGTTTGAAGTCCTCTCTGTGGACCCTGGTAGACCAAGCGACGGTTCAGGCCCTGAAAAAACTGTGAAAAACCGGTGAATCCTTGCCTCGCAAGTTCACCGGCGTTTTCATTTTCAGTTATGCCATGGTGGCCTGGAACCCAAACGAAACTCTGAGAATTTGTTCTTCCGACCGCATTCAGAGAGCTCTTGCATTCTTGGATAACTTTCGAAGTAGTTAGAGTGCTGGGAAGGGCCTTAAGCACAGCTTAGCTGTCGCTGCAAACACAGATACCTCTTTGGATAATATACGCCTCCGCTTGGAAGACGGATGCATATGAGCCTAAAGAGGTGTGCTGTCGTATGTCATCGCTCTCCACAAAGGCACCAACACCAGATCCATCATCGAAATGATCTGTGAAGATTCGACAACAATCCTTTCCTATCTCAGATTCTAGAGTGGACTAGGCCAGTTTGAGCGTTGGGGTCATCGTATCGAACAGACGTGAGTTAAAAGATATGCTGCTTGTGAGTTCCTCTAGTGCGAATTGTGCCAAAAACCATGTCTCTTCAAACGAGAAATGGTCTTGAGAGTACACACCATAATGTAGGTATCAAGGAAACGAAGATTCAACAGTGTGTCAATAGCAGCTCCAGAGTGCTGGGGAAAGCTACAGTACAGCCAAGAAAAATTGTCTTTGAAGTTTGACGAGCGAGGCAATAACGTATTTACACTAGAGCCTTCCACCTAAAAACTGACACATTGGAGACGATTGCTCTTATCGTAGATCCAGAGGGTTCTTTTCACCGAAAGACCATATATCTTGCCAAAAGCTCCCTTACATTGCCTGAAGAATGACAGTGCTTTAGCAGTCTTTAACCCGACATTACAAGCATTCGATCATTCCGAGTTACTGTAGGATTACGTCAAGGAAGCATCCTTAGTCCTTTCCTCTTTATTACAGTCCTTTACACTACCTGCTGGAAGATAGTACAGAACACCAAAGTACACCAACTGTTTCCCTAGTCCCTACTGCACAAAGCACGTGACGTGTGAGAGGGTATGGGAATAAATTATTAGTCGAGAAGAATGCGTGCTCGTCTCAAGACAGAAGTGATAACTAATCTGAGTTAAACTATTCGTTGCCCATTTCTGATTCAGACACGCATATTCCGGATATTTAACTGAATGGAAATGTAATCCCCAAGAGTTTGAACATATCTAGAATCAATGATCAATGATGAAGCAACTTGTGACATTTGTAATCGAGTAAGTGTTAGGTGGGTAAAGTAGCGAGAGAATTCGGCTATCTTTTGTGATAGTAAAATTACCCCTCAGCTGATGAGAAGACTCTACATTGCGGTTGTGCGCCCAGGACTCATGTCCGTACTCTCAATGTACGAAAAGTATGAGAGTGAGTTGACTGCAGCTCTAATGAAAATGTTTCATATGAAAGCACCAAGAAGAATGCTTGATAGTGTAAGAAGATCCAAAATCAGCGGAAACTTTCACATTAAAAATAAAATCTTGAAAAACTAGAGCATGATTGGCACAGTTGGTGTGTTCAGTTGTCATGATCAAAGAACAGATCTAGAAAACCTCCGAAACAAGCAAAAAGAAAGTCGAACCAATATACTCCTGGTGTAGGTAAATGCAACCACATCGGTCACCATCCAAAACCCAAGAGGCTTCTTGACGCTTTTTAAGCTCGACGCGGCGCACCCCAGATAAGTGGGAGAGTTATGATCTCTTCAAACTCAAACTCTTCAAACTCCATAGTCGTGGCCACAGAGTAAGATCAAGTGACTAAAAATATTGCCACATTAAAATAGCAATAATTAAGACTCAATCAACGAATGGACTTAATGCACTACCAGAACGTCTGCGTCTGGTTCAAGTAACAGTAGGACATGTCTATTTGCACTCAACACGAACTCACACGAGCCATTTGTGGCATAAAAAAGGGGCGTATAGTTATTGTTAGTTCGTTAACACAAGCTTTTGAGTAATTTAAAGGAAAAACGACAGTCGTGTGGCTCGTGTTGGTTCGTTTGAAACGAAACCATTCAATAATTTCTGATAGCAAAGGTAATTGTGTTTCCCTTTGGTCAATCTGAAACGATCTTATTGTTTGTGTTATTGACAAACAAGATGGAAGTCAAGTATTGGATTTCGTAAAGCAAAATCACTAAGTCATATCTGATGACCAGGGTTAGGATTTTGTTGACCTAAAAAATTGGAAAAGGCAAAACAAAACAATTAAAAAGGCAAAGAAAAGGCATTTCTTAAAAAATACAAGGAAAATAAATAAAACTACATTTTATTGTAGTAGCATTGGATTACCAAGAGTTTTTTTTAAGTTGTCAGGAAGCAATCTTCTTCGGCTGTCCCTAAAAAGGGCTTCGAAGGAGCTAAATGATCTCTCAGCTTCAGCTGAAACGAAAGGAGCCCATCTAAAACTTTCAACATTATTCACTTCAATGTTTCCTGGGAGTTTGGAATCCACTTCGCCGTTTATTACAGAATTTATCTGCACAATCATTTTTAGGCCTGTGTTTCCATTGAAAACGGCAGTAATCTTCTTCAAGACTTCCTTAATGTCTTTCAAAACGGGCAGCACTTCACCAATTGAGGTTCCTGTTTTTAGTAGGTCTTTGAAAATGTGTTTTTTCAGATCGACTAAAAACTCAAAATTGACTTTAATGTACGCCAGCTGCGCTTGCAGTTCTTCATCTTCAATCATTTCTCTGAACAGTCAAAAACGTTCTAAATGTTGATGAAGGTATGCATTTTCTGTTAACGCAGGTATGCATTTTACGAAGGTGAGGAAGAGGTACCAATCATGTTTGCGCTGATAAACATTAATACATGCATTAATTCGAACATTTTCCATAGTTTTTGTGTTTGTTTGAAACTGTACAAGATTTTTAACGAAAGGTTCTCAACGGCAAACGAAAATGTTCGCATTTTTTCTTAATGCTAAACTAACTTATTAGATATTTCTGAACAAACTTTAATAAAAAAGCAAAAAAGGCAGAAAAAGGCAACAATGGCGAAGAGAGGCAAAAAAGGCAATTATGGTATGAAAAGGCAAAAAAGGCAAAATAAAATACATATATTTGCAATCACCAGGGCTTGAAACATGTTTGTCGAAAGTCTATTTCATATTCCGTTTAACCAAAAAAAAGGCAAAGTTAGTAAAATCCTATCCCTGCTGATGACATAGTTTTCTATTTAAGCTGAGCTTATTTAAATCTTTTGAGTTGGAAATCTCATATTGTGCTTATTTATTAATTGTTTTACTATTATTTATTATTGTTTTAATTATTGTTATTAATTTTGTCATAGAATAGCAAAGTAAAAAAGTTAGTTTTTCAACACACAGTTCGCACCTACAAGTTTTAAGACATTATTACTTTTTTAGTAAAATTCTAAATGGAAAAAAACTGCTAATTACTGCTGTTTAAGTGGAGTTTAATTAAATTGGCATTTAAAATAAGGGAAAAAATGTCGAAAACAAACTTTCTAGTTCAAACCTCGACTGAATTTTTTATTAGGCACGTTCGCACTTGACACCTTTCACCGGGTGTTTTTACCTGAATGCTTCCAGCCGAATTCAGCTTGTACACAAAATTATTGCTTCCAATGAAGTGGACTCTCTGACTTACCTCCTCTGTGCTCGTGGCGTCGAGAAGATGAGCTCAAACACTTTGATTAAAGCTTAGAGAATAAACTACCGTAGCGTAGTGTAACTATAGCATGTCCGCCTCTTAGGTGTGAGTTCGGAGCTCGAATCCCGAAAGCATCTGTAATTGTTTTTTGGTAAGTAAAACCTTCCGCCATAAGGAATCGGGAAAATTTTGCAAGTCCCTTCAGTCCTTCGTTCCTCCCAACGTATGGTTCAAAGAAAGGTTCTAGATCCCGGGTCTATCAGAGCCCTGATGTGCCACCCTATTTATTTGAAAAGCAAAGCATTCGCTTTTACCTACTTACCGTCAGTTTCAGCTTATTTTTGTTGGAGTTCCACACCAACATCTCTGATAGTTTTTGAAATAAGGAAAAGGCCTAGTCATTATTTTCGAAATCTGCACCGTAATGCTAATATGAATACATGGTATTTCCATTTCAAAAAACCAGATTTATAACAACCCCTCTCTCTCTCTCTCTCTTTGTCTCTCTTGATGACCACCCCTCAGGTGTTTAATTAGCTCAGCTCCGAAATTACGTTATATTTCCATTCGTAAAAGCTAAATTAAAGGGAAGTAAAATATCCAAAGCCTTCCTTCCTGAGGCACGCACGCTCCATAAGTATATGTTTGTATACATCCGTTCGGGTTAATTAAAAAAGTATCACAAGCAACCCTCCTCCACATCTACTCTATAATCGAACCTGATGGTCTCTGAAAACCAAGCCAAGTCCATACAATCCAATAAAAGTAATTATTGGCCGACATTACATATGAGCTGTGTAACCCATTCAAATAAATCGATTAGTGGCACAGGAAAGTAAAATCTATTTGAAACAGATGTGACCACATGCTACAAAATACTTTCTACCCAGACTAAGCAATATCACATAGATATTTTTCGGAAAGGACCAAATTGAAAACGCATAAGTTTTGTTCAATTAAGCTTAGCCCAACAAAGGCGAAATACATGGGGAAGGAATAAAGACTTACCCACTGTAGGTACTGTACACCCCTCGAAACCTTCTACTAATCTTTGATTTTCAATTTTTCACAACACAATGAGCTCATCAGCTTTGTAAAATGTACAAATTACATGCAAATTACCCTAACGACTGTTTTCTGGTTATACCAACTAATTCAAGCTTTTTTCTAACTTTTTCGGGTAAGAGAAGGGACTTCAATGAATAATTGTTCAATATGCCCATAAGAGATCTAAAAAAAAGAAAGGACCACCACCACCGACTACACTCACCTTATTACGCTAACCGGCAAAAATATATTGGATAATATAAGTGACCCGTAAATGACGGCCAAGGTCGTAGTACCCAATGCCGCATCTGAATTGACTGAACTTTGCAGGTTCGATGTCCCATGGAAAGCAGTGAAGTGTATCATAAATGCCAAGCCGATAATGACAACATTTTTCGTAATACGAAAATTTTCGCTCTTTCCATAATTTTCCACAAGTGTTGTTCTATCTGAAGGCTTTGATGATATCCTATTCAAACCATTTGGGTATTCAGCTGTTGCTGGTGACGTAGTTGTTGGGGACTCAACGAATATGTCTGTGTTGGTCATTTTAACTGTCGTTTGCGGCGTGGGTCGACACAACGATGAATATGCTTAAATGTGGTCGACTGCAGACAGGATAATCCTGTTGGGTTGGCTTAATTTCAGCACTTCTATAATTTTATTTTTGGTGATTGGAATTTTCAATGATACATGTTGTTGTCCCGATAAAATAAATTTGTGATGCTGAAAATAGAAACAGAGAGTGTTTATGTAAAGCGAAGTTCCACATGCAATATTTTGTAGGTAGTTAAGTATATCGTCTTAACCATACAACAGGCAAGGATGAAGTTTAAGGATTTATGGGAGTGCACCTGTTGGCTAACACATTTGCCTATTTCAATTTGTGCTAACGGCATAAGTAAAAATAAGAAATAAAAAATATGTCCTCATAAAACGCATAGGAATACGCATCAAAAATATTTTTATTAGAATTTTTTACTGACTGGCTGAGTGAGACATAATCTTGCCAGCCATAAACAATTTCGTAGTCAATTTCTTTTTTTCTTCACAAAAAAAAGGAGGTAGGTACTTGCTACCTTTTGTTTTATGATGGAGAGAATTCTTAAAATTGAATTATTAGAGTGGCGTTAAGGTGACCCCTGTACAGAACCTTTACTGTTAGGAATTGACGGGGAAAAGTTGTTCCTCTTCTGTTTTGGAACTTATCTATCAAGAGAGTACAATCTGAAGCTGGTTTTCGCCAGAAAAAAAAGAAGAAATAAAACACATATAACTTAATGTTATGGCCAAGAATTGAGCTTTATTATAAAGATAAAAATAATAACAGTAATAATTTGGGGCAAGTGGCTGCCTCGAATAAATTCATATTCCATATTCCGTATATCAGCAACAACGAACCGAATATTCTCTCCCAAGGTGTCAATCGTCTTGAACTTAATTGCGTAGACTATCGACTTTAGATAACCCGCCAAAAGTCCAGTGGTGTTAAATCACCCGATCTTGGAGGCTACGTCACAGGCCCACGCACTTTCCAAATTTGATTATTTCGTTGCCAATTGAGTGTCAAATAATTACTAGCTTCCATTCCCTCTGCCCAAAGAGCACACTAAGTGACTTTTGAAGATGGAACCGCGTCTCACAATGACTTGCGGATTATCATGACCCATTCAACCAAAAGGGAAATTCATTGCTAAATAAAATTTTCTTGTGGAAATCTGGATCGGTGGCCAACTCGTTTTGGGCCCATTCAACGAACTTTCGACGCGCTTGATGGTCGTTCGGCTTAAATTTTTGCCAGAGTTGGATTTTGTAAACCAAGATCGTTCCGCAAAATCGGGTCTTCTTCGATACCCTGCTCAAAACAAATAGAGGATTTCGATATTCTCTGTTTTTGTTTGATGACAGCATATACTTCGCTTCCCTCTTTAAGAATCGGACATACTATACTTAGGCTATATTTTTCAGATATGCTCTTCCCCGATCATACCCTGCAGATCAGCTGGTGCATCATACTCCTTTCTAACTGATCTCTAGCTGCCTTAAAAAGCACATCGTCGGGCCATTTGTACCTGCAGTTTTAATGCAAGCTTACCGATCTGTTTGGTTGGGAGGACGGTATTCTTGATCATCGTTCAGCGCAATTTGTGTCGCCGTTTAGCCGTTAAGCAGAGCAGTCTACAGACGTGGTGTTTCCTGGTAATCAGCAGCGATTCTATCACTATGTTTCCCTGCTGACCCTTCCAGACTCCAATTCGTGGTTTGCAACCCCGGCATGATCTTTTTTACATTTTGGTAACAATTTTGAATCTGTTTCCTATCATCTCTGGCATTTCTGAATTTTCTCAAACGAGCGCTACTAATGCCACTTCTTGTTTTGAGAGTTAAGTTTTCTTTCCTTCTTTTCTCCTTGTAAATCTGAATCTTCTTATACTGGTCACAGACAGTCCCAATTTTCTTTTTCATGTTTTTTGTGGCTGCATTTGCCCTGCCTGCACTTTTCATCGAATCCATTGCTGCCTATTATAATCTTAGCTTTTGAGCTTTTCGACGTCATATAATTTCACAGCGTTAGTATGTGGGTATCATTCGTACCTTGGCTACAACAAGGTAGTGTACCGAGTCAAAGTTGGTCCCTCGGAAAGTTCGGACATCTAAAGGGTCCGCCAAACAATTTTTTTTTTTTTGAAAATGCTATAAAAAAAAACTACTGAATATTTTCTCAAATTTCTTTTTTTATTTGAAAGTACAATCTCTCCGGTTAATAATGGAAAATAATTTCATTCAAATGGCTGCCTCGGCTGACCATGCAGTAGCCTACACGATCGGTATAATTTTTAAGCACATTATCGATTGTGTGCAGCTGTATTTCATCAATGGCTTCACGAATATTGTCCTTTAAAGCGTCAATTGTCTCTGGCTTGTCGGCGTCACACTATCTTTTATGGCACCCCACAAATAAAAGTCCAACGGTGTCAAATCGCAGCTCCGAGGTGACCAAACGACATCAGCTCTGCGGTTGATAATTGCGATCTTCAAAAACAGGGCGCAAAACATCCAGTGTAGCTTCGACTGTGTGGCGAGTAGCACCGTCTTGTTGAAAACACATGTTGCCAATATCCTACTCTTCAATTTTTGTGAACAAAAATTTGTTTAACACGGCTACTCCTTGCTCATTTTCTAAGAATGCCTCTGGACTAAAATCCGCGCCAAACAGTGATTCGATTTGGCTGTATCGGCTTTTCACTGGACATACCTACCTCACTTTTATCACACCCATCATAACCTATGCTTCGCTGATCTGGTGGCAAAAAACAGAACAAGTTTATGCCCGCAAATCTTTGCAAAAGTTACAAAGACTAACCTGTGTAGGTATCACAGGTGCAATGCGCACCTGCCCAACTTTAGCGTTAGAAAGTTTGTTAAATTTTCCTCCGCTACATCAAAGAGTAAAGAAGACTGCTGCACTAAGCGGACTAAAGCTTCATCTCACTAACTACTCGGGAAAGGAAAACTTACAAGGACATATGAGTATTCTGCAGGTGCTCCCAATACTGAAATCACCTGCAGCCCACTCCTCGGACTTTATGCCTAAACGCATAATGTTACACCACCCCTTTGAAGTAATCTTTCCAAACCGCTCAGCATGGAAGAACCCTGTAATTCTTACAAATAACTTCCAATACATCTGGTATACTGACGGTTCAAAAACAAACAACGGTGTAGGTGCAGGGATTTACGGTCCCAACTTTAAATCATCTACATCCCTTGGTAACACAACTACTATCTTTCAGGCAGAGGTAATGGCTATAGAATTCTGTATTAGAGAATGCATTAGAAGAAACCTCCGAAGATCAAGTATCCTAATCTGCTCTGACAGTCAGGCAGCACTAAAGGCTCTGTCCTCGACAAAAATCGAATCCAAACTAGTTTGGAACTGCCTGACATGTATAGTTCAATTAGCTACTCACAATAAAATAACTCTTTCATGAGTGCCTGGTCATGAAGGCGTACCGGGTAACGAAGAGGCTGACCGACTTGCTAGACTTGGCTCTCAGTCCCAATTCAAAGGCCTGAACCCTACTGAAAAAAAAAAAAAAAATGTTTCCGTGCTGACTCTTCCAGGCTCCAATTCGTGGTTTGACACCCCGGCATGATCTTTTTACCTTTTGGTAAAAATTTGGAATCTGTTTCCTATCGTGGCATGTCTGAATTTTCTCAAACGAGCGCTTCTTATGCCGTTTCTTTTTTGAGGTTAAGTTTTCTTTACTTCTCTTCTCCTTGTAATACTGGTCACAGACAGTCCCGATTTTTTATTGAATGGCTGGCTGCATTTGCCCTGACAGCACACATCGAATCAATTGTATCTTTTTGGAGGCCGATTGAATCGCAGAACATCAGAGGAAGAGGGCTCTGATAGATTGTTAGCTTTGCCGTTACCGGTCTTCAATGCTTAATGCTGGCGCTATGGGATTCAAGGATGTTAAAAGGGACACTCTATTGGCTGTCTATTATGATCGTAGCTTTTCGAAGTCATATCATTTCACAGCGTTAGTACGTGCGTATCATTCGTACCTTGGCTACAACAAGGTAGAGGTCCGAGTCAAATTTGGTCCTTCGGAAAATTAGGACATCGATCACACTGGAAAGTGCCTTGCGTCAATCTTTACATGGTCAGTTTGGTTGACACTTGATCGAACGGTTGATCGCCATGTTCCTTTATGAGTTTTGAAATGATTGAAGCGTGTGCTACCGTGCAAGACCGATCATCCTGAGTCCTTTTCCGGAGATTTTGCCATGCTGGTTATGCTTATTGATTTTGTTACCGAAAATGTCCGCATTCCGTTGTTTTGAGTTTAAATCTCTAAGAGCAGTTTTCTCGTCATGTCTGGGGATTCCTCATAGTTTTCTTCAAGGAGCTCGTAAAAAAAGCCATTGGAATTGTAGTCTCTTCTTCTTTGGGGTGTGGGACTTCAAAAAACGCTCATTAGCTGCATTTTGGCTGATATAGCGTTTTCTATGTTGTCTCTTCTTGGTCGCCTTTCTTCGTCTTCTTGGATTGACGTTGTATGCAGCGTCCCCTATCTTTTCGCCTAGACGCAATTCCATAGGGATCTAACATTCCACATGTAAATTCGAAGGACTGTCTTGTCTTTAGTTTTCTAGGACCGTCAACGGTTAAGTCGTTTCTGTTATCCGAGACTGTTTTTTTATTTACATGATTGCATGGTTGGGTAGTCAACTCCACGCACAAACCCCTTTTTGTTTCGTATCCGGGCCGAAAGATTTAAAAGTGAAAATGAGATTTTGCAGACCTCCTGAATGTATTCATCCCTTAGCTCAATTCATATCGTATTCGTATAGGTAAAACTCAAGGACTTTATAGATTAAACCTTACACAGCAAGCTTGATTCCAATATTTATTACCGATTATATCCTTTCACACTTATATTCAAGTCAAAGCTTCGCGTTCATCATTTATCATTCAAGGATTTATCAGCTTAACTTTCATCACAGTTTGAGAGAATGTGGTTTAAATTCAGGTAAGTGAACCATTAAAGCTAAAAGTAATTAATTTTCTATTTCGGTATCTTCCAACAAAAGATCCCCAGTAAAAAACATTAATTTTCAATTTGCAATTGTAACGCAACCAACGAGTATAGCCAAGGTCAACGAAAGAATAGCCTTGGTCATTAAAAGAGGATACACTTTGAGGTAGATTTTTGTGTGCTCACAGTTATTTCATTAGGCTATTCCGTTTAAAGGCACACCAAGTTTGATTACTTAAAGAGACACGAGTTAGGGATAACAGCTCAATAGCAATCAATCAGATGACATTATTTGATACTTTGTGAGATGTGCTACATGACTTATGTGGGGATAAGTATTTTCTTTTATAGATATGATAACGCAGATACGTCCGTTCTGAATAGATTTCGCACACATCAGCGGAGCAGTCACATCTTCTCTTCCTTGCAAACGAACAATCGTAGACTTAATGTCTCCATGGTTTTTGTCTACATAAAATAAAAGAGAAATAGAAATCAATTTTTTTGCGAATTAGTTTTTATAGCTTGTGGATATGAAATGACCAATAAGACAAAAACATTGATTGGAACTTAATTATTGTTCTTGGATTGCATTTTTTTAGGATTTAAGGAGGTTCCGACCTTAATGTCAGAAATTACAAAATAAAGGGTCGCTTCCTCTCTGTTGGGCAGGTTGGCTGCAAAAAAGAAAATGATTTCCAGACAGAAAAATATGTATGAAGTAAGAGGTTCTTCTCAACGACAAAAGAAAAACCCATCCCATTTCAGTCCCGCTTAGACTTGAATAGGATTTTTTGAACTTTCTTGGCATGTGCTACTCAAGCCTTAGCTCTGTTGAATGTGCTATAAGATATTTTGGTTTATAGGCTGGCGCTCATTTTCGAAGATATTATTAGGTTCGTTCGTTTAACTTTCTCCAGGGTTGACCCAGGTTTCTATAACCCTATGAGTTGTCAAAAAAAAAAAAAACATAGGGCCACATCGGGACAAACCCAGGGCTCAAAAAATACACATTTTGACATTTAGGGCGAGTTTAGATTTTTCAAAAAACGCTTTGCGGTGACCACAGAGCAACCTACTGTCTAGTGACCGCAAATCAGAAGGAAGCTAAAGAACAAAAAATTGTATTTGTCCCTTAAAATTTTCTCTTCCATGATATGCGTGATGGTTGACTTTGGCAAAACATTCGATTACAATCTCAATCTCATATTCTAAGTCACAGAATAAGCAACAAGCTTTTGGGTAAATTTTTTAGATGGAAGTGCCGACAAAACTCTTCTGATATTGAAAAGCGCTCCCTAAGCTGAAGGAAACACTCTATACCGACGTTTTGCATTCAGCATTCACGTACGGTTCACAGTGTTGAACAATGTACTTACAAAAAGTTTGAGAGTGAGTATACAGCAACATTGGATGATCCGTATGTAAGCAGGGTTAACAAAGCTTCGTATTAGAAGTATCAATTTCCGTGGAATCCTTCAAGCCGAAAATACTATGTTGGAAAAAGTAGAGGACGACGGGCTCATTTGGCCTCAGAAAGCAACTCAGAGACTAAGTAGCACGAAGTACTGAGTCAAAAAAGAAATGTTCTGACAAGATCGCAAAAAAAAGAAAGAACATCAAACCAAAATACTCCTGATACAAACAAATTCAACGGGAGACTCGCCGACCCATTTTGAGTCAAGTGTCGAACCTCTTCTCGCCAGTTCATCCACGATTGAGGCATACGAAAGTAACTGACTATGAGACTATGAGAGAAAGAAAATGTCTTGAACCTGCAGTAATATTCGAGTATACAAAAAGTAACTCTCTCTGTCATTCTTTCTTCATTAACTTAAACCTCCCTCTCAACTTCCATTTGCCTAGTCCGATCACACATTTCGTAACGCTTTCTTCACGCATTCGTCACTTTTCTCCCCAATTCAAGAGTGTGTGAAGAAGGTGTACTTAAAAAGTAACGAGATGTTTACAATCTTGTAACGTTCACTAAGTTCGATAGTGAAAAATTTTACTTGTAACTTCTTATCTGTAATTTAATTACACCACTTTTATATTCATTCAACCCACTCAGAGTGCAAAAGTGAAGAGAGCTCGCCCGAAATCGGAATCGTTACAAAAAGATTGATGGTTGGTTGATGCCCAGGTTTACCCCGAACTGTAATGCACACCGAAGTAAGTAAGGTTATTCGTTACGAAATTCAGTTACTAACCACACTTTGTCTTATCGAATCTGTACACCTGACTGCGCCAGCGTTCTCTTCATAAAGAAAAGCATATAACACTATCGAACTTTCTAGATAAGTCGAGAACCGTTGAGAAAATTTCGAGCAGTTTTTGTTCTAGCTCCTCTCCGATTATTGTATGTGTGTACCTATACAAACAACCCGTACACGCCGTGCAGGTACATTACACACTGTGTCCTTCTGGTATACTCCTCAGTTTTATTTCTGTGTGCACAAACACTGATTTACAAACAACCCCTTTTTTCGTGGAATGTTCATTGGTTGCACATTACAATATGTTTTTTATGTCCTTACGAAAGTGTCTAGAAGTATTTCATAAAAAATCATATTTCTGAAACATATCGTAACGCATTCAACAGTTTACCCCCAAGCCAAAAAAGTCATTCGTGCGCATAGAAGTTTTACTTCAATGGTCAGTAAATAATTTTGTGACCATAACTTAAAAAAAATAAAAAGTGACAAGTTGAAAAAAAAACAACAAATTTCTTTCGAAAGGCCGAAAATGAGAGAAAGCTGACCACAATTGAGTACAGCGGGTTAGTTCTGTAGCAACATTCAAAAAAACCTAAAAAGGCCTTCCTTTGTCAGGCTTTCGTATACTCACACTTAATCGAGCCACCAGTGACAATCAAGTTTGCTTGGACGAGATAGGAGAACAGTTAGCCAATTTAAGTAGGCAACTGGCAACATTATTTCGCCACATCACAAGCGAAAAAGAAGTCTAATGTCCTTTTTTTTAAATCAAATCCCCTTACAAAGAGAAAATTTTCCGGCGCGGCGGTGGCGGTAGCGGACAACAACCCCATTGCGTAAATAAAAAGTTAAGACTTGTTGGGAAAACTTTGTTTGCTGACAAATTGCCCTCTCTTGTTTTACTGCTAATTTATTTCACCCGGTGGTGTAGTTTACACGAACAAAAAGTCACACAGTTCAAACAAAGAAACAGAATGTTAATTCCCAAATAAACAGCAACAAATCACAATGCTTTTTGTAAATGAGAAACCATCATTGGCACTCACTGAAAAGTAGACTTTAATTCAAATTGAATTTCTTAATGACAAACAAAGGATGACATTCCAACATTTTTAACCCCATAAAGTTAATTAAAATTTGATAAGACCTTCGCTTCATAAGGTGTTTTTGTTTCTATTTTTCTCTTGTACGTTTTTATATACGCAATTAAATTTCGCATGGGAAAAAGGACAACAACGACACCGACACCATGCGACATTATAAACAGCCAAGGTGGTTCAAATGAGCTCTATCGTAATTTTGTTTAATTGCCTGAAAATGCCTTCGCAGCGAAATTATTATAGGTCATTCGACACAGAGCAAAAGTCCTTCTGCGATAAAATGATATAGGACAAAGCAAAAACAATATCTAATCTTTTTGCCAATATTCCTCTTACTGATATTCAAAGCAATTTGTTGGTAATATATCATTGGGTAATAAGAAAACAATCCGTCCCAATCAGTGAAAGCAATTTAATTAATTAGATTTTTCTAAGACAGAGGATTCTTAAACACACTCTGGTTGGTCTGATGGTGCTGGTTCTTTGTTCTCTAACGTTTAGGTATATATTTTTTGTTCGCAAATTATTTGCTTATAGGCCAGGAGGCATACTATGGACGGAGGGATGTTTCGGAAGATTAAAGCCATTTCTCTTAATTACCACCGACCGAAATTGGCCAACCGCCAAAGCAGTGTTAAGCATTATTTTTCTGTGCACGCGCAATTAAACAATAAAATCCAAATAGTTAAGCAACATGAATAACATGAATACAAAACCCAAAACAATCTTCAGGGTCAGGTGAAGCGAAAAAATATCCGCAAGTATCCTGTTGTCAGAATATCAAAAAAGTCTGCTGAGATAATAAAAACAGCAACAGCCAAAACAATGATGGAAATATCGAACTGTTTGTTTGGCAATTATAAATCATTGTGTTGGCATGGCAGTAGTCTGTGAAGGAAATACCAACCAAAAATTGATGAACAATAATTTCCGATTTTGTGGTGTAGTGTAATCAATAAATGGAATGCCAAATGTGGACACAGAACTCAAGAGCAGAAAGTTTCTAGGTAGCTATACGAGTTTGAAAGTAGAGGAAACTAAAATTATGTGAAAAGTTTTTCAAAGAGGCGACTTTATAATTGAAAATGTGTGTTGAGGAGTTTTGCAGGAGGTTGCGGGGAATGGAGCGTCGAACTGCAGCAAATGGCACAGGAAAACTTTTAAGGCCAACGCAAAAGAGTAACAGGTGTGAAAAATGAAAACTAGCATAAAAGCGATGTAGGGTTAGGGAACGAACAGTTAACAGGTACTTCAACTTTAAAAAATTTAGTAGTTATTTTTTGTTTCCTTGTTTTTTATGAATGTAAGTTACATAGTGTCCGAATAGCTATGAAACACAGACGTGGCGAAACCTAGCACAACTTTTATTTTTGGAAAATCATAAAAAGTTGTTACTTTTTTTTAAAGACATGGTATCCGACAGCATTTGCATTGCAAATAAGACAAGGTAAGGAACTTTTAGGTTAGTCAAGAGATGGTTGCCGTATTGGAGCCAGACCCTTTTACCAAGGGAGGACTCTTGTGGTTCCTTGTGGACCAAAATGTAGTTTTCTTTTGCCTTCTACCTACTCATTTGAAAGCCTGTTTGAGATTGATGACGTTAACATTTTCTCAATCTTAAGCATGCTGACGTTTATATGCACGCAAATGAGGCTAAATTGCTCAGGTCAGTACTGGCTGTGAACATATTGAAGGCGTAGTATAGTTTCCTACTCATTCTTGTACCTACAATTTCTAAAGAAATCTTTATTGAATTACCAAAGCTTTTTGTACGTCGTCCTCAGAATAGATAAATCGTAATTGCATTGGTCGAAACCGATTGAAACCGCATAGCAGTCGCTCGCAACTGCGGCTGATCGACCATATTTGCGTCTGGTCGATAGTAATTATTAAGAGAAGTTGACTGCGGCCTTGCGACCGATCAGCAAATATAATCCTAACTGATCGACACTTATTGTAATTGGAAGCCATTTCTGCAGGCTGCTTAACGGCGATGAGGACACAAATTCCGCTGTCAGGCAGATTGCCCCATTCAGCTTGGACGATGATCAAGAATGCCGTCCTCCCGACCTAGAAGAAGTTAAGCTTGCTATATGCAAACTTAAATCAAATAAGACTGCAGGTGCAGATGGCCTTGATGCCGAACTTTTCAAGGCAGCTGGAGACCAGTTGGAAAGGAGCATGCACCAGCTGATCTGCATGATATGGTCGGAAGAAAGCATGCCCGATGTATGGAACCTCAGTATCGTATGCCCGATCGTAAAGAAGGGAGACCCTCACAATTGCGCCAATTATAGAGGAACGTCGCTTATAAGATCTTGTCTGCTATAATATGTGAACGTCTGAAACCCCACGTCAAAAACTTGATAGGTCCTTATCAATGTGGTTTTAGACCAGAGAAGTCAACAATAGACCAAATTTTCACATTACGGCAGATCTTGGAAAAAACCCGAGAACGTAATATCGATATTCACCATCTTTTTATCGATTTCAAGGCCGCGTATGACAGTATCTACAGAGACGAGCTGTACAGAGCCATGTCCAGTTTCGGCATCCCTGCAAAAGTCGTACGACTATGCAGGATGACTTTGGAGAATTCACGCTGCTCCGTCAAGGTCGGTAAAGAACTCACCGAGACCTTTGATGTCGAAAAAGGTTTTAGGCAAGGCGATAAACTGTCATGCGATTTATTCAACATCATACTTGAACAGATTGTAAGAAACTCAAACGTCAACACCAGAGGAACAATCTTTCAAAAGTCTGTACAATTACTCGCCTATGCAGACGATATTGACGTAATGGGAAGAGAAAAGCGTGATGTCATAGGTGCTTTTGCGAGTATTGAAACAGAAGCGGCAAAAATGGGTTTGATGGTTAATGAGGGCAAAACAAAGTATATGCTGTCATCAAATTAGGACACAGAACACCGACGAATTGGAAAAAACGTCACAATAGACAGACATAACTTCGAGGTAGTACAGGATTTCGTCTACCTAGGATCCGCTGTAGACACGGACAACAACATCAGTGCGGAGATCAAACGGAGAATAGCTCTTGCCAACCGTTGCTTCTTTGGGTTAAGAAGGCAATTGAGAAACAAAACCCTCTCCAGAAAAACCAAGGTAACCTTGTATAAGACCTTAATCATCCCAGTCCTGCTTTACGGCGCGGAAGCATGGACCTTATCGAAAGCGGATGAGGAAACCCTTGGTCGTTTCGAAGGAAAAATTGTCCGAATGATCTTTGGTCCCGTATGCGAAGACAATGTGTGAAGAAGATACAACAACGAGCTGTAGGAGCTGTACCGCGACATGGGCATAGCCAGAAGAGTACGCATCGCGAGGCTACGATGGTTGGGTAGAGCGGATGGACCCAAACGCTCCGGCTCGTCGGGTGTTCGAAAGCACATTGCAGGGAAATCGCGGAAGGGGAAGACCTCGTCTTAGGTGGCACAATCAAGTGGATGAAGACCTCAACCGACTTGGAGTGCGAAACTGGAGAGAGCTCGCTAGAAATCGAAGTCGTTATAGAAGGATATTGGTTGAGGCCCAGGTTTTCACACCGAACTGTAATGCCCACCTGAGTAAGTAAGTAAGGAAGCCATTGAAGAAATTTCTTTTAGATTCCTTTTATTCATTAATTTATTATTAACACTGAACAATTACTGGAAGAAGTCGATTCGGAATCGCAATGGAAGAAAAGATGAAAAGAGGGAAGTTTCGAGGTCGGAAAAAGAAAAGCACTTGAAGTATCTGACGACCAGATCTCAATAGACTGTAGAGCACAAAATTGCACATCGCCATTGTCTTTATCAGTCGAATTGCTGTTGTAGTTTTATTAACTTACCTCCTCGTTACACTTTACATAAAAATATGCAAGATATGCGCACTTCAAGAGGCTATGAGTACCTTTAAGAGTTTGAAACACAGTTCGAATGTTAGGAAAAAAGGAAAAGATTAGAAAAAAGCCCCGATGTACCCACTTTTTTTAAATTCCAGTGCACTGTATTGCGTAAGAAAGTTTGAGTTGGCTAAGGCATTTCACATCCGGATTGAGCGGCTGAGATATGAAGCTCAGTACTTAAGTGTACAACCTAAATTGGGCTGAAGGAAAAACTGATGAGTACGCGGAGTTAAATTGTTTCAGGGGAGGATTGCAGCTCGTTAGTTCACTAGGCACTGTTTGTAAAATTAACGATATGAAAAAGGTAGACATGCAACGTGATGATGATGTCCCAGAGAACCAATTGTTCCTACAATTCAACCTGTTAATTTGAATTCTCTATTTGAAATCTGTTAGGTTGGCTCAATGATGTTTCAGGGGCCCCAACAGGGGAAATAAATTGTAGCCAGATCAGAGTGGGCGCAAAATTTCTATCATCGTTTTTAGAATACTAATTATATTTTGCAGCATTTTTTGCGACAAATGAAAGATTAGTAGATTTAAATTTAAAATTTAATTTAAATATGTGGTCACTCCAAAGAAGTACTAAAAGCTCGTCCAAACGGAGGCAACTTGCGTAAATAGTACGTACGAGTGTTGATCATTACTTGCATAATGCTATGCGAGTAATGACTGATTGCCCGAATTTCAGTGGTCTGCTATAGCAAAAGTTATCGAGATCAAACATCCAAAATAAAATCCAAAAACGGGCTCTGGAATGCATTCAAAACGAAGGAGGGCACTTGGATTTGTATGTCTATAAATATAAAAATCAATTGCTGTTCGTTAGTCTGGCTTAAACTCGAGAACGGCTGAACGGATTAATCTTATCTTGGTCTTGAAATGTTCGTGGAGGTCTAGAAAAGGTTTCAAGGGCAAGTAAATATGAAAAAAAGAAGAATTGGAATACAGTAAAATTAACAATTTCTTTATTCTTAACTTTATTCAAACAATTCTCTGTTTTTTCTTAATCGTTTTTGACAACAAAAAATTAAAATAATAAATAACAAATAATAAGATTATTTAACTTTTTGTTTTTGAAAATTATTTTGACTTTTTGATTGGCAAGAATTTGATTGATTGCCCATGAGTACAATAGACCCTATTTCATCTTCAAATTCCTACAGGAATGGAAATGGGAACTTCAAATAGTCAATTTATCAAACTAGATTTCTGAAAGCAACCATAATATTTAAGATTTGACAACCAATCTCTGTGAGTGAACTTTACCCCTACGTGCGCGAGAACATTCTTTACTTTTGTGATTTCTTGTGATAGTGACATTCCAGGTAATGTGCTTTTTCCAATAAATTTTTTTTTGATATTCTGTGATAGTGACAATTTACTACTTATTTAGCAGTTTAAGACGACGAGGAGAAGGCGACCTGACTAAGGTCGAGGATCTCAATGCGATCATTCAGAATTTTCTTCCAGGACAGTTTGTTTCCTTCAAATCAGTCGATTCCGTTATGAACCAGGATGACATAGTCAACTATCCTACGGAAACTCTAAATTCACTAGAATCGCCTGGACTACCAACTAACAACTTGCAGTTTAATGTAGGATCAGTTGTCATAATGCTGCGTAACATTAATTAACCTCCACTATGCAATGGAACAAAAGCTAATGAATAGGGTCTATGAAATAACTCCCACGAAATAAGTCCCACTTTTAAAAACGAAATAAGTCCCACCAAAAATTGCTATTTTGAAAGTGGGAGTTATTTCGTTTTTAAAAGTGGGACTTATTTCGTCAATTGGTGGGACTTATTTCGTTACACGTTTTTATTTTAAGTGGGACTTATTTCGTTTTGAGTTGGAAAAAATTCGTTTTGTAAAGTGGGAGTTATTTCATACCCCTAAATTTATATTTTTTCTTATGCAAAAAGTTATGGTTGTCCCTTTTACGAAATGTCCAATATTTCGTAAAAGGGACAACCATAATTTTTTGTCCTTATCACTCATGGCTCTTCTTGCTTGTATACGATTTTTCTTTATTATTCCTCTGCTTTGATTATTCATATTATTCGACGTGTGTTTTTTTCGAAGAGCCAAATACTTATTATTTGAAATCGCATTAAACAATGAAAAAGTGGGACTTATTTCGTTTGTGAAAGTGGGACTTAATTCATTTAAGAAATATATTATTCAAGGGGGAGTTATTTCATTTTGAGTGGGAGTTATTTCATTTCAAGTAAATTTTTAAATCATTTCATTTTGGTGGGACTTATTTCGTTTTCAAAAGTGGGACTTATTTCGTGGGAGTTATTTCATTTTTTTAAGCAATTTTTGGTGGGACTTATTTCGTTTTTAAAAGTGGGACTTATTTCGTGGGAGTTATTTCATAGACCCAATGAATAACGTCATTGAAGCAACAATCGTAAAAGGACAACACAAAGGAGAGGATGTTTTGATCCCGCGAATACCGATGATTCTAAAGGATTTACCATTCGATTTTAAACGGTTACAATTTCCAGTACGTCTGGCTTTTGAGATGACCATAAATAAAAGGACAGTCGTTAGAAGTTTGCGTTTCTTTGTTTAATTACGCACCACAAAACAAAACAAAAAATATAGTTTATGAGAAAGCTTTAAATTGACTTATAGACTGTACAATAACTGTGTGTGTCTGTCAATATCAAATTTAAACCATATAAGTAGCCAGTATTTCATGAAAACACTGTTTTGTAAGTAAGCAACATGACTTTATGACTTTAATTATTATTATTTATTAAATACGGATTCGTTTTGTTTGTTTTGAAATTAATTTATACAAAAATATAGGTCTTTTATTTGTCGAAACACAAAAAAGACATATTTGATACATTTTCTTAAGTGTATACTATTGACTCTGGCGTATACGTACTGTTTTTTTTTTTAAGTTTTATTCTGATAATAAATAATAAATAAATTGTTACAAACACACGTTTGTGCAAACATGTTTGCGTAGTGTAGGGGCCTTATTAGCGTATATTTTACCCCTTAAACTACAGGCCCAAGCAACGCCGGGTGGCCTGGACCTATTCCAAAAACTCTGTCATCGTTAGAGTGCTTAATCGCCCCTGAGTAGCATAGCAGATTATATATATCATCCCCACTCTGCCACTAGAATAAAAGCTTGGAGACTGCTTTACTTAACTTTCAAGTGATAAAAATAGAGGTACGCCGGGCGTAATACATAAAAAACTACTAAAAGTACCTATAATACGTTTTTATTCAAACAAACCTCAGGGCTGAAAATCTTTCCTTTTTTAAAAAACTTATACCCATTTTGTATTTTTTCAAGTATCATAAATGTATGGGTTTTTGAGTGGACTAAAGAGTTTTTTTTTATTACTGTTTTGTTCATCTGTAAAAAATAAAGAAACTCCATGTTTAAGAGCAATAATCTAAAAAAATGTCCTCAATTACAAAACTTTGCTGGGGGAAGAAAATTTAGCAGCCCTAAGCCTATAGGAGCCCAATTTAAATACAGGTTTAAAGATTACTATTTCTACAAAAAATTAAGTCTGAAATTAGGTCTCTACCATCAGTATTGACAGAGAAATCGAATTTTACACCGGTCAGGGCACACCAAAGTAAGCCCTTTTTAAAATGTCAAAAAGTCAAAAGTGAGCATTGAACTTTATAACTGTACAACAATTTTTTTCTTTGAATATGACCAAGAATCACATCCTAAAGTATGTAACATGAAACAAGATCAACTAAAAGGCAAACCCCTTGGTGGAACAACAATCTTAAGAAATTGAGATCGAAAGTAAGGAAACTTTTCAACAAAGTAAAACGCAATGCTGACTGGCAAACCTACTCTACTGCTCTCATCAAATACAATAACGAAATAAAAAAAGCCAAAAAGGCCTCTTTTAAACATTTTGTTGAAAGTATCTCTGATGTCCCCTCTAGTTGCAGACTCAACAAAGTTCTCGCGTCCGATAAGCCGGCAAACTTAGGTACCCTTACCAAGGAAAACGGCTCTCAGACTAAGAACAAAATAGAAACTCTGCAACTCCTAATAGACACCCACTTTCCACAATCTATCATTATAGACCCAGCAATAAACCTATCATCCCAAAGGGAACAGCATATGTTTCCATCTAAGGAAGACTGGACAACGGCCAGACAAATCTGCAACACCAATGTCATCAAATGGGCTATCTCCTCATTGAAACCATTCAAGGCCCCTGGGGAAGACGGCATCTTTCCGGCCCTACTGCAGAACGGGGCTGCCATAATTGCTCCCATTTTATCAAACTGTTCACTTGCAGCCTTGCTTTTGGTCACATACCAGAAAGCTGGAGAAGAGTAACAGTTATCTACTTGCCAAAAGCAAGCAAGCAAAAAAAGGAATCTGGATCCAAACCCTAAATACTTTCGGCCAATCAGTCTAATGTCATTCATCCTTAAATGTATGGAGAAGGTCATTGATAGACACATCCGGGATAAGCAATTAGCTACCCACCCACTATCCACATCACAATGCGCATATCACCCAGGGAAATCAACGGAAACCGCGTTGAATGACCTAGTTACTAGGATCGAACTTACTATTGCTAAAAAGGAAATTTGCGTAGTGGCATTTCTCGACATAGAAGGAGCCTTTGTGTCTACAGACCGTGCTCTAAGGCACCACAACGTTCCACAAGTGATTCGCAACTGGATAATGTCCATGCTAAACAGCAGAATTATTCACAGCAATATCGAAGAAGTGGAAATTTCAGAACTAACAACAAGAGGCTGCCCACAAGGTGGAATCCTCTCACCACTCATCTGGTCAATAGTTGTAGACAGCCTTATAAGATTACTTGCAACCCAGGGCATCTATGCAGTGGGCTTTGCAGATGATATAGCAATTGTCATACAAGGCTCATCAGAAACACTAATATCAAGAAGACTTCAGACAGCTCTGAACACAGTACAAAGCTGGTGCTCAGATGAAGGCCTGTCTGTCAACCCACGTAAGACAGTTGTTGTCCCATTTACAAAAAGAAGAAAACTAAATCTTCTAATACCCCCCAATCTCTATGGGGAAACAATACCATTCTCCAAGTAATCAAAATACCTTGGGATCATCCTAGACAGCAAAATGTCATGGAACCCTAAACTAGAACGCATTTCCAGCAGAGCAACCAAGTCCCTATGGACTTGTCGAAGCGTATGCAGGAAAAACTGGGGTCCAAAACCTAAAATGATGTACGACCTATGTACGTAAGACCAACAATAACGTACGCAGCTTTTGTATGGTGGACAAAAATGAAAGCAGTAACGGCAATCCAAAAACTAGAAAAGATTAAAAGATTGGCAACAACATGCATTACGGGATGCATGCGTACAACACTAACAAACGATTTAAACGTCATTACAGGACAACCTCCAATCCACTTTTTCATAAAAATGGAAGCAAGACTGGCGACACACCGTCTTTTCCATCAAGGACACATAAAATCACATCCATACCCGAAAGGACATCTGTCGATAATGGAAAGTTTAGAAAAACTTAATACCTTTAGTATGTGCTTGGATGCTACTAATCCCATGTACAACTTCAAACTCAACTTCTCCATTATCATCCCCCCTAGGGAAGACTGGGAGAACACAAAACCTCATCCTTCAAGGCAAGATATGGTCTGGCATACGGACGGCTCAAAAATGGAAACTGGTACAGGTTCCGGCATTTTCAGCGACTGTCCCAGAACGAATTTCTCAGTAAGTATGGGCAGTCACTCCAAGTCACTTTCCAAGCCGAAGTCTTTGCCATTAACGAATGTTCGAGAATAATATGTTCATCGAACACGAAAAATAAAACAATATTCATTTTTTCAGACAGCCAAGCTGCACTAAAGGCGTTAAGCTCACCTGTCATAAGATCCAAACTAGTCCAAGAGACACTCATGTCGCTCTCTGAACTAGCAAGGAAAAACACTGTAATCCTCCACTGGATCCCAGCACACAAAGGCTACGGTGGTAACGAAAAGGCAGACATCTTAGCTAAAGACGGCGCATCTAAACCATTCGTCGGTCCTGAACCCTTCTGCGGTGTAAATAAAAGCACCTTCAAACATACTGCCAAGAACATCCTACTAGAGGAATCAAATAAAGCTTGGAGTAACGCATCTGGTCAAATCTGTTCAAAACTCTTTTTGCCAGAATATACAGAAAAAACATCAAAATTCCTACTGAACCTCAATAGGAAAACCCTAAAAACTTGCACTGGACTACTAACCGGTCACTGTTCTTTAAACAAACATCTTCACCAAATGAGGCTGGTAGTGGATCCCATCTGTAGACTATGCCTCGAAAATGAAGAAACATCTCTGCACATTATTACAGAATGTCCAGCACTTTTCCGCCTTAGAAAGCAAATACTTGACTATGAGATCATCCCCCTAGATAAACTCAAACTCATTCACCCACAGAAGATTGCTAACTTCTGGTTCAATTCAGGAGCAGGAGAACTGCTCTGAAACCTCACACGGGCTGGCACAATAGGTTTCATTCAGACACTGCACTGCCCAGAGCTGAGCAAGCTCTATCCGTCCCCCAAATCTAATGTAACATGAATTACGGGACACCCTGTATAAACTATTGTCGTAAATGTTGCTTAAAATTAATTGAACAATGCTCTTTTCTATTTTGCTTTTGCCAGATTGTGTTTTGATTACTTTTGCACTGTCATTAACTGTGGGTAACTGCTGTTCATTGTTTGGAAAACTATGTTTTTTTTTTTCTAATAGTTTTTGAAATACTAGTTAAGTGTTGCAATTAAAGTCTTCTTCAAGATCGTTAATTTGAAACTCATGCTCTGGTATTTTTTTTTTTTTTTTTGAGTACCCAAATAATGTTTTTTATATGAAGATAATCCATTAAATATTTGTTCACATGATTCTTCAAAGCATTTTTCATTACTTTCTTTATTGCGACCTTGTAGAATGTTCAAATGACTGAGCAATGTATTTATGCAATTAAACTCTTTTAAGCATATCAAGCTATGCATTTTCAGCTTAGTGGCAGTAAATTTAAATTTTGCTTTATGAATTTATTCGCAAATAATATTGTTGGCGAAATTTAACGGAGGAAAATGAAGCCAATAATAAATATATAGCCTTAAGTCTTTACTTACTTTTTTTTCAGATTTTCCTTTAATTCTTAGGTAAAATGTGAGTTTTAGCATAAGACTTGGGTAGGTTAGGTTAGGTGGAAGTGGCTGTCACCTGTCAGGCAATGAGTAACTCCTACGTACATTGCCTGGCACACTTAGGCCGCAAGGGCCCATTGTGATACCACAGAGATCAGCAAATTAATCACCTACTGATCTCAGAAGCCCGATGTAAGATTAACGAGTTGATCACTTATTAATCTTCCATTACGAGACTAGCCGGTTAATCACCTGCTAATCGAATCACGCGGAACTTTTAATGTATTTCGAAAGACTTTTAGGATCTATGTAAGCTAAGTCGCTAGTATCATCGAAGAAGAATTCAGCGAGATGAGTTTTCCTCCTATGAAGTAGTGCAGGGCATGATCAAGGATGGTGTTGAACGGTTTCTTCCTCTTCTTCGTCCATGCAGCTTCTGTAAAAATCATTGGAAAACACAACAAGTCTTTTGGCGTGTCTTCCTGTTAGACAAAGTCCCGTAAGAACATCTATGGTTGAACCTAGGTGCAGGCGGTTTAAGGCTATTAAACTCTTCGAGCGTTTTGATTCTACAGACGGCCAAACTTTTTTGGCTGCAACGCAGTTGTTACTCTCAGTCCATCTAGTGTTTGTTATACTTGAAGCGTCTTGTCTAAGCAGGAGTTTACATGTACCGAAGGGTATACCTATAGTGTTCGATTCTGAGCGTAGAGAGGTGGTCGTGCCCTTTTTGGCTAGTTCATTTGCCATACAGTTGCTTGGTATGTCCCTGCTCCATAAAAGGTGAATGTTGAACTGATTTGACATCTCCCTCAAAGACATCTAACGACAATTTTGGACCGTGATGGATTTTGTAGAGACAGAGGCAAGAGATTTAAGGGCAGCTTGGCTGTCCGAGAAGATTCGAATATCCACGGAGGATATGACGTTTTCTTTGAGCCAAGACAGCACCTCCTTAATCGCCAGAATTTCCGCTTGGAACACAATACAATGATCGCGTAGGCGGAAGAAAAGGCTGAAATTCAGTTTTTCTGAGAAGATTCCACTTCCTACATCTTCGCTGGTTTTTGAATCAACGATCGGTGTAAAAGTGTTCTAAGAGAGTGCCATTTTCCCAAGAAAAACTATGGTAACTTTACAAATTTAACGGAAAGAGGCCCAGTAAGGCTGGTCTAATAACGCCAACAAAAACACAAAAATGACCCTAAAGAAGAATTAGCCTTTTTTATTTTGCCTAGGCTTACTTTGATTGCTTTAGCTTTAGGCAAAGTTATACTCGTCCAAAAACATCATAGCATAAGAAAAATGTTGCCTGAGTTTTTTAAGCAGAATTAGCTTATTCATCATGAGATAGAACGTACCTAAATTGACTTAATACTGAGCTAAGTTATGCTCGTCAAAAGTAGTTGGTACAATAGGTTTCATTTAGACACCGCAGTGTCCGGAGCTGAGCAAGCTCTACCCGTCCCCTAAATCTAATCTATGCTCGTCAAATAACATCCATATACAAAAAACACTTCATTGCGTGGGACGTTCAAATACCAAAAGCTCCTTTCGCGAAGAATTGGCAAGTCCTCAGATAGTAAATGCATTGCCATGAAAAGCGCTTTCTCGATTAACCTTTCGAAATCGGCAGAAAATTGTAGGTCCCCTACACGCGCTAGACCCCTAGGCACCGTTCTTTATTGCGCCACCCTTCGTATGTATGTAAGTGAGGAATGATAAAGTCTTAAGTCATTTCTTAAATGGCCTGTTCTACATGAAGGCATAGAAAGACTTTTGACATACTTTTCCTAAATCAACTTCATTTGCATTTCCATTGAACCTTCAAATCCTTATAGAACACCTGCACCTATCGTTCAATTCCATTTTCGGAATTCGCTATGCTGCAACTCTCAAATACACCTTCATCATCGTCACATCAAAATAAAACCGTTTCAAATTTCTCACTCCCCAAAAATTCTATTTCGGTTTATAAATTTGGTGTACACTTTTTCTCTTTCCCGCTGATCATCCCCCTTAAGTACTGTTCTGGTTCAGACAGCTCTTAGATTAATCTGTTGACCTCTGAAACAGTGCGCAATGTTTTGATGAAACAAAAAGAAAACATCTTCCCCATTGTTGTACATACCTACCGGGTTTCAGTGAGTAATAAATCATCAACTAAATTGGCTTTTATGGGAAGCAAAAAGAAAAAATAATCAGATGTACCTACCTAGCATAGAAAATGTGTGTACTACAACTTACTGCCAAAAAAAAGTGTTTGTCGCAACAAAATGTACCTGCGATACGGTTATATCCTACATTCTCACAGACATGTGTCCCAATGCATTAAAGCCGAACCCTTGGCAATTTCAGCCCACCGAGAATACACTCACCCAGAATTAAAGCCTCAGGTCCTTTTACCCCCAACCAAATACAATTTTTGGGAGCATAAATATACATAAAAAAAATGTCTCTGAATACCTTCCTATCGGTTTTAAATCTAGACCCAGATTTCGGTTCACATAATAATCTAAATGTAATGTCCTAGATCTCGATGACAGATGAAGTGGCCGATAAAGTTGTCAAGTTGTCAAGTAGTAGGTAGCAAGAGGATTCTCTCACCTTTTTTTTTTTCTTCAACTTCAGAAACGTATACGATCAATGTTTTAATTTGTCCAAGTGTTTACCCAAAAAGGACAAAGGATTGTGAATTCATTTCGAGACCAAAGTTAAATAATTAAACAAATTAAATTAACCAAATGTAATCACAGAGGCACCCCATGTGCTTATGATATATGTATGTAATGTGAACCACTTTGTACTTTGTAATTTGCTCTCACACATGCTTGTGCTTGTGCTAAAGTATGTATATCGGCATTGTTTGCTGATGTAATTGAGGCCCGAAATAAATTGGTTTTTACGAAAGCCATGCCAACAGCAGCTCTATTAGTGAAAAAAGAACGTTTTGTAAAATATACTTGTTCTAGGAGATAGCATAGAAGCCAATAAAACGAAAGGTTGTTGTGCTGATGCTGAGTAGAGAAGGAACTGAAAGATATTTTTGGCCCCCAAATTCGATATATGACTGTACATTAATGTTAAGCCAGGAAGTTATCTTTTCTTTCGTTAATTAATTCTTCTTTTTCTAAGTCTTGAATGACATTTAGAATAAGTGCCTATTGTCGTTTGTCAAAAAATTTAACACTTTTTTGGCAGAAAAGAATATATCCTTAACAGATGCCTTCATATTTTCGGTTTCAACTTTTTATCACACTTCTCACATAAAAAAGTTTAAAGATTCCAATGCCCTCGTCGTTCAACGGCCCATCTCATGTGCCTAAATTTCGACCATGAACAATCTCTCACCATCATTTTCTTAGCTTTAAGGCCACATATTCCTCTTTAATCGAACCTGAAAATTACCAAAACTTCTTCGACCGACACACAACTTCAATGTCCTCCTTCTCCTTGTTTCAATTTTCGAAAATAAGAAGGAATTTTCATCTCGATAGTTTTAAATGTTTATTCATGTGAGTTACAAGATTGTAGCATGTAGCTTGCTGTTCTGGCATAATTTACGATTTGAGTATAGTTTTGTTCCTTCCAATCCATTTATACCTACCGAATTTGTTGGTCGAAACGAAAGCAATTATGTGGCAGCTTTCTAAGAGATAAGTTCACTCACTCTGACTCTTAAAAACATACTAAGCTTTATCCGGAATTTGAGATGCCGTAAGCTTTCAATTTAAGTAACAATAAGAAAGATAAACGTTGAAGGAAATCTTCTAAAAAGTGTATTGCTGAACTTTTTGAAATATGTATTAAATGTCATTTAACATTTGAATGCATGGCTTAAGGTTTCTCTTTTTGGTATTGCAAAGGTACCTGGAAACTTGGAATGCGATGCGGGTAGGCAACGTTTTCTACATAACAAAACACAACGCTTTGGTTCATAGTAATCCTACTCGTATGTATAGTAACATTATGTAAATCAGTTGGCATGTTATGTAAATCAAATCAGCCGGCATGTGTCTAACGGTGAGTTTGGATGGGAAACAGAATCTTCTCTAATTAAAAATAGATGTTCTCTTTGAATCTTCTTCTTTTTAGTTAAGTGTAAGTTCTTAGAAATGAATGGGGAGAAATAATTTTGCTTTAGTTCTGGGGCGTGTTTCATCATTTTTTTTTTTTTGTCAATAACTTCAACAGAAAAGCATTTCAACAACCTTAAAAGTTGTAGATAGATAGAAAGGCAAGATGGTGTACTTCGTGTTCATTCGTTTAACACGATTTCGCAGAGTGATTTGAGGTGAGAAATACACCGTGTAAAGAACCTCCTTAACCAACGCGTTTTTTCAGTCGAGGCAGTGACAATTGCAACTGTCAAAATTAAGTTATACAGCGACATATGAGAACGACGCGACGTGACAAAGAAGGAAGCGTTTTCATTTATTTGTATAATGTTGCGACTGTAAAAATTATGACAGCAGCGTTTCTGCCAATACGCTGCCGCAATTACAAAAACGGTTGGGTTTGGGAGAGTCTTCAGTCGTGCCGCTTCGTTCGAAACGAAACTACTGAGCAATGTTTGATGAAAAAGGTAACTGCGTTTCCGATTTATCAACCTGAAACGAGCTTATTGCAGTCATTTGACCCAGCCTAATGATGTGACTGGAATTATTTAGTAATATTCGTCTTTGGCCATCTAGAGCTGTATCGAATTACTAGACTTACACCAACATAGCTTTTCGCTTTTATCAAGCGATAGTGATATAGAAAAATCAAGGTGACAAGTCCTACTTTTCTGCGCTATGTTGAAAACTATCAACTAATAGTTCAGTTTTTAAGACTTTTTTAACTCAAAGGAAAATACTTTTACCTTCATTACCTTCTTCACGGTTTTATTTGAATTTTGCACTTTGCCCTTCATTGGTAACTCTAATAAAAACTTCAAAAACGGACGAACTTGAAAAATACCATGAGGTTAATACCTGAAACTTACCCATAGAATTTAATATGACGAAGAGACCTCGTTTCACAACAATCAGCACAAGCAACACCAATTCAAACGTCTGCAATAAGCTTGTTAGTGCAGTCAATGAAGCATTTTAGGTCCGAATTTTCTTACTGCTTAGGCTCATCTTACCCTTAACTTCAAAAGTGAAAATGATTTGAACACCGCCACCACCCTGGGGGTGGTTGCCACCCCTTTTCGGGGGCGAATTTTTTTTCTTCAAAATAACCTCGGATATCGATAAAAGGCCTAATTTTAAGCAAAAAATCAAATATAAAGTTTTTTGTTAAGTCCAATACTTTTCGAGTTATTGGCAATTGAAAATTCGCAATTTATTCACGTTTTTAATCTATTTATTGCAAATATCTCCAAAACTATACGTTTTATCGAAAATTTTATAAAGAACAAAATTGTAGCAGGTAAAACAATGAACAATTTGTTTTTTTATAAAGTATTCTAAGAACAATATTAAGCTAGATATAAAAGATCAAAGCCATTTTTTATTTTGTCTGAAATTTAATCGTCGTGGTCAATGCCATTTAGCGGCGAGCAGATGCATTTTATGCATTCTAATATAAAAAGATGTTTTGTAGTGCTTGAAATAAGCTTTAAAATGAGCAGTATTAAAAGTCTTTTGCACGTAAGATAAGTGAGCTGTAGTGTGAATAAGGAGAGCATCTAATGTTTTTTTTCTTTTAAATCAATGAGTTTTTGGATCATAACTTCTTCAATTTTCATGCTATCACAACTTATAAGAAACCATTGTAAAGGTAATTAAAAGAGCTACAACATGCTTTCTTGCAATATGTAGTAAACAACCTTTTGCTTAAACGGTGAAGGGTTAAAGGACTTAACAGAGGCTGCGATTGCGCTGCCACGCGCTCTTTAAACAATCATATCTCAGTCAATTTTTGTCTGACAGAGAAAACTAAAAAACCAAATTGTTTGTCAGAAAAAAAACTAAATTTTTTATTCTTACACTTTTATACGTATTTGTCGTCATTTTTGAGATGTTATGAAAAAAAAGTGGATTTTTTAAAAATTTTAAAATTTGTTGTTTGTTTTTAATCGTGACTTTTTTGAAAAATATGTGTTCTGAAGCATCCGATCCGATACTATCTATCAAACTCTTAATAACAAACTTAATTTTAGGCGGAATACGATTACATTTTATTTTGGTGGAAATTGCACTTATGAAACCCATCGATTTAAAAGAAAAAAACATTAGATTCTCTCCTTATTTGCACTACAGCTCACTTATCTTACGTGCAAAATACTTTTTATAGTGCTCATTTTAAAGCTTATTTCAAGCACTACAAAACATCTTTTTATATTAGAATGCATAAAATGACATGAATGGTGACATCTCTAACCTCACACTGAACATCATCTTAAATTTCATTTAAGGCTCCAAAGTAGGAGCTCCAAATCCTAATTACTCAGTCACTAACCCAATCCTCTGCTTTCACCTCATTCCCTACTCACCTATCCTCTGTTATCAGGGGAACACAATGGATCATCCAGAACCTAACCCAACTGTATATACTGAACTCTGCTGAGGATGAACTATATAAAGCTCACTTTTCTAATATAAATGAAAGCGGAGTTATCCTCAAACTCGAAAGCAATACCAGAGGCTTTTCACGAAGTGCACTGTAATGGCAAATTTGCATATACTGTGCATGCAGCATGTGCTGTGCATATCGTTTCATAGCCCCAAATCAAAAGGCATACTTAGCCTCACGCTTCTAAAGATAAGTAATTTAAATTATGCTGAAGTTAACGACTAACTTTGAAGCAACCTGCAGCAAGATGTTGTAATTGTATCATGAGTATAAAAGTTTATGTAGGTACTTTTTTGATTGTTAGATCCGATTTAAGCGGAAATGAAAAACATTCAAAACAGTAACATACCTACAAGCTTTTGTGTATAGGTGTTGTATGCAAAGCATGTAGTCACAAAGTGCTTGAGTGTTTGTATTTTCTGGTGACAGATTTAAATGCATGTCTACTATAAATTGTATTTTGTATTTCTTTGGAAACAAGCATAAATGTTCTCCAAGAGGGATTCCCATTTATTCCACCGATTGTTACTCACGACGCGACGCTTTCTACGTATCTGCGTAACTCTAAGAAACGTCTAAGGCCATATTGATCTACAGTGTTTCGTAAAAATATTCAGAACCATTTTTCATTTCTTACAGAAAACCTGTTGTGTGGCCTTCCGCTGATTGGACTTCATTCTTTGAGCGAAAAAGTTGTTTTCTGAAAAAAGTGCCTTTAATCTATTTTTACTTTTTTAGAAACTAAGGAAGATTTTCACGTTCTGTTATTGAGTCAGAACTAAGAACATTAATTATTTTAAAAAAAGTGGCAAAAATTTGAACAAAATTCATTTGAAAATTTTTGCTTTATCAAAAATAGTTCATTAAATTAAGTTGAACTTAAATGTCGATTGAGTAACAAAGTATAAGCTTTCAAAAACACTATTGGATCTGTAAGATGGCTTTGTTAGTTTTTAATAATTTATTGAAAATAAAAAATAAATTTTCTTATAAATGAAAGACTTGTAAATTTTTTACAATTTTCTTATAAAATTGCCCTTCCCGCCAAAACGGAGGGAGAAAGAGCATCTTATACAAAACACTCTGTAATAAGGGTTGGAAAACCTTGGGCCTAACGCATATTAAGCACCTCAATTTTATCCTGATTCCGAACGGCTAAGTTAGATAGCGTTTTTCATGGTTGTGTTATACTTAATCGCAGGGAACTTCGTAATCTTTTATCTTTCCCGAACTGCGATACTTGAAGATAACCCATTTCATGTTAAAACGAATTTGGGTCCCCCATATAACAGGCAGACATGCTTACCAATGCGCCAATGTATGCAGTCATTTTACAAAACTCATATGGTACCCTATTTGGCCCAGAGTCTTTTTCTTTTTCGGAGTTCTTGAGTCTCTTACTAGCTTCTTCGACTGTGTTGTATAATTTCGGTAAGTTAGGTTCAGCTTCTAAAAAGTAGAGTAGTGTAGAGTGTTCGTTTAATAGAACCATCACAATACTTGCACCACCTAATTTCCACCAGAATTTCGTCGTCATCTTTGAGTATCGGTAATGACCTTCAAGGAGCGAATCTTTTGATCATTTTTCCTTCTTTGAGTGGTTTTTTTGAAGATGGTTGCCCCTTATTTAAAATGTTTTGTCGTAGTTCTTGAAAAACTTGTTGGACTAGCAACCGAGGCAGAAATCCAGGCTTCTATCCTCTGGACTTAGAGTTAAGCGCTCTTCCTCTTCCCTAATTTCTTGAAGATTCTGTGTTCCACTTCGAAGCTAGCATTTTCGTCTCTATTACTTTCACCATGGTTTTAATTGCACTTTTCTCATGATTAAAGTCTTCAGTTTTATCTTTCCATCACTATGTTTGTGTAGTTTCCTTCTAAAAGCCTTGGCAATGATGTGACTCTTCTTAAGTAAGTTTCTAGCAGGCAAACCCAACGACTAAATTTTCATGTTTGATATGAATTGTCCACCTCTTATTTTGTCCAAATCATACTACTTGGATTTCCAAGTCTGCCTTGGTTGTTCAATTATATCCACCGGCTCTACAATAATTATGTCAGTAGAAGACGGCGTTGCTGAGCCACGGGCTCTTTATCTATGCATCAATTTGAACGAGGTGCTTAGATTCAACCCACACTCACGCACTGTACTTAAGAAGGCAAACTTCGCCCTAAGCCGACTGTACCCTTTGCTGAGGAGAAGGACAGGCCAACAAAACTACTGATGTACAAGCAGCTGCTGAGACCCGTCATCAACTACGGAATCCCAGTTTGGTTCACCATCTCGAAAACCTCAATGAAGGAGCTCCTAATTCTATAAAGGAAGATTTTGAGACTCTGCACCGGCCTCACTTTCAACCACCAGCGTCAGAGACATTACAGTAACCAGTATCTGTACGAGACAGTCAAGATGACGCCCTTTGACCAATACGTCTTATCTGTGCTGTATTAAAAACGGCTGCAAATATTAGCAACCACCTTAAGACCCTTGTGAGAAGGATGACCACTAAGGACCGACACCCTGAGCAAAGATACCTAAGTGTGATGAACACTTTGGACGAAGAAGTAATACCAGCCAAAGATGAAGCCACTAACTTCTACGCTGACCCTGGGGCTCAGCATACTTCCGTGGCTGATGCCACTCCCCACAATCTCCCCATATTATTTTTTTTTAGATGCAGTCTTTCAACCGACTTTTCATAAATTAATATAAAATAAAAATAAATAAATAGGGTGGCGCAACAGAGCGAGGAGCCCCTGGGCCTAGCACATTTCTCACAACCATACCTTGTCAGGGAATGAAGAGGACCTACAATTTTTCGCCGGTTCCGAACGGCTATTTGAGAATGCGCTTTTCATGGCAATGAATTTACTAACGGAGGACTTGCCAATTCCTCGCGAAAGGCGAAACCCGTGGAAAAACATTTTTGCATTTTGCCTCTGCTGGGATTCGAACCTCGAACCTCTGGGTTAGCAGGTGGACATGCTAACCATTACGCCACGGGTACCATAAATTTATCAACCAAATAAGTATCACTTTGGGAATCATTTCCTCCACTTCTGAAAATGGCATGGTTTGGATCTTATTTGTCATTTTATAAAAATAAACTTCGACCACTCATACTTCTAGCACTCCACTCTGCGAATCTCAAACCCTTCAAACCCGCCGCACTAAACTTTTGGCACAAATTCCAGTTCAGCTAATACTACAACGTGTTCAGTGGCGCTTATTTAATGTGTTATCCAAGCCGATAACCTCAGGCAAGTTGTGCTCTTGCCAAGGCCACACGAAGAAGTGCTGTAGTATTTGTTCAGAGTCAATAAAAAATAGAAAAATCACAAAACACAATACGAGGCTGAGCGGAGATTATTCATTGATATCTTAAAAAGTTACTGTAATTATACATGTGGTTGATAAGGTTCCCAACATATAAGTTGATCAGAAATCATAACTTAAGACTTTGATTGAAAGGCAAAATTAGTCAATCGAAAATTGTGAAAGACGAGATCTTATCAATCATTTGATATCACTTTTATTTTCATTGTCAAACCTGTCAGTAATTAGGTGAAACATAAATAGCATTCTTATTATTGCTTTTATCTTCTTTTATCTTTCAAACTGAATTATCTTAATAAATTAATAAACTTGTTTTAAATTTATAGGCCAAGAACATGCAATCTTATGTGAAAAAGATTCTAGTTGTTAATCAAAACCATTACGGCTTGTCTTTTCGTTTAATAAATTCATTGCTCATTCTCACTTTAGAATCAAATTCAATGTTATTTTTCACTTTTGAAACTGACTGAGTAGGTAATTGCAAGGTTCCCTGTAAGTTTGAATTACGTTCAATAACCAAACCAACAAAATTAACAAAAGACATAAAATGTAACCACCAGTCTTCCAGCACCTGAGGCATGCACACTTAGATTCAGATATTTTAGAGTTTCAACCAACCTTGGCCAGCGTTATGCAACAATAAACAATGACTAAAGTACTTCAAAGCACCAAACCACAACAATAACAATAAAAATTCAAATACAGATGTTTACATCGTTAGTAATAAAAGATACCTTCAAGCACTATTCCCAAGGGCTACTCCAAGAGTATTTGTTAAATTGATGATTTGTGGTGCGGTATATTATGTCTCCAACACGATAAACACAATTTATTTTCACATTAACACATTCACTTTTTGCAATTATCTTCCATCATTGGAAATAAAAAAAAAAAATTTCGATTTGGTTACACCAATTCACTGCTGCAATTATTTATTCAAAAGATTCTTTAATTAACTGGTTCTTATTTAGCTTTGTAACTCGGTTTCTATTGACTTAAGTTGAAGAACACTGTTTTTAAAAATCAAGCAGCTGCAGCGACTCACGAAGATGACTGTGCGGACAGTGTGGCAGATTAAAAGATACTTAAGTCTCTGAATCTGAATTCTGAAGTGAACCGACTTTGGATTGACTTGTTTAAGTTTGAACAAAATATGTTGTGTCGTTGGTGGGTGCTGGTTTTAATCACATAAAGTGGATGACAGTGTGTCATGTTGGTGCTCAGTTTATTGAGTGAAAAAAAAAATGGTTAAGTGTAATTTTTCAATATGAAATTGTTAAAAATGTTGAAGCCTTATGGCTGGAAATATGGGCATTTTTAGACTGACTGGTTTTTTCAATTCTTCATACAAATGTTGCATCCCAAATGTTTGTATACAAACATTGCATACATAGTTAACGTATTTTGCTGTTATGGTGCAGAATTTATATGGAAAACTCGACAGGATTCGTTTTTGGCTTATATATGTATGTAAACAGCTGAAGCACAAGTGTAGGAATAGTGACGATTGAGGATGAGCGAGAAAGGTTGAGCAATAGTGCGAAGACTGAAATAGACAGAGTGTTGAGCCTTATAAAAAGTGTGACGGTTGGTGATGGTTTGAATTTTGAATGGATGAGTACCTATGTTTGAATTTTTTGAGTTTTGAATTTGAGATAGAGATTTTGTCACGATTTTTGGTTGTGCATGGATTGTGGATGAGCATGTCATTTTACAGCTTATCATGAGGTTTCTTTGGTGCGAGCATTGTCTTGCAACACATCTGAACGTTGAATGGCTAGTACACACTGAACCAAAAATGGTTGTGATATTGATGAATTTGTTCATCATATTGATGAAAAAAGTTTTTATTTTTCAGCCAACGACCACGATCATCGACATGATAATTTGGAAAACCGCTGTCATCACATTGACAACCACGATCATCGTATTGACTACTGCTATTATGATCATGCTGAACCCTGTGGCCATCATATTGACTACCGTGATTGTCAATATGATGATAGCGGTTGTCAATACGACAATCACAGTTGTCAATACGGCAATTGCAGTTGTCAATATGATTATTGTGGTTGTCGATAGGACGATCGAAAACAAATACTTACTATTCAGCACTTTAATTGAACCTTTTAATAATCTTCCCTCCTGAAATTAAAATCGAAGTTAATTATAAAAATACATTAAATATTATATGTGCATATGTTTATTTATTTAAAAAAAAAAAATTAATTATCCAACGCATCAAGCAGGACACAACATACAAAATGATCTGAAAGTTTCAAAACATATACGAAATTATAAACATTGTGAGCCTTCACCTTTCTCGAAATTATCATCGTTAATTTTTTTGAGAGCCTCAACCGTGCTCTTGTCCTTGATATTTTGCTTTTAAAATTCTTTTAAGTTCCTGATTGAGTTTTGAGAAAGAGAGGGAACTGGTCGGCATTCTGGATACAACATAGAAAAGTCCTTATCGATCTAAACAATACGATAGCTTTTAGGCATACCGTTTTTGTTTTTAGATATACCGTTTTGTTTCGGTCTTTCGGAACAACAACTGCGAGGAGGAACTAATCGTATTAACAACTTTGATCGTCAATATGACAACTGCAAACCGGCAATCATCATATTAGCCCTGTTCAGACTGTACAATTAGTTGGACAGACTTAGGCTTGAACAACCATTGCTTGATAGTGTGAACCCTTCAGACGACCGCTTGTCCAACTTGTTGGATGGTTTTCAAATATTTTTGGAAACTTAGAAGTTGGACGGAGTGGAAGGGTACGTGACATAAAGACGGACGACAAGCTTGATAAGTGTGAATGCGAAATATATCCAACCATCCAACTTCCATCAAACGAAGTCTGTCCAACTAATTGTACAGTGTGAACAGGGCTATTGATAATCGTAGTTATCATAGGTATTAAAAATAACGATCAACGTATTGAAAACTTTAAATTGATAACCGTGTAAAGTGTAACGTGTGAAGTGTAACGTGTAAAGTGTAACGTGATAAGTGTAACGTGTAAAGTGTAACGTGTGAAGTTTATCGTTTAAAGTGTAACGCATAAAGTGTAACGTTTAAAGTGTAACGTGTAAAAGGTAAAGTGAAAAGCGTAACTTGTAAAGTATAACGTGTGAAGTGTAACGTGTAAAGCGTAACGGGTAAAGTTACCTCTGTCTCTGTCCTTGTCTCTGTCTCTGTCTCCGTATCTGTCTCTGTCTGTCTCTGTCTCTGTCTCTGTCACTACCTCTTATCTCTTGTCTCTTGTCTCTTGTCTCTTGTCTCTTGTCTCTTGTCTCTTGTCTCTTGTCTCTTGTCTCTTGTCTCTTGTCTCTTGTCTCTTGTCTCTTGTCTCTTGTCTCTTGTCTCTTGTCTCTTGTCTCTTGTCTCTTGTCTCTTGTCTCTTGTCTCTTGTCTCTTGTCTCTTGTCTCTTGTCTCTTGTCTCTTGTCTCTTGTCTCTTGTCTCTTGTCTCTTGTCTCTTGTCTCTTGTCTCTTGTCTCTTGTCTCTTGTCTCTTGTCTCTTGTCTCTTGTCTCTTGTCTCTTGTCTCTTGTCTCTTGTCTCTTGTCTCTTGTCTCTTGTCTCTTGTCTCTTGTCTCTTGTCTCTTGTCTCTTGTCTCTTGTCTCTTGTCGTCTTGTCTCTTGTCGCTTGTCTCTTGTCTCTTGTCTCTTGTTCTTGTCTCTTGTCTCTTGTCTCTTGTCTCTTGTCTCTTGTCTCTTGTCTCTTGTCTCTTGTCTCTTGTCTCTTGTCTCTTGTCTCTTGTCTCTTGTCTCTTGTCTCTTGTCTCTTGTCTCTTGTCTCTTGTCTCTTGTCTCTTGTCTCTTGTCTCTTGTCTCTTGTCTCTTGTCTCTTGTCTCTTGTTTCTTATTATACACATCTTATTCAATCTCCTTCACAACTGAATGCAATAGCATAGGAAAAAGTAAGAAGCTGAAAAAACGGAAAAGAAACCTCAACTAACTGAAACGTTGGTGAGGCTTTAAAATTACCTTGAACTGGTATAAAACTTCAACTGACAACTATAACCTTACATGATTCAACTTCAGCAAACAAAGATGTAAAACAAATGTTGACGTCTTACGAAACCAATAAATTACCCTTTGCCTATTTCAATCTGATAAAACCCGGTTCTAATAATTGAACTGACAGGTTGCTAATTACAAACACACAACATTAAAGTTCGATCCCATAAATATTTTTTGAAAATATTCTTAGTTCGATAAGAAAAAACAGGATTATTTTCAAGCAAAATTGGTTCTGCTGAACTTTTTTGTTTCAAGTATTTGTGTTGCTGACACTACAAACGTAGTTGAAGCTGAAAAGAGATCTACAAGGTTTTATTTTGGCTTAAAATTGATGAGTCTTCATTTCAATTCGTCAATTATGAATTTATCATGTTTTCATTATGTCAAACCACTGTTGGACTAAGAGTAAGGTAATTGAATAGCTTTTGACTGTCCCACTGGCATAGATATAATCATTGCTAAGATGATTGATTGGAATAATGGATGATGAAAGCCAGAATATCACTAAGCTGTCATCTTTTGAACTCGATATCATCTCCATCTGTCATTCTAATCTCCTGCACTACAGCTGAACTTAGCTTTTCGTTTTAAAATTCACACCTGTAACCTTTCACATCGAAATTAATCGTGCTATGGATGCGAGACAGCGGAAGTCGAATTTATATTATCCAAGAGCATATCTCCCTGCTAATGACCAACACGACTTACTGTTTTCTGTTTGTAACAAGATTTTCAAAAACCTCGTGTGCACGTGCATCGTGCATTCATTGTCACCACACCAAAGCATTCAACAACCTTTAAAGTGTCAAAAAGATAGTTTAAATATGCAAATTGACAATTCTACACAAATCCACATTCAATACGATATTAATCATTTACATCCAAACTGGTTTGATTTGATTCAAGCAATAAATTTAGTATGCACAAGCAACCAGAACGGATGCATATGATTTTAAACAAAAAACCATAGACACTGTGTAGAATGAAAAGTATTTATCTTCACCAGACACTTCTATTGAATTGAGTTAGTTCTCCACCAGTGGGCTTTTTTGTAGAAAATTGAAGCAAAATGTTGGTAAGATGACTCATCCTCATTGCAATCCCATTGCTTGCTAACTAAATTGTGTTGGGGAATACCCATCGGCAGCCTTTTGTATTCTTGGTATTTATTCAACTTAACTTTTCATGGTTCCATGAAACTCACAATTTTTTGATTCGATTGAAACCCAGTTCTTTTTTTATTATCTGTTAAGGAAATGGCTTTATTGACATCTTGTATGCAAGAGAGTGAGCATAAATAAATACGATAATATGTCGATACATATTGACCTTATTGCATCATATTTGTGACGAAGAAATTGTTTTATTATTAGGTACCCTTTTTTTAAGCCAGTAGATCGAACAGTAAAAATTTCTTTAGCCATAACAACAAATTTTACTGTCGAAGAAAAACACTAGTAAAAGCAAGGGATGGATATACTGTGGATAAAAAGTTTGTAGTACTGAAGTAAACATGGCTGAGTAAGAGATATTTTTCAACTTAAACACTGTAGGGCAGGGGTGGTCAACTTGATTGGACCCAAGATCTCTTTTTCACTAACGAGACCCTGTGCGATCTACCAATTACATACTTCTTGAAATCTTAAATGAAACAGCATGGTTCAGTACACTATCATGTAGAATTTTTTATTTTATTAAGCGAAAAAACATAAATGTGAATATATACTTAGTACATACTACTTAAATACTTATTTACATAAAAAAAAATTAGTGTGAGCATTGCGCCGGAGTATCATCCACTAGTTTAGCATAATCGGGTTTGTAGTTGGAGATTGCCAGCCTTAAAGAATCCAATGTATGAGCGTCTGTCAAGCGAGAACGTTTTTTACTTTTTGTTTGTTTTAAGTAGGAAAATGCTGATTCACATAAATATGTTGAACCAAAACACGAATGAAGTTGTTCAACACATTTCTTCAAATTTGGATATTTTTCATTGGAAACCAATGCCCAGAAATCTTGATCAGAGGATGACCTTGCTTTAAGAAATATGTCGCAGCGCAGAGTAATTATTTCGATTTGTAACATGGTGTGCTCCATTTGAAATGTATCAGCAAATTTTGTAGCCAATTCATAGATATCACTTTGATCAATGGAATCATTGAACGGATAACTGATGAATTGAACCAAGTTCTCAATTTTTCTGAAATCACCAAAGCGAATTTCGAAGTCTGCTACCACTGCCCTAATTTCTGTCGTATAATTCTCAGAAATGAAATTGTAGGTAGGATGTTTTTTCATGTGATCCTTGATGTTAACAAATTGTTCAAATTTTTTCTTCTCTATGTCAAGTATCATAGACGCTGTTTGACATTGAAACGCTGCAATAGAACTCATCATTTCTGTCAATGTTTTATTCTTTCCTTGTAGATTTAAATTTAATGCACTCAGTTTTCCAGTAAAATCTGCCAAAAAAGCTAAATCACATTGCCAGTCTACATCACACAATTGCTGATAATTATCACCCCTTTCATCAAGAAATTTTATTATTTCGTCCAATAGATCTCGAAATCTTTGCAAAAACTTGCCTCGGCTCAACCACCTTACATCAGATTTTTGATTTTTAATTGCGACTTTAGTGATTGCAATTTGCTCTTTCTTATTTCGCTGTTGGGTGGAAAGTCAGTCTGATATTTACTATGCATTGTGTTAAAATGTCGCTCTAAATTTCCTTTTTTGGGTATTGCAAGGGATGTATTGCATAGTAGGCAGCAACAGTTTTCTTTCACCATAGTAAAGAAGTAGTCCAATTCCCATTCTTGGTGAAAATGATAAGTTTTTGATTTCTTTGGAGCACATTTATCAAGAATCTGTAAAAAATTGTGAAGCGTTTCGGAGGTCAATGATATTAGCGCGGCACGTATGTAGGTACTTATTTTATTTCTCAATGCTCCGCAATTTATTCCGCATTTTATTATTTGCACTTTCTTATTTTTAATGTCAATTTCGTGATCCTTGTAGTATAGGAATATTGAGAGTTCTGTTTGCAGTAACAACAATATTAAAAATATTAACTTACTTTATTTGATGAACCTTTAGAAGCATTTTTTTCTTCATTTGATGTTCCTTCAGTGCTTCTTTTCAACCACTTATCCATAATGTACGTAAACAATAATTATAAGACGAGCCTAATACAAAGTCTATCGTAATTTAGATCGATAATAAATCGTTGAAACGTCGTAGCCCCGGTAGTCTCTGTCGTCTACTGTGTTGTGTCAACTGACTCTGTTTTTTAATCTTAAGGCTAGGTGGACTTTTTTTTAGCGAAGTCAGACCATATGTAAAAATGTTTGCTTGTATTAGTAAGTCATTTTATTGTCTTAAAAGTAATCCCTCTTCTCTCTCTTTTTGGTCCCGGCAACAGCAAGAGGCAGAGACTAGAAAAGGATTGCGCAGTATGCACTTGCATAAGCAGAACAAAAGGGTGACAACTGACAAGCTGACAAGTGACAACTATGCGAACATGCGCTGTGCTAGTAAACAGATACATATCATAAGGCACACTGACGAAGATATGTACATTGTACATAATGTACATATGTACACAATTTTTGACGGATTTGTTTCGAAGTCGTGCGTATGTATTTGTTTTTAAGCAAGGTTTTCTAAAAAAAAACGCAAAGTAGCAAAGTAAAGTAAAGTAGTAGGTACAGTTTTTCTAGAGCCAGTTTTTCAGATTCTGTGACCACAATTGTATATGTTTGTATTGAAACTATTTAAGACTATGTCTGGTCTACGTATTTATATTTTTGCCTTGCGACGATCGACTGGACTAACCGTCGCGATCGACCGGTCGATCGCGATCGACCTGTTGGCCACCCCTGCTGTAGGGGCTACTGACTTAAACAAAAACACCGCTGCTATTGAAATAAAATATGTGCATGATGAGACTGCATGAGATTGGGTACAACGTACAATGACCTTATTTGGCAATGTAATATAAATATAAACTTCGAGTTTATTTAGAGCAGCAACATCGTGGCTGTTGAGGCTCGAAGCAGTATGATGGGATCTTTAAATCATGATAATTTACCGATTTTAAGGTGAGAACGACTTGTTGCCTTATGACTTGTCCGACTTCCGTTTCCAAGGTGAAGGCCATTCTATGTCGGAAACACCGTGTAAGGCTTACGAGGAATTTCAATAAATCGTAAAGCAGAGAAAAATGTCACTTGGTAATGAAAGGTGTGCTAGTTTGGGTTGACTTTTTAGTTCTTAAGTCTCAAAATGGATATTTTCAAACGAATTGAAAATTTCGAAGCTATACTTCTTCGCGCTTTTGGAAAAATGTACTGTACTGGCGACAGCCGAAAAACGACATGACAAAGCTCACCATTAGAATGCTAAATTTGATAATAAAGAGCAATTTTTGTTCTGTTACGCCAAAGAAGTATAACCATTGTATATGCAAACTATATTAAATTACTGTACACTTTTTTTAGGGTCATTGTTGATCACTAGGGTGCGCCATCATCGGACGGGGCATATAACCAACATCAAAGATCAGCTGTTGTGCCCAAACAATTTTTTTTTCTTAAATAATTAAATATAATAAATATACAATAGTATAACTTCTTACTTGCGTACACACACAATTTTTTTGTCGTTCCATTAAATTGTCATTCCACAAATCCACTGTCCACATTTTGTGTTTATAATAAGTTTTTATCTAATATACAAACCTTAAAAGTGATTCTGTTGAATCATCGCCAACGAATGAATTTGGAATGTAGAATGCGATTTCATGTTATGTGTGCAACAGTACAATACAACTTTGCCGAATGCTTTCAAAGCTTTTAAGAAGTGCTTGTTGTTTAGTTTTATTTTATTTGGTACAGCTTTCAACAAGTCTGACTGACTAACTAGTAATTACATTTACTTTGAATTTTCTATCGACATCCGCGGTACTTATTTCAACCGAAAGTAATAAGCTGACCTTACATGAGAGTCAAAGGCAAGGCAAAAAAACGGAATTATAAGCAACCTAGCAATAAATGTATTTTTATACATAACGGCAAATGGCAAATATTTTCAAATTGCCTCAAAATAATTTCAATAATTCGGTTAACTCCACAAACAAATCTCAAAAAGTCTGAAAGCTGATAAATGTTTCGTAGGTGTTTTTTAGGAAATTATTTCAAAATGCATTAGAAGTTGAAAAGGCATTCTTCTGCTCTAATGTCGAGGAAATCATTTTGAAGATTTTGCGAAATTTTTGATTTCGGTAATAAATAACGTTTCTTCTGGTCCGGACAGGATTCCGCCAATTGTTTTAAAGAAGTGTTCCTCACGATTATCCTTTCCACTTGAACATCTTTTCAAGCTTTCATTAAAATCTGGAATATTCCCCACTCTTTGGAAAAAATCTTTTATCATACCTGTTTTCAAAAAGGGTGAAAAATCTGATATAAAAAACTACAGACCTATTTCAAAGCTCTCATGTATACCTAAGGTATTTGAACAAGTAGTCTGCGAAAGCGTATCATTTTTTTCAAGGAATGTTGTCTGCCACCAGCAGCACGGATTTATGCAAAGAAGATCGACGGCTACCAACCTTCTATCCTTTCATCATAAGTGTTCCAATGCTCTTGAATGTGGGAACGAGCTTGATTGCATTTACACTGACTTCTCTAAGGTGTTTGACCAACTGTCTCATAACATCATACTTTATAAACTAAAAGCTTTTGGATTTCCCACAGTATTTATTGCTTGGATAAGCTCCTACTTAAAAAATAGGACTTATGAAGTCAAATTTCGTAACATTTTGTCAAAACCTTTCAATGCTATGTCTGGCGTGCCACAAGGTAGTCATCTTGGCCCCTTGCTTTTCATTATTGCAATAAATGATGTACATAATTTCTTGCATCTCCTATAGCGACATTTTAATCTTTGCTGATGATATGAAGATTTTTAAAATCATCAAAAATGCTTCAGATCGCGACTTCTTACAAAAAGATATTGATAGTTTTGTTGTATGGTGTTCAATGAACGGACTAATTTTAAACACTTCCAAATGCCAAAGTATGACCTTTTCCCGCAAAAGATCTCCTAACATTGGAGAATATTCAATATCGCAATAATCTTTATCTCAAGTTTTTAGATTCCGTGACCTTGGTGTTCTCTTTAGTACTAACCTCGAATTTAATGAACACATCAACCTCATTATTAACAAAGCAAATTCAATGCTTGGCTTTATTAAGCGATGGGCAAAGGAATTTAATGACCCTTATGTTACCCTCTCTTTATACAACTGTTATGTTCGTCCCCATCTAGAGTATGCTTCTCAGGTGTGATCACCATTTTATGATATTCATAAATTTCGAATCGAAGCAAAGCAGCACATACGCTTCGCTCTCAAAAGTCTTCCTTGGCAAGATCCTTTCAATCTTACTCCTTATGAAAATCGTATTCGCTTATTAAATCTTCAAACCCTCTCACAGAGAAGAATCAACAATGATTTAGTATTTTTTCATCAATTAATAACCGGTATAATTGATGCTCCCGACTTTCTCTCCCACATAGGATTCAATCATCGCGGAGGAGCTCACCAACTATGTAATTTAGAGTTTATACATCGGTCCCACCACCGAACTAACTATGGCATGCATGAGCCATTAGCTCGCATGAGTAGTTATTCAACTCTAATCCTTTTATTGCCGATTTCAACATAGTTTATGTTGATTTAATAGATAATAGAATAGAATAGTTTAAAATTAATATTAGAAACCTGTAGTTTATTTTTTTTATACATATATATAAACGTTATTTAGTAATGTTAGTTTAGTTTGTTCTATTAATGTTAATTTAAATTTAATTTAAATTGTACTTTGTTATATTTTGTAATGTCTTTATTTTTCGTCGTATACGTTCTCTTTGTGCTTGTGTTGACGTTACTTACTAACCACTTACACTCGCATTAATGATGAAGACTGTAGATAAGTGTGTACAAATGAGCTTGCTCTAAGTTCAGTACCGCTTAAGTCTCTGAAATGCAAAAAAAAAAAAGTGAAGAAAGGAAAATTCATTTGTCTGGATTTTTTAAACGCAAAATTAAATATTAAGAGTCTGAAAAGACAAATTTGCTTTTTTGTTTCAAGCTTATAACAGTTAAAAATAATACTGTGAGTGTATGACGAGTTTCTTTTTATTTTCAATTTTTGTAAAAATTGGTACACATACACATGTTTTTTTTTTTAAACGGCTTTAAAAATGAAATATTTTTTTGAAAGTTGGCCGGGTAATTTCTTTAAAAACTACTTAAAAAAATGGTTGAGGTACCGTTTTCCAACGCATACAACAAATTCTACCACAAGGAAGATTTTCAATTCCCTCCAACCCTCTTTAATAACCTCCAACTCCCTTTTATAACTTTTATCAAAATCGTTGCAGTAACTTTTGAGAAAAATTAGCTTTAATATAACGATTAAAGTTGTTGAAGATCTAGAAATCCAATTCCAAGAATTTTGCTACAGGTTACTCAAAATACTTAGGCTGTCAAGCTTCATTTCACTGGAATAACTTTGTTCGACTCCTCTATTACCACACACAATCTTATATAGTTAATTGTTATCTCGTATTATTTTCTTCTGTGAAGCTTGCTTTTAACACCAATCATCGCAAGTAAAAAGAAACTTTGTTTGCCTTTTTTTGCTAAATACTTACCTATAGTTGCACGTTAGTTAGTGGATAGCAATGACTTCTACCCAAGAGTTCTTGCGCTACTTCTTAAAAGAACTTAAGTGTGCACCTACTTAGATGCGTCCTCTATTTTGCCCTAAGCCTGATATTATCACCTCCAGAACAAGAGCGCTTTGCTGAAATAATGTTACAAAGGCTCCTACTATTCTTTTCTCTGACCAGACATTATCCACGCCCCTTCGTCTAAAATTAATTCCTGGAAGTTGTCATCCACACAAAGGCAGAAAAGGAAGTGAACCTTTGTGTCATTTAAATAAAGCTGCGGGTTGCACCAGTTGCCTGTGTATCAGTGTCATATCAATTAGTGACATTCCCAAAGAGCAGTTATCTCAGCTCTTAATAACAAGTTTATTTTGGACTTCAAATTTAATTGCATATAAACAAAGAACCAGGAACTATTAGTGGATAATTAAAATCTTGAATTAAGATAATTTCTAAATCACTTTCAATTGATTTTCTCTTCTTTGATGGGACATTAATTAATCATTTCTCATTAACCTTCAATAGAAAGAAGGCAAACAATGATTAATTAAATTTTACAAATTAGTATCTACAAAAGGATTTCAAGTACCATAACCTATCCTATCCCTTAAAACAGAAATAAATAAGGGCAAAATGTATCTTTGACAATGGACATAAATAAAACGTCTTAAAAAATTGTGTTCGATTCATTTGACTAATGATATTGATTAGCCAAACTCAAATCTTTTTAATTATTCAGGATGCAAATTAAAGAAATGGAGCCTATTTAAAATGCGATTGGCTTAAGAAATTATGTTTGATCCTTTCTGTCAAAATTTAAAGATAGTAATTCAGATTAAAATTTTCGCAAAATAATAGCAAATGATAAGAGATAGGATAAGAGATTGGAAGGACTGCGGAAACGAAATCGATTATAGTAAAATTATGATCTCGGAGTTGAACCTAAAAGGGTGTCCCCTAATGCGTTTCGTTGAGAAGTGTTTTCGGGTACGTACCTATATTGTAAAAAATAAATCAATTATTTTAAATCATGGGTCTATTTTTGAATCTGACATCAAAAATTTCAAATAAAAGATATCCTTTGTTTTACCCTGACACCTGACACATTCATGTAAGTGGACAAAACATAAAAAGATACAAACATGGGGTGGTCCAGCAAGTCGTAGGGACTAATTCAAGTCCTTTTAATTAATATAAATTAAAGAAATGAAACCTTTTTAAAGGGCGAAAGGCTTAAGGAAATTAAACTTGTTCCTTCCTGACAAAATGTAAAAAGTGTTTCATATTAAATTTTCATCGCGTCAGTGTGATTACTCTCGGAGACATATGGCTGATTAATCCCGAAAGGTTATATCTGATGACATTGGATTTTTCTGCGAATCAATCCTCGATTTTCAACGAAAGTAGCTCATATGATTACTATATCAAGGTAAACAATAAAATTATAACTAAGGATGCACAAAACAGCTCGAAATGCCCCAATTAGCCTAGAATATTTCTTTCTAGCGCAACTTGTGAGGAATGGAGAGGATCTACATTTTTTCCGATTCCAGTCTGTTGAATGAGAAGACGCTAATCATGGCAGTTTTGGGGATGCGAAAGGTGGTACTCGTGTGGGAAAGCAATTGAATACTTCTGGGACTCGAACCTAGAACTCGAGAGGCGCAGTTCAATATTTGAAATCTGTGTCAGCAAATTTTAAATGAAAAATCATGCTGTGTAGCTTAAGATACATAAATGCATAGGTCGGCGCAATAGAGCGGTGAGCCCCGGGGCGTATTCCAACCATGGCTTGTGGGAGATTGGACGATACCTACAATTTACTGCCAGTTCCGAATGGCTAATCGAGAGAGCGCTTTTCATTGCAATGAATCTACCTTCGGAGGACTTGCCAATTCCTCACAAAAGGTGATATTCGTGAAAAAAAACATTTTTGTTTCTGTTGGGATTCGAACCACGAACCTCCCGGGTAACAAGCAGATATGCTTACCATTTCACATTGGGCGATTGGGCACCACCAGCTTAAGATGTTTTACCTTAAATAAGGACCTTATCGCTGGTGGGGGGACAAACACAAATTGACTATTTGTTCGCAACCTCAATAGCAGTAAATGTAGCTTTTTAGTAATTGTTTTTGTACAACAAATAAGCTGACACATAACACACTTCATATAAAAACTCACAAAATCAGAGATACCACGCGAACATGATCACATAATTAAACCCTGGCACTTTTTGGTGACACGAGACAAACAACAAAACAACACCCCAGGCGTCAGCATAAATAATGTATGAACTCGTGCAAAGCTCATTTGAGTTTTAAATTAATGCATGCTACTGCCGTTCTTGAACTTTGTTATGAATATTTATTGAAGCTGATGTCCTGCTGCTTCACTTTTAGTGAAGCTTCGGGAAGCCTACTTAAATTCGTCACTTCAATTGAATAAACAATACTTGCAGCGCTTGTGCGGTAATGTGAACAACTATTCGAAAGTATAAGGCCAGGAGCTCCAGAGCCAGTAAACTAATCAATTTCTGTTTACCAGACGCAATATCGGCGTAATATCGCTTTATGATATCGAAGTTCTTTGTTTAGGAAAAAATAAAAGAACTTGTTTACCCATTCAAAACAAGTGAATTAGGAAAGTGTATTCGCGAATTTTCACCAAAAGCCGAGCATCTAGTTCTTAAGTTTAAGAGTTTTGTGACGGTGACTGAAGGCTTGTTGCTTGATCACACATCATTCATACCCATACCCATACCCATAACAATAACCATACCCATTCCCATATCCAATTCCATACCCAAACCCATACCCATACCCATACCCATACCCATACCCATACCCATACCCATACCCATACCCATACCCATACCCATACCCATACCCATACCCATACCCATACCCATACCCATGCCCATACCCATACCCATACCCATACCCATACCCATACCCATACCCATACCCATACCCATACCCATACCCATACCCATACCCATACCCATACCCATACCCATACCCATACCCATACCCATACCCATACCCATACCCATACCCATACCCATACCCATACCCATACCCATACCCATACCCATACCCATGCCCATACCCATTCCCATACCCATACCCATATCCATATCCATATCCTTATCTATACCCATACCCATACCCATATCCTTACCCATGCCCATACCCATTCCCATACCCATACCCATATCAATACCCATACCCAGTCCCATATCCTTATCCATATCCATACCCATACCCATACCCGAGTTTGACTGTTGTCTCTGATTATTGTATAGGTGATGAGCTTGAAGACCTTAAGATGAAGGCACCATCTAGTTGCTTGCAAGCTTGCAACACTATATGTAGTATTACTTATACCCACACTCATACCCATAGTCATACCCATAGCCATACTCATAACCGAGTTCGTCTGCTATCTCTGTCCTATTATGAAAGATCTGAGTTTGATTAGCTTTAACCTTTAACCCTCATTTGAGTAAGTAGATCACGTTTAGCATCCAATGAATCTAGATTCAACCACTCCGAAGACTTATGTTGTCCTTGTGTATAAATTCGGAGTATACAGATTCCTCCTTCATATTTCTTTCATAGAAACTAAGCTGTCTCTACTAACTCGATGCTATTTCAACATACCATTCTACATTCCGGCTATAGATTCAATTGGTGTATTCTGAAGTGCGTACATCATTTTTAAAGTTTGATCTTTTTTCGTTTAGCGTCATCATTGCCAAAGCTGCATGCAAACCTGTTTTCTACTTGAAAGTTTTAAGCCATTAAGCCCAGACAGAGCGGAAATTACATACTTACCTACAAGTGACGTGTCTCTAATACCAACCCTTGTAGGTATCAATTGATGCGAAATATGATTATTTCCTCATCACAACAGTGCCATCATGTGCAGTAGCACCAGCTTCATTCATCCCTCCACAAAACGTCTATCCCAAAGTGAATTTCTCCCGAGTTCTTTCTCCTTTCTTTTATATCGGGCAAAACTGATTACAGCTCAATCACTGCAGTAATTGATAACAAATTCAATTCAAATCGGGTACTAAACCACTCGTTGTACTCTTGATGTGGATGGTGAACAACGTGTATGTTGTACGTTTACAGTATATAAACACTGCTACGACATAATGTTGGCTTGAAGGTTCATATCGTGCATGCATAAATGTTCAAGAATCTGCAACACGCTGTCAACAGAACAGTTTATGTGTGCGTGCTTTCTAAATATGTCTATGCAAATGTACATGTACATAGTATGCATGTTGAAAGGGTGCTGTGACTGCTTTGTCCTTGATACGACAAACCCACTGCCCGAACATGCGGTGATAACAATGATAAGAGTTAAATTTTCGACCAATTGACAGAGGGGTAGACGCAGGCGCTCTCCAATGAAACTGTTATACACAATTTTTAGTACTTACCATGTGAATTAGAGGAAAAATTATGAGTTCAATACAAGTCTTTGCTTGTATAGAGCAAGAAAGGCAACAGGTATTTTATGTTAGTGTGTATTGTTTTATGTATACTGTTTTATTCGGCCCACGCTATAACAAACATGTGTTCTGCTCAGAAAAATTGTGCTCTTGCAACAAACAGGTATGTAGGTAGGCGTTGAACTCAAACAGATACAAAGATATTTGGCCTTAAAAATGGTATGCTTACTAAGTCATGAGCAAAAGGCGTAAATAATAGGTAGGGCGGCACAGCAGAGTCTACTCTCAGCCTTAACTGTTGAGGAATTGAGGGGACCTAAATCTTTTTGCCGATTTTGAACGGCGAAATGGGAAACCGCTTTTTTTGGTCGTGAAATCGTTTTCGGAGTGCTTGCATATTTCTTGCGGAAGGCGATACTTAACCGGTCTAAAACCTAAGGCACGTGATTCTGTGCCGTTTAATCTTGCAAACCTTGAATCTTCCACAGAGAGTTTTATTTCTCAATTGTCTTATAGCAAAAGTAATTCTTGGTTTGATCTCAACTCGTGTTATTATTCGTACACTTTATTATTTTAATATTATTTTTCTACATCAAAGCCATACGTTGTGTATGTGACATTTTGTGCAACGCATCGATGTTCTTTGATTTTTTTTTTATGACAACCAGAGCTGTAGCGAGCCTGTCATGCGTCCGAGGCAAATTCAAAAATTTTGCGCCACCGCATTGATGACATCATCAAAATTAATTTTACTTGCAACTTCATGCTCAATCGATAAAATTGCTAAATTAGTCAATCTTTCCTGACTCATTGTCGATCTCAGATAGTTTTTGAAGAGTTTAAGTTTGCTAAAGCTGCGTTCACACGTAGCTATAGTTACAGGCATTGTCAAAAAAATTCGCAATGCAACATCGACGTTCTAGTACGATTTTCTCAAATTATAATCACAGATCAATTGAAGTAATTCCAACACCGTCGCAGGTTTGACGTCATGCGAGTAAACTGACAAAACTACATGCTTAAAATCGGAAATCTCATCGATGAACTCAACCACGTTAATGTCTTTTTTATACTTCAATGCCAAATCTGTTGCTGCTTTTCTCGATTCAGTAGTGATCATTCTCTGCAAGGACTCATCCGACAAAAATCCAAAATCATCAGAAACCACCATCATTGTTTCATACCTTTAGCTGATTTCAGTTATCAGAAAATCGACGGCGACGGCGTTGTTGAGATTGATACGGAGTTTTTGCATTTCTGACAAATTTGTCACATCGTCTTCTTTTTCTTACAGCTCCAATCGCTTCTTCTTTCTTGATCGTTCGCCCACACTTTTCAATCCAAGAGCATTAGCCAGTGTTGATGTGCGTATGAAATTCTCTTCAAATCCCGTATCATGAAGTTTTTGCAGTGAAGTCTTCTGTCCAGAAATCAAGTCTGCAGCTTTTCCAAGAATAGACTTTTCGCTTGCAAAGCTTCAGTGACGAGATCGATTTGACCTAGAATCTGATTCCACGCATCGAGAAAAAAAAGAAACTTTCGGTGAATATTTTTTAACACACTTTCAGCGGACAATTTTGAGTCAGGATTGATTACACTGGCGACAATATCTTTAGGTACTTCATGTTATTCTGTAATTCGAGAATTCAAAAGCTTTATTGCATTAGCCTTCGAAGACCATCGAGAATCGCAGTGCCCTTTCAGTGAAATTTTCAATGCCTTCATGAGGATATTCAATCGACTTGTAGAACGCGAAAAAAAAACTTGAAAATGCTTTCAACTGTTCTAAAAAAAATCAACTGTGGGGAAAAAATTGTTTACATCAAAAGTTGACAAAATTTTGGCGCCCCCGCCGTGATGGCGCCCGAGGCAAGTGACTTGCTCGCCACACACTCGCTACGGCTCTGATGACAACATAAGCTTTGTTTTGTCCTCATTGAGCATTAAACCTATTTTAGCCGCTTCTGTTTCGTTGTCGTCGTGGTCGTGGTGGGTTCCTTACTGACCTTGGCGAAACATCGTAACTTCTCCACAGTCATCTAGAGTAGTAGGAGTTTAGCAGGGATGCAAGAACTAGGCGCGCCTTTAAATCAATAATAAGTTGGTGTATCGATAGTACATTCCTGACTTCCTTGAAGTGAAACTTCTTTAAAATCGAATTGAAAACTCGATGAAACGAAAATGCGTCACGATAAAGAAACAAACACAAAAATGTAAAACCCATTTTTTCAGTCTCCTCTTTGCGTGATGCTTCGTAGCGAGTATAAAGCAACCGTGCCATAGGTACTATTGAAGTGAAACTTCTTAAGCACCGTGTTACTTTTATGAAACGAAAAAGCGACTAAAAATCTAAACATTTATAAATATGATTCAGTTTGCCAAAGAACGAGGTAGAATACAATTATTTGCTATAATTCGTCTCTTTCTTGTTTGGGCTTCCGTACTAGCCTTGTATTTTGCTGAAGCTTAACTTCTACCTTGTTCGAACAGTAAACACACACTTTTCTTATGTTTTTCTTGTAGATTTGGGGTTTTACATAATTCCACTATAACGAATACACTCTTTGAAAACTTATGTTTGACAACATGGCATTTCAACATATCTTTTCATTTAAAGCTAATCAGGGATATTCAAAATGTATCATATTTCCCTTGAAGCATGTCACCCGAATATGGATGCAAAAAAGAGACCTTCCGTACTGTACGCCTTGAATATCACTCTAAAACTGCGGGACTTTATAAAGGGGTTTTCAATATGGCTTCGTCAATAAACAAAATATGCGGTATTGGTCAGGCAGCAATCCACACGTACTCCGTGGGTCATCATTCCATCCCGAAAAAATTACGGTTTTGTGTGGTTTATGGGCCGGCGCCGGCGCGGCGGCGTCATTTACTTCTTCCGTGATTATCAAAACCGGCACGTTTCTGTGAATGGGGATCGCTACCGTTCAATGATAACCGAATATTTTTGGCCCCAGTTGGATGATATGGACTTGGAGGACATGTGGTGCCAACAGCCACAAGCCCCACAGCGAATTAATCAATTTATTGGAAACCAAGTCGCTTGGCCGCCTCGGTCTATGGTCTATACCAACAAGTCAGCGACGAATGGTGAACTTCGTACGTATATCGAACGTGAAACTCCAGCAGTATCACCGGGTTTATGATTTAAAACCGTCGAAAATTGGGATCAGCGTCTGTAGTTCTGCAAGCGTGGCCGTGGTGGCCATGCAAAAATCGAGTTTTATACACAATGGCATCGAACCTACTTTCACAGGAGAAATATATTAATATCCAAAACCGTTTCTGTTTTATTAAAAAAAAAAAAAAACATTTGTAGCGCTCTTATCAGATATTTGGTGCTATGAGACTGGCTACGACACGCTGCTCCTTGACAGTAGCAAAAACTAGCAGATTGAAACTAAATTTTTAAGTTTGAGGAGTTGAAATGAGGCCTTGAAATTTGGCATGACCGTATCCGTACTCGCACCCGTGCCTGTATACGTATCCTTAGAGTGCGTAATGCGTTTCTCAGCTATTCTCCAATCAGTATAAGGGTTGGTTCCACTTTTTGGTGAGATATGCCATTGAATCACTAGTCAACCTTTTGCTACGAAAGCCGACAGTAGGTCGTTAAGAAGATTTCGTTCTTCAAAATATTTCATGAGTTGATGGTTTATCAATGCTTCCATGACTTTTAAAAGAATGGACGTTAGTGAAATTGGACGGTAATTGGAAAGGATTCGCCTTTTTTAGGGTCGGCCTAAAAAAAGCAGTTTTCCATCTACTCGTTAAGAGCCCAGAAGAAAAGGATGGATAGAAAAGCTTACGCAGTTTTGTCAGCGTGGAAGAACACCTCTTCAGAATAACGAAGGGGTTACCGTCAGACTCAAGCTCAGGTGGAGCCCAGGAGCTCAGGAAGTGTCAAGTTAACAGCAAATTGAGCAGCCAGCAATTTAGCTTTATCGATGGAGCGTACATATAAAGAGTCATTGAAAACGAGCGTTAGGAACGATAACGTGGTCGAGTTCTTAATGTTCTTACCAAAAGACCAAATGTTTTTGCTTCCTTTTGGAAGCAAGAGTATTTTTTGCCTTATACGTTGACATCAATGAAAGAAGCTGCTTCTACCAAACATTATTACATACGGTGCGGCATCAGGTTCGATATCAGTCGAAGTGGCAGATTAATTTTCACACATTAGACACGCACAAGGATCTGACAAATATAATTAATAAGTAGTAAGACTTTTAATATGCAAACTCGTCAGAGTAATAAATTGTTGAAAAGTAAACTAACAACATTCCAAAAGAGTTCAAAGCCATAAGCCCAACACAATGCACAAACCATATAATCAATTTCGTGAAATTGGAATGAGGCAATGTTTTGCAATTTTTTTGATTCAAGTCTCGCAAAAAGGTTCATTGACAGTCACCTTATCAAATATCATCTTCACATATGCACACGTACATAAAGTGCGACACAAAAGCCTAACATCCTTTAGACATCTCTACGCCTACGAACGTGAAAAATCTCATCAAATCACACTCTGCAGATTATTTCTGAGATGGTAATTGAGTTTCGGAGGCCTCGCTTGGCTGTGAGGTGTTTTTCCTTAACTAACTCCCATCGTACATCATGTTCGCTGATGAATGAATACCTTTACGACTTTAGAATGCGTAAGAACGGAACATCCCATAACACCACTCGCACTTTACACCAACTGGAATGTAAATAACTTAAATAGCCTCTTGTGCGCCTCAACTACATCACTGATAGCAAATATTGGAGCTGGGTAAATATAAAAACGAAGGAAAAAAAATACCAGAGTATGAAAGTTATCGCGACAAACGACAAGGACCTTCCTTAACACTTTACGGTCATGGCTGTTTACAATGCTGATAAAGACAATGACACCTTTAGAAAACCCCACTCTTGCTTGTAGTTGAAACGTTCCTTAGTCGTGTGTAAAAAAAATTGTATGCCATCAGCATTTCAGAAATGGCCAAATGATTTCGTTGCACGACGAAGACGAGACAACATGACAGCCAGGACACGACTTTAGCGGAAATACTGCAACTGGTGGATGGGGCTACGATTACTTTGCCCTATACGTTACTCCTTCGAGTGTGTGTTTTATAAATAAACAACGACTATGGCCAAGAGTTAAGGTGTGACAACACTTAGCTATATGCAACCTGTATGTAGGTGTATATACTTACATATCATAGCAGTTTATGGGTCTTTCCATGTGCTTGGGCATGAAGTGGATCTTTAAAAGGATAAAGTCACATTTAAAGATGCATAAAATAAAAACAAACAACCCGTAACGGAGTATGTAAGTATACAAGAAACCCCAAGGACTCATGTGGAACACGCTAACATGACGTGTTGTAGGTGAAATCAATTTTTTCCTCTTGTTAATTTTTTGATCGTTTCCGTCGAGTTGAAGTCGTTGTAGAGGAAATGAATGGTTTGGGTGGAGTACGAAGATAATAAAATATATTCATCGTCCATAATTGAGTTGTCAAAAATTATCAAATTGAATTGGAATTAATTTCGCAGCGTTTAAATTGGTTTGTGTATTGAAGGAAATTGGATTGGAGCAGAAATTATGTTAAACGTGGTTAAAGGAAATGAGACATTATTTTGGTGGTGTTTAATCGAATTTTTTGAATATTTTGACTTAATATGAAAGAAGGGTAACGGAGCATATCTAAATATAAATATAAATTTGTTTTTAGGAAGAGTTTAAAATATTGTTAAAGATGTACCTACCGACTCTTGATGCTTGATTTTAAACTTCTTGAAGTCTAAGTTTTTACCGTGTGAAGTTGACAATTATATTACATTGGTACCCGTATTCTCTTAAATGGACGCTATGAGTTATTTACATAAGATTTGCTTCTGCTTTTCACGTTTCATTATCAATTTTGTGAGACATTTTACCGCATTTTTTTTTTTGTTTTTATTAAAAAGTGGAGGCTTATATGCTAATCTGGAGAACTCAGACCTAATTACCGGTCCATTGTACTACCAGGGTAGCAACCATCCCTTTTTTCTGTGTTGCAGTAGTTGGAAATAAGGTGTTATTAATTTCACATATAACCTCAAGGGCGGCGTTCATATACGAAACTGGGAGGCTGAAAGAAAAGTAGATGCCCAGAGCGGGATTCGAACCCACGCGTCCGGCCTATCTACTGAACAATCTACCACTGCACCACGGCCGCCCTAAAATTTACCGCATACTCATGTATTACATAATTATAGTGAGTGTAACAATAATGCGTGTAACATCGGTCGGCGGTTTACACATTCCACCTACTACTTTATAAACGCGTAAATTTACGAGCATGGATGTATGTATATGTTGATGTTTAACGATCTATCAAGCAAAAACTGCTGATTGCTGAATGGATTTTAGTGAAACCCTTCAATATAGCTTATACATCAGAGTTAGGTACATAATAATAATTATATGCTATTCTAATATTACCGAGGGAACGGAAACGGAAACGTCAGCTATAGCTTAGAGACAATCGAACCGATTTTAGGAGAGTAGAGTAGACTAGATATATGGGCAATTTTGAAATAATGATATAACATTGCGTTGATAGAGAATACTAAAAAAGTATCTGTCTGGGCGTATATAAATCTACAGCCTGAAAACCGCTTTCTCAAATAATGGTACCTCTCAGACAACCTATCTAACAATATTTACTGTCTTCGAAAACGACTTGAATACATTTAATATGAGGCAACCATTTTTGGTTGTCTTTATTAAGACGTAAGAAAAATTGTAATGTAAAGTCAATTCCACAAAAAGGGCTTGTTTATGAGTCATTGTGAGTGGGCACTAGTGATGAGTATACCAGAACGAGACAGTGCGTAATGTGCGGCGTTTGTTTTTACTAGGTAAACACTTTATGTTAATTGGGGAGGAGCTAGAACACAAACTGTTCGTAATTTTCTTGATGGTTCTTGTCTTGTCTAGAAAGTTCGATAAAGGTATTCTTTTCTATATAAAAGAGGCTGCTGCTGCAGGCAGACAGTCGGTTTTTGTTGTGAAGTGATAACGTAAAGTTTGGATAGAGATAAAGAGGAATACTGACTGCGTGGTATTAAACGGAATTGTATAATGATTAAAAAAGTTGTTTTACTGAAGTCCAAAGAAGAAATTGAAAATTAAGTTCTATTTTTCGGAATATGGGGAAAGACTCGGATCGGTTACTCTCATAGTACAAAACCGACTTTTTCTTTTATGTTTAAGAAGTCCTGGGTTGTTTAAAAAAAAATTGCGTATCAAAATACAAAAAATTTTATTTTGTAAATTTAAGCTAATTTTTGAAGTAATTTGAATAAATTAAAAATAAAATATTAAATTTCTCTTCTTCTTGCAAGATCTTAAGACTTGCATACCTGATTTAAAAAATAAGCTTGTTAAAAAAAATAGAAAAAAACCTACCGTTAAAAAACTGGTCAAAAGATTTTGATGAAATTTTTGGCGTTTCTACAGTCTTTAATGCAATTAATTTTTTGATATTTGATGTGAATTCATTCAATTGTTACAGCTAATAAGCAACTCTGTATCTCAAGCTATACTATAATACGACGAATACAACGAATACTAGAATTTTCGTGATACATTTAAATGTATAAGAAAATAAGCCATAAGAAACCCGTTTTTCAAATTCCTCGTAAACGTACAACTAGAAAAGCTGAAAAAACTCATGGTCAAGGCATCAAATTGTAAGATAATTACAGCTAACTTAAACAAATTTACAAGGAGAAAAGAAGGAAAGAACATCGAATTCTCAAAAGGAAAAGATGCAGTATGAAAAGCGCTCGTTTGAGGAAATTGAGAGATGCCATGACAGGAATGAGATTCAGAAGTTTTATTAAAAGGTGAAAAGATCTATCCAGGGTGGCAAAGCCGGAGCTCAAACCTGTAAGGACCAGGAGGGAAACATAGTAATAGAAACGCAGTCGCTACTGAAGACCTGATGGAAAGACCACTTCTGCAGACTCCTTAACGGCGATGAAAACACGAACTGGACGATGATCCAGAATGCCGTCCACGCGTCCTAGAAGTTGAGCTTGTCATATGCAAACTTGAATCAAATATGACTAAAGGTGCAAATGACCTTGATGCCGAACTTTTCAAGGAAGCTCTAGAAGAGTTGGAAAGGAGAATGCACCAGCTGATCTGCATGACTTGATCGGAAGAAATTATACCCGATGAGTGGAACCTCAGTATCGCATGTCCGATCTTATAAAAGGGAGACCCTCTCAATTTTGACAATTATTGAGGAATGAGCCTCCTTAACGTTGCCTATAAGATCTTGTCTGCTGTAAAATGTGAACGTCAGAGACCCCACGTCAACAACTTAATAGGTCCTTAGATATATGTTATAACAATGTGGTATTAGACCAAAAAAGTCCACAATAAACCAAATTTTCACATGACGGCAGATATTGCAAAAATTCGAGAATATAATAACGATATAAACCATCTTTTTATCAATTTCAAGGCCGCGTATGACTGTATTTACAGAGACGAGCTGTACAGAGCCATGTCTACTTTCGAGATCCGTGCAAAACTCGTACGACTGGATGACGTAGATTAAAAACTTGGCAGGTGTAAATTTTGCTGTGATAACATTTCCTTTGAAAACAGAACATTTTCACACTTTGACAAATTCCAGCATTAAAGAAGAATAATGAAAAGCTAACAAGCCTCTTTATCCCTCGATTTCCACCTGCACTTAATGCTTAATTTATGGTGGGTTTACATGCATCTGCAAGTGCAGATGAAAAAATGAAATAGACACAAGATGTAAAATTCATACTTGTCTGATAGAGAGAGAAGACAAGTCTAGTTATGGGATGCAGATGAAAAATTAGGGGTGCAGATCACAGAGTAGATAATACAGAGTATCCACTTCCACCCCTTCAACCCGAAACACCCGCAAAAAATTTTTCAATATGGCGTCCTATTTCTGAGTTTGAGGCTCTGTGCTCACTAGTATGAACTGTAAAAACTTAACTAAACGCCTGCATCGGTATGAAATTTTTTACTAATTTTTGTCTTTTTCAGTGAAATACTATACGGTCAAAATGTAAAAAAAAGTTAATTTCTGCAACTTAAATTCATTTTTCTAAATTCTAGGCTTTATGAAAATTAAAAATTATCGATTTTTTTTGCAACCAAAAAAAATTTTTTACTTTTCAAACTCAACTGACTTTGATCTGTGGGAAGTGAAGGCCAGTGCGGTTTTCCGGGTGCGGTTTTCCGGTTTGATTTAGCTTGTAGCACAGAGTAGATAATACAGAGTATCCACTTCCAGCCCTTCAACCCGAAACACCCGCAAAAAATTTTTCAATATGGCGTCCTATTTCTGAGTTTGAGGCTCTGTGCTCACTAGTATGAACTGTAAAAACTTAACTAAACGCCTGCATCGGTATGAAATCTTGTACTAATTTTTGTCTTTTTCAGTGAAATACTGGTCAAAATGTAAAAAAAAGTTAATTTCTGCAACTTAAATTCATTTTTCTAAATTCTAGGCTGTATGAAAATTAAAAATTATCGATTTTTTTTTGCAACCAAAAAAAATTTTTTTACTTTTCAAACTCAACTGACTTTGATCTGTGGGAAGTGACGGCCAGTGCGGTTTTCCGGGTGCGGTTTTCCGGTTTGATTTAGCTTGTAGGCAAAACGCACTACCTTGCTGAAGTGGACTCTCTGGTTCTACTCTGTGGCTTGTAGGCAAAACGCACTACCTTGCTGAAGTGGACTCTCTGGTTCTACTCTGTGGTGCAGATGAAACGTTCATCATAATTTTTCATCTGCAGCCATAATCGTATTCGTTTCTCTTTTTAACTTTTGTGCTTTATAATCTTCATCCGTCTTGCTTTACTTTTCTTCACTTCTGCAGTAGCAGATGCATGTAAACCCAGCATAAAGCGGAACGGAAAAAGACTATAAAGTACAAAAGTTTAAAAGAGAAATGAATAGAATTATGGCTGCAAATGAAAAATTATGAATATGTTCATCAGCACCTATAATTTTTCATCCGCATCCTATAACTAGACGTCTGCACTTGGTTTATTCCCTCTCTATCAGACAAATATGAATTTCACATCTTGTGTCTATTTCTTTTTTTCATCTACACTTGCAGATGCATGTAAATTCACCATAACTATTCCGACTTCCATTGAAACTCACCAAATTACTTTTACGCATTAAAAAAAGTAGCAAGAGGAAAATCTTACACACAGTACCTTACCTCTCAACCAGCTAATTTCAGAAACTCTTTCCATGCAACACAATATCCGGGCTTTAAAAGATTTCGTAAGGGTACAAATCCAAACAATCATTTCCTTTCATTACACTGGCAAACAGGCGTTCGTTGTTTACTTATTTTTGTTCGAGATACAACATAAAAGGCACACAGCCGTATTTATTAGATTTTGCTATTACACGCTTAAAACGCATAATAGTTATTCAGTGAATAAGAACCTATTCAGACTTTATTCAGTGAAGAAAAAATCCTTATTTATAATCTTTTTCATCACCCATTATAGTTATTCATCCCTTATGTCAAAATCATAAGGAAACTCTCTATTTTTGTTTCTCAATGGTTGAACTGACAACAGAATTTTGTTTTGTTTTTATTTTCGTTCGGTGTTCGGTAGTATAAGACTGCAAGTACAAATAAAATAACTAAAGCTAACTAAATAAACTAAAACTAAATAACTAAAGGAAAATGGATCAACTAAAAAGAAAACGGAACATTTCTTGACGGTGCCTTAAATCCTTACAGGGATAAGCTTAATATCCTGAATCTGTGCTCAGTTTACTATGTAATTGTGTGATTGGAGTTGAAGTTGTTGCATAGGTTTCGAAAAAATCGGAGAACAAAAGTAGTTCGCCTTAAGGACTATTCACATGAGCACGACTAACGAACGACGAATAAATCAAGAAATGAGATTTTAAGTACCTTACTAGCATGAATTCCTCACGAATTTTTTTGGAAACGATGGAAAAATAGTTCATACCTATTTTTAGGTGGATAAACTTTTATTTTTGTGCCTAAAATTAAAAAAATTGAGAAAAAAAGTTTATTCGTTACGAATAAACATCTAGTAGGTACGAACTGTCAGACTTTATTCTCGTTCCACATACAATCCACACTCCAACGAATAAATTTTTCGCGCGTCCTTAACCTCAAAATCATTCTCCATTTTTGTTTTGGTGGTAAATTGTGTTCGTTATTCGTGACGAATGTTAAAACACTCATGTGAATGAAATGTCAAAATTAACGAATATTCGTTCATTCGTCGTTCGTTGTTCGTTCTCATGTGAATAATACTTTACAGTTTAGTTCAAAGAAAGATATAAAATGAAAAAGTGAAGTATATTTTTGTTCTGTGATTTTTCAAAAACAACTCTGTAACTTTCAAGTGGAATCATACAATTACACAATTAAAATTCTCAAAGTTGTAAATAAACCACTGAATGACAACTCCATACTCAAAATCAAATGACATTTATACGCTAAAACACGCTTAAAACACGCTTAAAACACACATTTCTGCGTTTAAGCTATTCAGCCCCTATTCACTGACGAAAAATGATTATAAATACGATTTCTGATTTCTTCAATGAATAAGCGTGTTATAAAGTTGTTCGGAGTTTATTATGCGATTAAAAATACGGCTGACAGAGTATAACTCTGTGATAAAAGCGAACCAGCAATGATTAATAAAACAGAAAAATAAATTAAAATTTGACGAGGTTCACATTGGTCGATTTGTTCCTAAAACAAATGACTACATTGTTCAACGAATAAACCGCAAGTCAATACCTATAAATTTTTGTACTAGAGAAGGAAAGCATTTATTTTTATTATAATGTTTCTTGCAAGAGAAGTTGACTGTCGTCAACCTGCATTACCTACTTCATGAATGAGTCTTGCAGTTAGTGTCGTTAGCGTAGCTAGTGTAGTCGTAGTATAAAAATTATTATTTTCAGAGTTTGGCATTACTAATACAAAAACGTCAACTGCGTTTGACGTTTGTTTGCATACTTGTAGTTGTTGTTTTTTTCTGTCACTGTCACCGAAAATCTAAACTCCAGCCGGAAAAACAAAGAAATTTCAGTCTGGTTGCTTAAAGTTTTTAAAGAAATACTTTTTATATAAAAAAAGCTTATTATTGAAAATATAGAGTGAATAACAAAATTTCAATTGTTCTTCCTTAAAGTGACACAATAGAACTGAAACAAAATCATGACTACCGACATTTTAATGGCCCAAGACACTACCGACACGGAGGGTACACATTCAGAAACTAGAAACCAATTGGAGCAATTTACTATTCTAGCAAAAACTGCACATGGTGCCGCATGTTTGGAACTTATCAAACAAGTACTAGAGGCTCCTGGAATTTACGTTTTTGCCGAACTCTTGGCAATGCCCAATATCATTGAGGTTGGTTTATTTATTCTCTCATCTTAAATTTGTTTACTTGATAAATCCATAAACAGCTCCAGAATGGTCCCAATGCAATCTACTTCAACACACTCAACCTCTTTGCTTATGGAACATTTAAGCAGTATTCGCAAAATCCGTCTGATTACTTGGAGCTCACTACCGCCATGCGAAAGAAACTGCAACATTTGACAATTGTTTCATTGGCAATCAAAAACAAGTGCATTCCGTACAGTGTGCTTTTGGAGGAGTTGGAGGTGGAGAATGTGCGTCACCTGGAGGATGTTATAATTGAAGCCATTTACGCTGGTAAGTGTTCTTGAATAAGTAAATTGCTTGCAAATATTTTAATCAAAACAAACAAAATGGCTGAAAAGTTTCGAAAGTTTTCTGATGTACCTACTTTGGTATCCTTTTATAAAAGCACGTTTCGTTTTGGAGTGAATTACTTTTAAACTTGACAAAAAAGTAACTTTGTAATGTACCTATGTTTAAACGCTGTCAAGCCTTTTTCTATTCTTTAATGTCGAGAGATGTTAAGAAAAGTGTACATGACTGTCCATCATAAGGCTTCAAAATGTCGTTAGATTTTATAGCCACCTGGTTCATCTAGTTCGTAGATTGGTATAATCCTAAATTGGACAATTTTGTTTATTCATGTTCACATTCATGATGATTTTTCAATGAAAATTGTTATCAATTGTCAACTGCTTCACAGTCCATTCAACGAACACCATTTTGTCTATGGTCGTCTACCTTCACTTCAAAATTACTATGCAAGGGGACTTAAATTTAAGAATTAATTGTTACAGTTTTCTGATTTCTTCAAGATTAGGTTAGGTTAAAGTGGCTGTTAGATGGGCTAACACACTTAAGCCCGCTGGGCCCATTGCGATACCACAAAAGATCTAATGCATCCTTATCCTAATGGAACCATTTCGAACTTACAAAGAACCGGGAGAGACGAAGGGCGTCGATGTGAGTAAGATCACTAGGGTCATCACAGAAATACGAACTTAAGTGCATCCTACATTTGTGAGCTAAAGCTGTGCATGAACAGAGAAGGTGGGAAATAGTTTCTTCCTCCTCCTCATCCATACAGCTTCTACAAAAATAGTTTAAGACGACTCCTAGCCTTGCATCCTAGCCCAGCATGTCCTTTAATAAGACAGTGTCCTGTGATAACACCTATCGCCGCACTAATGTGTCTTTTTTTGAGAGAGATCAAGCCGTTGGACCTAGCTTGGGCCAGATTTGTTTCTCTGCTTACATGTTAAACTGTTTGCTTGACCCTCTCAGGTTAGTTTTCTTGTATGCGTCCTGCTTGAGCAAGAGTTTGTATGTAGCGATTGACATGCCGATACTCTCCGTTATCGGCGAGAAGGGCAGAAGTGTTCCGTTTCTGGCGAGTTTATCTACTTTGCAGGTTCCTGGAATTTTTCTATGCCCCGGCCTCCAGCACAGGTGAATGTTAAACTGCTCTAACATCTCCCTGAGTGATGACCGACAGTAAGGGCTAGAATAGAGTTGAAGGAATTTGACGCCAGAGATTTGATGGTCGCCTTGCTGTCTGAGAGGATGCATATATCCTTTTTGGATATCATGTTTACTTTTAGCTAAGACAGACCTTCGCTAATTGCCATCACCTCCAAGAATGATTGATCCTCCCAATCTGTTCTGGATGCAATAGTCACTTGGAAATTTGTACTTAATTCGAGAAGAGGTGTGGTGTAGTTTGTTTTTAGCTTAGGGATTGTCAGCATGGCCAATGTTGTTATTGGTCCATTGTCAGACTTCTTGTAATCGAATAGCCGAAATCGCAGCTGTTTATTTACTGTAGATGACAAGTGGGACTAGGTGAAACAGGATGTCCAGTGCCGCTCAAGGAGTAGTACGTAAGGCACCGCTCATACATATACATGCTTAACGTTGGACTTTGATGAGACTGTCACGTTAAATTGCTTTATCTAGTACAATCCAGCATACTGTAACACTGTAAGTTAGGATAGGTCTGATGACCGAGGTGTAAAGAAAATGTTTGATGCGGGGTTGGAGAACCCACTTGTATCTATGGCTTTTTTTACATAAAAAGAGTTCTACTGTAGCTTTTTTCACTCTTTCTTGTATATTTGGCGTTCAACTTAGCTTTCTATAGAATTTAGTCCCATTGGAGAAAGTTAGTTGCATGCCGTTAATGAAAAGAGTGGCTATGTGCGAAATTTTGTATTTCCTGGAGAAGAGTACTAGTTCAATCTTGTGAGCATTTATTTTAAGTCCATTTTGAAAGTCTGTTTAGAGCTTTTTGAAGCAGTTCCTTTCATGTGCTAAGATGCTTTTCTGTGACTGCAATGGCAACATCGTCTTCATAAGCAATGACCCTGCAGCCATCCTCCTCCAGGTTTATCAGTAGTTCATTTACCACCGAATTCCAGAGGAGAGAAGACTCCACCTTGCGGATTGCCTCTACTTACACCTCTCTTGGTAGAAGACTCTCCCAGTGTTGAGTTTATGATCCGACATTCAAGGAGTCTTTCAATCAATTCACCGAGTGAAGTATCTACCTTTAGATTTGTAAGTGCTCGGGACATAGCATATGTTTCGACGTTGTTAAAGGTGCTTTCTATGTCTAGGAAAGCAACTAAAGTGAACTCCTTATGATGCAGAGAGTATTCTATTGTACGGACTAACGTGTGTAGAGCCGTTTCAATTGAGTAACCCTTGAAATATGCGTGTTGGGTTTGAGAAAGAAGTTACTTGTCAAGCGTATTTCGTAAGTTAAAAAGAAGATAGACTGATGGGTCAGAGATCTTTAGGGTTAGTTTGAAAATATTTTCCAGCTTTTGGTATAAATACTACCTTCATTTCCTCCAAGTACCGTGAATGTGAGCCACTTTTAAGCAGCGCCTTAATAGATTTTCCAAAGTTTGTAAAATTATATTTAGGGATTTTTGGAGCTCAACAGGTGTTATGTTGTCTGATCCCGTTGATTTGTAAGGTTTGAAGCTGTTTATTGCCCATACTATTTTTTCCCTTGAAATGAGATTGTTTAAGTGGTTTGTTGGCATGTTGTGTCTAGCAATGCTTTTTGCTGAGTGTTGATACCTACATCATGGGGTGTACTCTCAAGACCATTTCTCGTTTAAAGAGATGTGGTCTCGGTCAAAATTCGCCCTGGAGCTCTGAGGAACTCACAAGCAGCATATCTTTTGACTCACGTCTAATGGATATGCCGTCTGACACGATGATCCCAAGGCTCAAACTGCGTCAAAATTACTCAGTCAACTTTCCTTCGGTTCATGACTGGTTCGCTCCAGAATCTGAGCCTGGAAAGAATTGCTATCGAATCTTCACAGATGGCTCCAAAACCGACGAGGGTTCTGGCGCTGTTGCCTTTGTGGAGAGTGACGACATACGACTGCACAACTCTTTGGGATCATACGCATCCGTTTTCCAAGCGGAGGCGTATGCTATCCTAATGACCTTAAGCCACGTTACTAACAATGGATGGACGGGGAGAAGTATCTTTGTTTGTAGCGACAGGCAAGCTGTTCTTAAGGCACTTTTCTATCCTAACTACTTCGAAAGTGATCCAGGAATGCAAGAGCTCTCTGAATGCTATCGGAGGATTAAATTCCTTGAATCTCATTTGGGTTCCGGGCCATCACGGCATAACTGGAAATGAGATCGCCGATTAACTTGCTAGGCAAGGATCTCAGACAGCTTTCTCAGGACCTGAACCGTCGCTAGGTCAGCCAGCGTCCTCAGTGAGGGCTTCAATCAACGATTGCATCTGTGAAGAGCACAACCGTAGAAGGCATGCCTCCATTGGATGCAGATAGACCAAACGTATGCTCCCTAACATTAGTAAGAAGACTGCAACATTTTTGCTAACTCGTAGCAGAAAAGACTGTAGAAGGCTTATTGGCGTTGCCAGCGGGCACTTCTCTTTTGCCAAGCATTTAAACGTGTTAGGCTTAATTGATACCACACTCTGTAAATCTGGTCTGGTGGAGATGATGAGGACACCGCAGGGCACTTCCTCTGTGAATGTCTTGCTTTTTCTCACATGAGGTTACAGATGCTCGGTAACTTAGGCTCCTTATCATGGTAGCGTCTTTTGGCTTTTCTCCGAACATGGAAAGCTTTAACAAATAGAAGGTTGCTAACTGGTAGTACAATGGACCGGTATTTAGGTCTGAGTGCTCCAGCTGGTATTTTAAACACCTCCAACAGAAAAAATATGCTTTGTCCACCAGTGTTGGTTGAGCTACCCGGAAAGTGTCTATCGAGCAGCAGATTGAGTGTCTCTTCACGAGAACGTGTCCAAGTACCGTCTACATTTTTCAGACAACTTAATACCGTTGGATTTTTTGAGAGGATCTTCCTAAGTCTTGAAGCCTCGGATATATCTGTGACAGAGATGCAGAAGTTTTCCCAGGACAAGCTTTTAGCTTTCCTGATTTCTTTCTTGTAGGTATTCAGGCATTCTTTGTAGGAGTCCCAATGTTTGGGATCTCTTAGGGCCTTACCTTTATTAAAGAGTGTCCTACTTTGATTTCTTAGAATACCTAGTTTGGGGTCCACCATAGTGGTTTCTTCTTGCCTCTAAGAGTTATTAGAGGGCATGATGATTCCATTGCTTGGTTTAATGCAGATGTGAATATTTCAACTTTGCGATCAAGTTCTATGGTGTTGACAGAATTGACTAACAGATTAGATGTGGATGTAGTACCCATACCGGGTATACTCTCCTTGGACCAAAAAGTTCTGTGTAGTAACAGTTTGCTCTTTATCAAATCGCAGTAAATGATTTTGTGGGTGGGCTTTCCATCTCTTTTGCTTTTTGTAAAGGGTATGGATGGATAACCTGACTGTTACGTAATAGGTTTGTGGTTCGAATCCCAACAGAAAACAGCTGGCAAGTCCTCCGATGGTGAATTCATTGCCATGAAAAGGACTTTCTGGATTAGCCGTTCGGAATCGGAAAAAATTGTAGGTCCCCCCCATTCCCTCACAGGGCATGGTTGTGAAAAATGTAGGCCGTGTTCTGTTGCTCCACTTTATGGTTTAATGTAGGGCTGGATAACAATCGACAACAATTTTTAAGATGACTTGGTTTATTCAGTATGCTCCTTCGCCAAGTCATCCGAGGATGAACACATAAGATAAGTCTCAATATACAGCACACCAACTTAAAATCTGTCGCAGCCGAAATCAATTTGTAGTGGCAGTGTAGAGGTCATTGGGTGGTCCTAAGTCGATACCGAATTGGTTGTTATATTAAGCGAAACAATTTTTCAATTAATTGAATTTAGGGAAGAACAAGTAATTCATTTGCGATGGTTGTGTGGTATTCCCGGGTTTCCACGAGCTCTATTACGCCTCCTTTTTTATTTTATTTATTTAAAAATTTTGCTACTTTACTTATTTGATGTATGGTTTTGGTGACCACAACATCAAACTGTCCTTTCGAAAAGTCGATAGTTTATATGCCGAACATTTAAAACTCGCACGCTCTGTGTTTTCTCTGTGTTAATATTTTGTTGTAGTAATAATTTTCACAGCAATTTCAGAATTTCGTTGCGGTCGGATAAGTCAATAACCACAAACAATTAACCCATAGTGGTGAAAGTTCTGTAGTATGAGTGCTTCAACAACATTTTACTTTCAACATTGAGCTGTAACAGCAGGTTGCAAACTGTTATCTGGACGAGACGCGTTGAATTGCTTAATTAAATTTTGTCATGAGTTGCGTTGCTTGCAAACAAGTTTGCATTTCTATTAATTTTTCGTATACTACAAAATTATGCCATTGTAATAAACAGACACAATATCTGTCACAAGCATACTTCACCTCCAGAGCTTTTCATTGTTTCATATCAATTAAATTTCAATATCATAGAAGAAAAGTCTAGTGAAGGATAAAGAATCGATAAGGTAGAGATATAAAGTTTCAAATTCGATGTCATTAGCAGTTATACTTCAATCGATTCTAACAACGCACTGAAAATGCGTTAAAGAGACAATTTCTGATAAATTTTATAATTATTTCAATTTTTGTTCATTTCAATTACTTAAAAACGAAGAACTCTGAAATGAAATTTAGACAATACATCTGAGAGTTTCATTTCGTGCGCTATTTCATGTGAAATCAATCTATTAGATTTTTTGTCATTGCAGCATTTAACGTTTTATGGCAACGCCAACGCTGATTGGGACAGATGAGGAAAGTTGGGAATTAATTAAAAAAGGAGATTTAAGTGAGATAGATGAGCTTTGTTGATATGTTGTGTCTTGACTTCACTAAGGGCGGAGAGGAAATTACTGTAATTACTATGTTCCATCTGACATTCAATGTATTGATAGTTCTTGGAAGCGTTCTTTGTTCTTTTACGAGAGGAATATGATACAACTTCTTTTCGAGAAAAAGTATTTAAAAGTAACCAAAATACTTAGAATGTATAAAGGCACTTTTCTATATGTTACTAGAATTAAGTTCATTGTTTGATTTTGCATTGAGTTTTTAAAAGTGCAACAGGACTCTGAAAAAAAAATTGAATTCCATTGACAGTCTTTGGCTTTTTTGCAATTTTTTTTATGGGTGCCCCAAAATAGGGATGGTTTTATTTTATTTGTGTGAAATAAGCTCGGAATGGAGAGAATATAGTGCAATTCTTTTCAAATGATTGGAGGCACAGGTGGCTACCGGGGTATCGCTTAGTGCCAATGTTCATCCCTTCTTATGGCCTCGCCATATATATAAGGACAGATTTTGCTTACCACGGTATGTTCGGCGTTCAACTACGAACTCTACTTTAATGTTGTTAAAATTACCCTGTCGTAAGCACCTCATCCACTACTATTTTATTTATAAAAGTCCCGATTTTTAAGAACTACAACCTAAAGACGACCATTGTTGAGTAGAAAACCGAAATTTGTTCAAAGGTGCCAGTGATATCTGTAATTCTCATATATAGTCTTTTTGAATGACCAAAAATTATTTGTGTGTACAAAAAGACGTAAAAGCTTTTGGTCTTTTGTTAAGAACATTAAGAACTTCACCACGTCACCGGTCCCAACGCTCGTCTTAAATAACTCTCCGTAAGTCAATTCCATCAAATAATAAGATTATAAAAAAAGTCAGATAAGAAATGCGTGCAGTCACCGACACTGCGAGAAAGGTGTAGGTTGAAGGATAGGAGAAAGGAGTACATAAGGTAACGTACCATATGTTTTGGTTTATACTGAACAATTTTTTTTTAATTGATGGGTGGCACAACAAGCTCTTGGCATTGTTTTGGATTGTTTTGAATGTAGCAGTTTTAGAATTGGCCCTAGGACACTTTCTTATGGTACATCGGCTTCAATTTTCTTAAGTTCGGAGTACGTTTCGTCTTACCGTACTCTGTAGAGTCGGTTCATCTACGAAGTATTCGTAGTACTGCCTGGAAACCCCCTATGTAGTTTATACCAAACCCCAAGTGCTTAACCTTATATAGCCCAAAGTATTTGTTTTTCTTCAAATGCCTTTTTGACCACATCCGTAATTCGATGCACTGGGTTTATGCTTATTACTAAACTAATGTCTCAGAATTAGTCTTCTTTGTTCTATTATTTTGCATAGTTAGCCCGGCCCTATAACACTTTCTTGTGGTACATCATTTTAAATTTTCTTGTACAGAGTTCTAAAGAGTCGATTTCTAACGTAAGATTTCCGTATTTCGTAGTACTGCCAGAGAAGGTCCCAATGCAGTTTGTGCCAAGTGCCTTATTAAAGGCTTGAGCAACATCTAAGTATATACCCGAGCAAACTAGTTTCTCTTGAAGTGCCTTTTCCACCACATCCGTGGAATGTTAATTTCTGAAGCCAAGCTGATGGCTCGGAAAAAGTCTTCTTCTTTTTCAGTTTGCAGTTTTTCGAAATCTTTTGTCATGATTGGTACAAACGATGTTAGTCTGTAAGAGTGTACTTCTGTTGGTAGCTTACTTTGTTTAGGTAATACAAAGACTACTGCAATTTTCCAACGATGTGGTATATACTTTAGTTTGAGGCATGCGTTTATTATACAGGGTGATTTGCATAAGGTGTGACAAAAAGATAGGGTGTGTAGGTTGGACTTAGACAAGCAAAAAGTCGTATGGGAGGGGGGGGGGGGTCCATTTTCCCCCGTTTAGGCGGGAGGGGAATCAAAGAAAAAAATCACTTAAAACGGAAAAAAAATATTGAAAAATAACGGTAATACCTACAGAGTTGTGCTATAGCATTTTGAAAAGACAAAAACCTATACATTAATTTAAATTTTAAAAGTTGTTCAAATGAATACTTTTTGAAATATTTATTTTCAAAGTCAAAATTTTGAAAAAAAAACATAATTTTTTTTTCAAACGATTTCTTTCAAAATTTTACGTAATTAAGTAGTATTTTTCTGGCTTATTTTTAATGCTCTTATTTGTTTCTGATCAAACACAAAAAACCGTATGCCAAAATAACCTGTAGTTTTTGAGAAAACCAAAAATTACAAAAACGACTTTTTTCATTTATTTTGTTTTAAGTTTTTTTTTCGTTATTGGATTCTTAAGTGAATTTACGAAATAAAGGATGAATTTTCTCTTTACATTTTTTTATTGAGATCACCTGCGTCAGAACTTAGGGTTATAATTAGCTTGTGATTGTTTTTTTAATTATGCAACATCACGTGCTACCTACCCAGTGGAAGAAAAATGCAATTGCGACATAAGAAAGCCTTAATCTTGAAATCAATCCAAATTTAAATACTTGCATATTCAGATAAAAATACTAAAAATACTCAACTAGTAGACCTCGTTCGCCAAACCGACCCCACGGCAATAAAAACAAGTTGGCAGCTCAATGTCAATTCAATGCTCTCACGCAGGTTTTTTCATTGAAAAAAGGGTGAAATATGGTTAATCCACAAATCCCAACAAAGACTGATAGTAAAAAAATAGAAAGTTAATCCTTTCTTTCATAAATTAACCAAGAATTAAATAATGTAAAAACCCCACCGTAATAAAAACAAGTTGGCAGGTCAATTTCAAACCAATGCTCTCACTAAAATTAAAAAAAAAATAATTTGAAAAAAAAAAATTATGTTTTTTTTTCAAAATCTTGACTTTCAAAATTAATATTTCAAAAACTATTCATTTGAACAACTTATTTTAAAATTTAAATTAATGTATAGGTTTTTGGCTTTTCAAAATGCTATAGCACGACTCTGTAGGTATTACCGTTATTTTTAAATAATTTTTTTCCGTTTTAAGTGATTTTTTTCTTAAATTGCCCCTCCCGCCTAAACGGGGGAAAATGAACCCCCCCTCCCATACGAATTTTTGCTTACTTAGGTCCAACCTACACACCCTATCTTTTTGTCACACCTTATGCAAATCACCCTGTATATGTATATATGTACATATATGTATTTCAGTTTTTTTTTTTTTTTTTGAAGACTATTGGCAATTCTTTCAAAACCTGAGCATTTATCAAGTCCTACCTATGGGCTGCGGTGAATTTTTAAAGACACTTATGTTGACGCATACTTCTTACTTTTTTGAGCCTGACAAAAAAAAATCTCAAATTTGTTGTTTTTATCAACAAACTGCAAGGGGTCAGTAGCTGTATTTACTGGAAATGGCTTAAATACGTTCGCAATGTGTTCAGCGAAGAGATCAGCTTTTGTTTTCTTTTTCCCGATCCGTTTACCATCTTGAGATGTTATTGGCGGGTGTTTGGGTCTTTTTAGATTCTTAGATTCTTTCCGTAAGGAGTATTCGGTAGAAGTATGCGTTGCGTAGTCAGACTTTTCGAGAATGTACCTAGGGATTTTTAATTTTTTTTATTTTATTAAGATGTTTAAAAACAACCTTATCATCGGGAAATCTCGTAGCTTGCCATTTCCTTCGAGTTCTTTTTTTTCCAAAATCAGATCCTTTATTTCGGTAGGATCTTTTATTTGCTCTCAAGGCAAATATTTTGAGTGCTTTGTTCCGCAGCCTGTTTGTTGCCATCCAATTGCACTAACGTCCATCATTCCCAAGGTAATGGAAACGTTGATTAATCGTCAACTCATGAAAAGCTTTTTAATGACCGCCAGTACGGCTTTCTTTAAATTTTTTTGGGAGAAAGTAAGATTATTGAGCTTGATATTTCTAAAGCCATTGATAGAGTTTGGCATCTGGCTCTCTTATCGAAAATGCTTGCATTTGATATGGACGAGTTTCTTCTTCGTTGGATTGGAAACTACCTTTCAGGCCGTTCAATACAAGTTGTTTTAACTCAATGAATTCTGACCTTGACAGCATTGTTATATGGGGTAATTAAAACCGAGTAGGTTTCAATGCATTGAAAAACTAATGCTGTCTTCTGTCGTTAAAGCTCAACCGTACCCCACTACCATTATCCATGACCGAGAAGTTATCAGTAGCCGCATTTTATTATTGATCTGATCCGGATAAGATCATGGGTTTATAAGCGTTACAACAACAAAGCGAAATCCTGCTTTTTAGTTGGATCTATTTAAAAATTAGTTCTTCTATTTCACACAAGAGGAGACTATCCATTGAAAACGTTGGTATCATTTCCAATTGGGACTGGGAACATGAGTTTGCACACCACCTGCCGGTTGTTTTGGAACTAAAGTGGGGGCACAAAGTGAAATGCTGTTTTGACAGCCCATACAAACTGTACTGAAAAAAGAAGAAATGGTGTCGGATTAAATAATTTAAATAAAATATAAAATTAAATAAAAGTGATTGAACTATGAGCGCATTAGCATCTTAAAATGTTAAAGCTTGAATAAAACAGTGCACATGAGTGATTTTTACCTTTCAAATGTATTTAATTTGCTTTTGAAAAATTTAAGAATATGCCATTTTTGTATGGGAAAAAATGTAAACAAAGCTCTACGGAGATTTTGTTGAGGGGATGATAAATATTGTTTAACTTAAATTTTCATTGAATTATGAGTGGTCTTCGATATTTTATTGATTTAAACTAACGCACATTCTTGATTAAGAGCTTAATTTGTGCTTTTATGGAAATTTTAATTCATATTTTTCAACTTAAATTTTTGTTGAAAATCACAGCTCGTTTTTGCACTTGTATTTTGGCCACTTCCAGTAAACTTTTTGGTTGTGCTTTAATTTCATATTTTTTTTTACACTTTTATTAATCCATTTCAATAAGAATTTCGAATATTCGACCGGCAAAACATTATATTTTTAAACATTTTTTTTGGAAAAGTGGCAATTTCAATACAAAACGTGACTTGTTGTGCCCCTGCTCATTTCTATTTTTGCCGCTACGCGTCGTGATGGCCAGTCCCAATATTTCCAATAACAACAGTATTGCCGCTTGAACATTTCTATCTGTGTGAAATGAAATATATTTTTGATAGATAGCGAGAAACTTCACATTTATTCATTTTTGTATAATACATGACATAATGAGAAAGTTTTACAAAACAAAACATATATTCGTGAAATTAATAAGAATTAGTGCAAAAAATAATATATTTGACAGAGTGCATGAGTATCATATTTCCCTAAAAAAAAGAATAAAAAATTAACCATTGAAAAAAAGTTCGTAGGGCAACTCTGCAACTCTTTTGAAAAGTCAGTTGAGAGAGCGAGTCTCTCACAACTTCCAACTGGAAATATGATGATCCAAAGCTGTTTTATTATCAAGATCTGATCCGGATTGGATCATTGTGATAATAAAACGCGGCTAGTATTCGGTATGTGTGTTAACGATGACCTTCATTTTAAAGACCAAAACTGAAAGCGCCAAAATGCTTAGGATGCTTAAAACGATGCAGGAAATTTTTCACGCCCTTTGATATGGCTACAATTTATAAAACGTACATACGTCCCAAACTAGAGTATAATTCCCTTGTTTGGGCAGTTGCTCAAAATAGAGTATTTGAATTGATAGGTGACAGATCAATTGTAGATTCAATTGATTCTTTGGAATATCAACGTTTCATGTCTCTCTCGTTTTTAGCGCCATTTTTACAGACAGTGCTCAAGTGAAGTAGCCAGTTGCATTCCTCCCCTCAAACAATTTGGCCGCAATACCCGCAAAGAAGTCCCATCAGTTCTCCCTTCAGTCCAACTACGGTCGTACAGTTAAGTGCAGAGACTCATATTTTAGCCATTCAACATGAGTGTGAATGCTTTATCGAACTCAATTTTCCATACGCATTACAATGCACAGATTTTCAAGAATATTGTGCTTCGGTGTCTTTTTTTTTTTTTTTTTTTTTTTTTTTTTTTTTTTTTTTTTTTTTTTTTTTTTTTTTTTTTTTTTTTTTTTTTTTTTTTTTTTTTTTATAATTAGCGTGCACATCAAGGGGTTATGACTACCCTTATAATGTTATAAAAACACAGTGCGAGCATTTAGGAAAATAGGAGAGGATTTGAAAGGAGACACCGATGCACGTTGCTTTTGAATCTTTGTAAATCGTAATGCGGAGGAAACACAGAGCCAGGTAAAGCATTCCACGATAAGCATTCCTAGCGAGGCGGGTGTTGCGGCTAAATTGTTTCAAGGGAGGAATGCAGCTGGCTATTTCACTAGAGCACTGTTTGTGGAAAAAACGATAAAAGAGAGAGAGACAGGTGACGTTTCGACGATGTCCAAGAGAATCAATCGATTCTACGATTGAACTATCACCTATCAATCTTAACGCTCTATTTTGTACCCTATCAAGTAGGCGCAAAGAAGTTTGAGAAGCACCTGACCAGATATGAGAGTTATACTCCAGTTTTGGGCGGATGAAGGCCTTATAAATTGTAGCCAGATCAGAAGGGGTGAAGAATTTCCTGCATCGTCTCAAGAAACCTAAGCATTTAGCAGCGTTTTTGGCGACTTCAAATATGTGGTCGTTCCAACGAAGATCATCGTTTACACACATACCAAGTACTGACAGCTTTTCGGTTTCTTCGATACAGGTACCATTCATGGATAATGGCAATGGGGGAATGTTAAGCTTCAACGACAAGAGACAGCATTGAGTTTTCGAAGCATTGAATTCTACTCGGTTCATTAGACCCCATGAAACAATGCTGTCAAGGTCAGAATTCAATGAGCTTATCATACGCAACCGTCCCAATTCCACATCCGAAGAGCAGGGACGTGAATTTGGAAACGAATATGAAAAGATGAGGGTCGAGTCGTCAGCAAAACAATTAAGTGGATTAGAAGTTTCAGACAAGAGATCATTAATAAAAATGAGGAAGAGAGTCGGAGACAAAACGGAGCCCTGGGGCACACCAGCATTTATTAAGTGGGTATCAGACTTGAAGCCATCCAACACAACTTGTATTGAACGGTCGGAAAGGTAATTTCTAATCCAACGAAGAAGAGACTCATCGATACCAAAAGCACGCATTTTCGATAAAAGAGCCTGATGCCAAACTCTATCAAATGCTTTAGAAATATCAAGCGCAATAATCTTACTTTCTCCAGAACAATGTAAAGATTGGCTCCACTTTTCGGTGAGATATGCCATCAAATCACCAGTGGACCGTTTGCTACGAAAGCCGTACTGACGGTCATTAAGAAGCTTTCGTTCTTCAAGATATTTCATAAGTTGACGGTTTATCAACGTTTCCATGACCTTGGAAAGAAGGGACGTTAGTGCAATTGGACGGTAATTGGAAGGGGAGGAAGATTCGCCTTTTTTAGGGACGGGCTGGACAAATGCAGTTTTCCATCTGCTCGGAAAAATCCCAGCAGAATAGGAAAGATGGAAAAGTTTACGCAGGGGTTTTGCCAGCGTAGAAGAACACCTCTTCAGAATAACGGCGGGGATACCATCTGGACCAGCGGATTTATGTATATTGAGATCTTTGAGGACTCTCGCAACCGAGCGAGTTCGAAAAAATATCTGCTTCATCACAGAATCTACAGACTCGAGCTCAGGTGGAGCCAATATGCTATCAGGTAGTGTTGAGTTTGCAGCAAATTGAGCTGCAAGCAAATTGGCTTTATCGATGGAACTGACATACGGAGAGTCATTGAAAACGAGCGTAGGGACCGATGACGTGGTCGAGTTCTTAACGTTCTTAACAAAAGACCAAAAATTTTTGCTTCCTTTTGGACACAACAGTATTTTTTGCCTTACTTTTTGGTCATGCAAAAACTTGGTCTTCTGTATATGAGCGTTACAGATATTTCTGGCCCGTTTGAACAAATTTCGGTTTTCTACAGTAGGGTTATCTTTAAATTTTCGAAAACTACTTTCTCTATCCCTAATCGCCTCCTTACAGCTTGAATCAAACCACGAATTCTCTTTGGGGATGATACTTTTTGTTCTGTGAGGAACAAAATTTCTCATGCCGTTAAGAATTACGTTAGATATCATATCAGCTGATGCATCAACGTTTCCGTCGAGAAAGCACAATGACCAATTAAAATTACGAAAGAAATTATTCAGGCCGTCCCAATTGGCTTTCTCATATTGCCACATAGTTCTTTTGGGGACTTTCTCTTTTTTTACCGTGACGGAAAACGAAAAATCTACCGATATGACACAATGGTCCGATTTGCCTAAAGGAGATGATACTATAACCCTATATTTTTCGGGATGAGAAGTTAGAAATAGGTCAAGAGTGTTGGCCGCATGGCCTTCAATATCTGGAACCCGAGTGGGCTCATCAACAAGTTGAGTTAATTGGTTTAACTCAGCAAAGATCTCAACATATTCTCCTTCGGGTGTTGTCTGGCCAGAATGTCGAAGCCAATGAGAATTGTGTACATTGAAATCGCCCGCAATTGCGATTTCAGTGTGAGGATATAGGGAAATAATTCTTACTATGGAGTCAGATAGCGCATCAAACTCGTTAGAGGTCGAATTGCTATCTAAATTGGGGCTTCTATAGATAAAACAGTAATGAATGATTTGCTTACGGACGGTGAATTTTAACCACATGAAATTAAAGTTCGTATTAGAACAAAGGCCGTATTGTGGTAGAAGCTGGTAAGCAATATCATGTCTAACATATACGGCGAGGCCATGAGAGGAAAAGAATAGTGGCACTAAGCTATATCCAGGCAGGTTGAATTCTGAGGGATCAGAACCAACACCCACCTGTGTTTCACTTAGTGCCAAAACAGCTGGCCTGCATTTTGCAGTGTGAGCGTACACAGCAAAGAAATTCGATCGCAACCCCCGAATGTTGCTAAAATCGACACGAAATTTACCCGACATCACCATTCACAAAAACACACAAAACAGAATATCGAACGCAGACGCTATCTAAGTAAAATCAACAAGTGCAAATCTTATTGGGAAACCAAAAAAAAAATTACTACGGTGTTATGCCCAGCAAGCAATTTGATTTTGGTTCACCAACGGGATCAACACCGTTGATCTCACTATCCGCCTAGCAAACCCACAGTCTCATTGACTGCACACACCACCCAGATAAGATAAGAAATTATCAAATCGAGCAAATGTGTGCAGACACTGAGACTGCGAGAGTGGTGTGGGGGAGGAGAAGATGGGGAGGTATGCACTAAGTGTTTGGTCTATTGATGGGCTTTTTTTTTTTTTTTTGCTTCGATTAATTTTTGCACCGTGCTGCCCTGAATTATTTTTGCACAAGAAACTTGAACACTTTTTCACAGATGTGTTTTAATCACGGCGCGGCGGAAGATAACTTTTATTATTGATTTTACGTTTGTTTTATTGTTTTTTTTGGTATAATTATTTTTTAGGGGTAAGAAAACTATTGCTTTAGAACGGGGGAATGGTAAGCGGACACTTGGCACGGTGCGTGTTTACGCGTTCGGTATCAGATCGGTGTCCTTTCTTATCATTTTCTTATTTTCCAACACCCGCACTATGTTTTCCAACATTTTAAGGGTAGTCACAACCCCTTGAAGTGCGCTTAAATTATAAAAAAAAACATCAGCAATGAATTTATCGACTCTGTCTGTGTAAAAGAAATTTCAAATAAATAACAAAATCAGAGTATTTTTTTAATAAGTCATGTAAACCAAAACTTTACTACCAAGAAATTGTATCAAATAAAACACACATGAAAAATTAAAGAAAAAAAGTTAAAAGAGCCAACCATGTGATGAAGTTCATTCTTTAAGAACTAATATACAAATAAAATACAAACCATAAAAAGGAATTTAAATTAAAGCTACAAGAACGTATTTTTATCCAAACATTTCAAACCTGCAGGTAAGGATCAATCGAATTTTCGAATTGCAGTCCATTGGATGTCATGTATTCAATCTGCAATTGTTGCTTGTTCTGGTTTTCATCTCTAAACGATTTATTTCGCCATTGGTTTTTCATTGCTTTCACCTTGGATGCCATGTGTTTTTACTTTTTAAAAGCGTTCAAGCAAGCTACTTTTTCTATAAAATAAAAATGTGATTCATTTTTCCCGCTTCATTTCATTCCATTTTGCAGAGAATTAAAAATGAATTTGTGGTCAGCGAGATAGCTAGACAGCTAGAGAGCTTTTTTTTTTTGTAAGTTGGTTTGGTTTTACTCCTGAGTCCTGAATGTTAGATGTGGAAAAATAAAGCCACAGTCCGGAACAGCGAGTCCAAACCACAAAGTACCTACTGCGGATCAAAGTTATATCCTGAAAAACAATATGAGAATACAGCACAGCCGTGTCGCGTTAGTGGTTTTAGTTGTTGTATTTTTTATGAGGAATTGAGTCCAAAATTAGTTTTAATTGATAAGTTTATATGGAAAAACTTTGTTTCCTCGTAATGTACGTGCTTAAGAGGTCGATTCCTGGTTGTGAAGTGACATATAAAAATAAAAACTGTTAAGTTTAATCACTCAATTGGATGTAAAAAATACATTTTTTTTTTCAAAACGAGAATCCAAAAATTGAGTTGGAAATCCACAGCTACATTAGTACCAAATGAATTTAAATGGCAAACACGCACAGTGCAGATTGTCATACCTCAAACAGATTCCCAATTAAAAGCTTAACGTCAGTTGCCAGTTTCCACCCCATAATGGAAGATAAACATTTAATGCCAGTTTGAATGGTTTGGTATTGTTGTTGTTATTTAGCTGAGCGTTTTGAAATGAGAATATATGAACTTGCATACGTTGAATTGGACAGAATTTAATCAGAGAGATTAATGAAAAGTACTTTTCTTAGTATTAAGTTGTGAGATTTATTGAACCATGAGTTAATCTTATTATAATCACTTACGCTGGTTTATGCAGTTCACCACAATCTGATTTGGACATAAGCTCAGGGTAAGGAACTTCTTTTTTAGTAGTTGTAGGTGGCTTCTGTGCATGCAGGGTGGGATATAACCTGCAGCAGTTGTTATAATACAAGTACGTAGCGAAAGAGGGAAGGAATGGTATATGTTGACCATATAAAAGGCTCTTAAATTGGGGATGCAAGGAAAGGTGTGAAGCATTTTAAGTGCTTGCTCCCCGAATAGGGTGTGAGCAGGAAGAAGAAGATTAATTTTGGAAAGATTTTCACAGCCCACTCAAGGGAATCCCTACTAAAGAAAAGTTTTTGTTTGCTAGAGGAGACCACCTGAATGGGTATGTAGGGCAAATAAGTGGGGATTGTAAAGTAAACTTGTGGCCAAAAGTTTGAGTCCAGCGTAGTCAACTGACTTCATTGATTGTTGGCGAATTTAGCCATGACACGGATCGGATTGACATAATACGCTCACTTAAGGAATTTGGCGATAACCTCATCCCTGAGTGTGCCTCTTACGACAAATCCGCAACCAGATAAGCGTTGTCTCTGTTGTCTGTAGCGGTTTCGAAGAAGTTTAGGGACTCCGGTAGCTCTCCGGCTGAACGTAGTCTGTTAAGAGATCTTACGTTACACGTATTCAGATCCGGATTTCTTTTTCCTTTTTTCGTTTGCTTGGGCCGTCAACGTTGAAATCACATTTGTCCTTCGACCAACAGTCGTTTCGGAATCATATAGTTTTAACGTGGTTCCAACACCATGTTCTTTTGGAATCCCCTTGGGCAAAAAGGGCCGGAAAATCCGGTGACAGTTTACATTGGCTCGTCATGAACTCATCCGCCACCTAATCTATTTCCCTTGAAAATACTTAAAATAAAGTATGTCATTTAAGGGTTTTGCTCTTCAACTGCTGAAGTCCACTGTTTGCTCTGTAGGTCGAATTCATCCGCTGTGTGACCTTCCCATAAGCTCTGGTAGGCCAATGAGATACGGGAGCCGCAGGCATTACTCACAGAGCATTGTTGTGTTGCTCTACTGTTTTGTTCTTCGTTAACACTCGAACTTACTAATTCCTTGTCAATTTCACACCATCGTAACATACGAGGATGGGTCAATAAGTCCCTGACTTTTTGAATGTATAAAAAGTTGTTTTATAATAAACTATTTTATACTTCAACGTATTCTCTAAAGTCAATAAGTCAGGAACTTATTGACCCACCCTTTAGTATTTAGTTATCTCGATATTTGTTTTGCTGTGCAGTTTGCCAGACACACTGCAAACTCAAGTCATATTAAGACCTAGGGCAAGCCGTATATACTATTCCATATGATAATGTTTTAAAGTGCATACCTTTTTGCAAAAAAATATAGATTAGAACAAAGCTGCTGGCCAACACATTCTTTTAAAACAGCAAAAAGAGAAAATTACTTAAAATCTGTTCGTAACATGTCAGACATATACAGGAGATTTTACGAACAATACTTTCAAAAATCCTTTCTGAAAGTTGAAGGTGATTAAAATACAGAATCAATATTTAGCATGCAAGTCTTTTCATTTTAAAACATTTTATGAAAAAGCTCTTCATCATCAAAAAAGTATGCCCATAACTATAACAAAGCCTAGTTCGTAACAAGGATATTGGAAAATGTTGTATTGTGCAGGAAATTTAATTTGTTCTCATGGAAACAGAAGCTTCAAACGAAAAATTGAAAGTATCTTCCTTCTTGTTGATAAAACAGACAATTGCATATTGAGAGGGTGAGTTTGTACGGAAACTTAAATCCCCTTTTAATGGCCAAAGGCTTTATAGTATGAAAAACTGTGTGTGTGCACATGGCATTTTGTATGCATTTTAAGAGTGTAGCCTTTTGTAATGAGAATTAACAATGAAGAGAACTTTTAAGCTGACAAGGGATTGGAGAAATAATGATCACCTATGCGTCAGTTAATCTTTAATCTTGGTTTGAATATTGGGAAATTTAAATGTACAAGGGGATTATGTTGGGCTTTCTTATATACTTACCACGCCTTGGATTAGCCCAGAAAGGCTTTGTTGACTCGTTAACATAACATCGTATACGAGTAGGTACTTATGAGTCAAAACTCAATTCAATTCAATGTATTGTATTCAAATGTACAAATAAGACTTACCCTTTTATAGTACCTAACATTGGGTAGTAAATAAAAATTTCACTTATATTATTTCCTAGTTATACAAAATAATACATAATGGGTTTTATTTAGAATAGGATAGAATATAGAGAAGAGAACATAGATTTGAACAGAGAATAGAACATAGAGTAGAAATATAGAAAAGAACAGTGAAAAAAGAACGAAAAAAAACGCACCAAAGTTTTTGAAATAAAACAAAACACATGATTGGTTTACGATAATCAATACTTTTGCATACTTACTCTATTTCTTGTCTTACAAAGGATTGTCAGTGTCACATGCCATACATTGTATAAAATCCGGACCTCAGAATAGTCCTTTCGGGACATATGGTACACATGTGTACCAGCAAGTTCAAACATCCCTAATATTTGACAATTCTTTAACTTATTAAAACATGCAAAAATTCTACAACCGTATTACTTGAATAACTTCTAGAAAGGGTTAACGAGAAAGTAGATTAAAAAAAAAAAATGGTACTGTGAGAGGTATCCTTTTAAGACTTTTTCCCAAAACATTTTTTTCATCACAAGAAAGACAACATGAAACCGTTTTCGTAAAAATATGTACTATTATCATATCGGTTGTATGGCAGGTATACAGTTATTTAAAGACCTAGAGACCTAATTCTGAAAACACATCTAAAGGCTGCCCAAAAACCCTTACTGCAAATTTTGAAATAAATCGGTCTAGCGGTTCAGGCTGTAGATCCATATACGGACAGACAGGCAGACAAACAGAATTGCAGGACTCTCTTTTTCGTACTCTCTATCATAGTCATGTCATGTTAGATTTTTATCTCAATTTATATTTTCTGCAAAACTTGCCTTATAGTGCCTATAATCTCAAGTAATCAAGTCTGAGAGCTATCAAATGAAATTTTAAGATTGTTACCAAAAAAATGGAAGGACTCATTCTTGGCTCCATATTTAGTCAACCTCGAGCAGAGGCTGGATCTTCTAAGCGAAGTCCAAATTAGTTCTCTCAAGAGTGTTGAGCTCTTAGTGATATGTATAAAAAATGCTGGCTCTTCAATCCAATCACAGGCGGAAGAATAAACCGTTCAGTTTCCTAAAGCTAGTCGGAGAGACAAATTCAATCATTTCAAAATCAATGTACCGAGAGGCAAACAAGACCTTTAAGAACCTCTGCATGGAAAAGCAATGTCAGTATTCACGATCACTAATGGAACTAATGGAAAGGCTGGTAGAGGTCATGAACAGTCGTTCTTTCTGGAAAATAGCACGTGAACTAAATGGCATACCGTTCGCGAAAAAACCGAAATAAGCACTTCGCTGCTGGCAGACCACTTTTAACGGCTTCTTTCAAATCAAGAAAATCCAGACCAATTTCAAATCGCTTACCCATGTACCGAAAATGAAATCCTCGATCGAGCTTTTCAAACTCAACAGGTGAGGATTGTGAAAGATGCAAGGACAACAGGTGACGATAGAGTCCCATACGAATTCTATACGAATTCTAATACGAATTCTTCGGAACTCTTTGTAGAGAAATTAACAAAAGCCTACAACTATACATTTTCGCAAATGCAAACTTCCCTGAAAGCTTCCAAAGAAATATCATCTTCTCTTTTGATTTCGTGCAAAGAATAAAAAATGTAAAAATAAAAACGAATGAAATCATGATCTCTTTTGATGTTTGTTCTTTATTTCCAAGCATCCCAGTGGATCTTGCTTTAATTGAATTGAAAAAACACTTAGAAAGAAGTGGAGTTTCAGAAGATAAAAAATTAATTTATCAAGACACAGCTCAACTGTGTACCTATGAACCAAAGTTTCTTTCAATTTGATAAGGAAATTTTCAAGGTAACAAAAGGTACAAATATGGGTAATCCTTTGAGTCCTTTAATTGCTGAGCTGTACATGTCTTCATTTGAAGTAAGTTTAAACAAAAAAGGCCACTTTCCACGGGTTTGGTAGAGATATGTTGATGATGTTTTTGCAATCGTCGACAGAAAAAACGTTACAAAAACCCTCGATCTTCTCAATTCCCAAAATAGTTCAATAAAATTTACTTTTGAAGAGGAAGAAAATGGGAAGCTACCATTTTTAGACTTAGAACTAAAACGTTTTGGTGAAAATATTGAAGTTGGAATCTATCATAAACCAACAACCACAATGAGAACAATAACATCAGACTCACATGCTCCCATTCAACATAAAAAAGCAGCATACCATTCGCTAGTTTACAGACTTTGTAATTTACCATTATCAGTAGCGAACTTCAAAAGAGAGTATGACTACATAAAAAAGACAGCTACAGTAAATGGTTATGAAGAGTCAATGATTGACGAACTTATTCGCTATCATTCAAGAAAAGCAAGAAACTCTAATCTAACAACTTTATTTTCACAACAAGAAAAAATTAAAAACCAAAGAGTACCCATAACCTTTCTACCACAAATAACAAATAAACTCAAAACGAAATTCAAAGAACATGGATATGACATTGTTTACAAAAATAACAATAAACTAAGCAACTATCTAGGATCAACTAAAGATAAAACAGAAAAGCTAGATAAATCAGGAATTTATTCTGTCAAGTGCAATATTTGTGATAGAGAATACATCGGACAAACTAAAATAAGTATAAAAAGAAGATTTAATGACCATTTAACCTGCATACGTTTAAACCAACCCTCACGATCGGCTGTAGCAGCACACGTATTAGAAGAGAACCATAGTGTTAGCTTAGAAAATATACGCTTGATAAGAGAAGTGCGCAATGAAATGCAATTGGATGCTTATGAAAGTTTTTTCATACAAAAGAGTAGCAATCTTTTAAATCAAGACAACGGCAATGTAGAATCGGTTCTCTTTGCCAAAATATAAAAGCTGTGTGCGTAATTTGTGTCCGGTTATCAATCGATGATTCATCTCGCTGTAATCCAAAAAACAAAAAAACATTCAACGCTTCAGTTAGTGCATTGCTGATGATGAAACGAATGTGTTTCGAAATGCATACAAGGTATGTTAACGTGTAAAGCTAATTTTCGTTTAAGTGTTGTACGTTAATCTTGTCCGGTTAAATCAATATAAGGTGATCGTTATTTAATTGTAATTATTGTCGGATTTAACGCAGTTCAACAACAAAATTTGATTGTATCATCTTCCCACTTTTTTAAAAAGATGATGTCTGTGACCCAGGTAATTACAGAGGAATTTCGTTCATGAACTGTGTCATGAAGGTTTTTACTGGCGTGATCCTAGACAGACTTACGATATGGACCCAAGAAAATAACACTTTAAGTGAATTCCAAGCCGGATTTAGAAAAGGATACTCTACAGTAGATCACATTTTTTCCCTCACCTGTATCAGTTCCCAACGAAGTATCAGACTGGTTTTCATCGACTTCAGGAGTTAAACAAGGTTATCTCTTGAGCCCGCTTCTCTTCTCACTTGGATAGCCTCACAAGCTACTTTTCCGGTGGTATTTGTTTTGTTGGTACTAAAATAAAAGCACTTTTATACGCTGACGATATTGTCATGTATGTCAAATATAATGCAAATCATGATTAACATATTGCAATTGAACTGCCAGCTATGGAGCCTTACTGTTAACACTAGTAAATCAAAAATAATGATTTTCCGAAACGGCACAGGACGATACGCAAGAGAAGAGAGATGAAAATTCATGAAGTTCTCAGCAAAAAAATGTTGCTCGCTGTAATCCAAAAAACAAAAAAACATTCAACGCTTCAGTTAGTGCATTGCTGATGATGAAACGAATGTGTTTCGAAATGCATACAAGGTATGTTAACGTGTAAAGCTAATTTTCGTTTAAGTGTTGTACGTTAATCTTGTCCGGTTAAATCAATATAAGGTGATCGTTATTTAATTGTAATTATTGTCGGATTTAACGCAGTTCAACAACAAAATTTGATTGTATCATCTTCCCACTTTTTTAAAAAGATGATGTCTGTGACCCAGGTAATTACAGAGGAATTTCGTTCATGAACTGTGTCATGAAGGTTTTTACTGGCGTGATCCTAGACAGACTTACGATATGGACCCAAGAAAATAACACTTTAAGTGAATTCCAAGCCGGATTTAGAAAAGGATACTCTACAGTAGATCACATTTTTTCCCTCACCTGTATCAGTTCCCAACGAAGTATCAGACTGGTTTTCATCGACTTCAGGAGTTAAACAAGGTTATCTCTTGAGCCCGCTTCTCTTCTCACTTGGATAGCCTCACAAGCTACTTTTCCGGTGGTATTTGTTTTGTTGGTACTAAAATAAAAGCACTTTTATACGCTGACGATATTGTCATGTATGTCAAATATAATGCAAATCATGATTAACATATTGCAATTGAACTGCCAGCTATGGAGCCTTACTGTTAACACTAGTAAATCAAAAATAATGATTTTCCGAAACGGCACAGGACGATACGCAAGAGAAGAGAGATGAAAATTCATGAAGTTCTCAGCAAAAAAATGTTGCCCCCAGCGTCAAATTCAAGCTTTTTGAATCAGTTATGAAGTCGAAAAACTACTAAGGTACTTTATGAAGAAGATGTTTTGGCTCCCTATCGGGACGCCAAATTATATGCTTCATTTGGAAACAGGAGTTGCACCGATATTCATTTTCACGATGAAAATGCACTTCCAGTACATTGCAAAGGTAATGGAATGGCCCTCCCAAGTCATCGGCTCCCAAATGTTAACGCAAGATCTTTACTTCTGGAAAGAACTCAATTTTTCGAAGAATGGTTCCTCATTGGTCTGGAACATGGCATTCGATTACTAGAGATGGATTCAGAAATCTGGGAATATGTTTTCCCACCGTTATTAGGAAAAATAGAAGAGCAAATGTTTGTTAAATTCGCGGATTCAGCACGTCAAAGTGAATCCCGAGTTTTTGGCTCCGTTCCGCTTTCACTGTTTTTAAAAATTTTAAAATACCATTTCTATTTTGATAACTCTGCTGTGTCTCTTATTCAGGAATACCTTTACTGGTCGAACTCAAGCTGTTATAATTAGTAAGCTCTCTGATTTAATCCCAACGCCTGCTGGTGTCCCACAAGGGCCAATCTTGGGTCCACTACTCTTAATTTTTTTTATTGAAGACTCTCTCTCCTCAGACTCTGTAAAATCAACATGTATTTAACTGATGCTCAGGTGTATCTAAGCTTACAATTATTGAGGATGCTACTGCTTGGATTAATGAAGATGTAGTGCGTGTTGTTGAGTTTTTTTTCTTTTAATAAACTATTTTCTCAATAAATTATCTTCTCAATATTTTCAGTAATGTACAAAGTATAGCAAGAAAACAAAGTTTTAATATACTTCTGTGATAAATCGAAAATACAATAAACAAAATATGACACAAAATCCAGCTAAAAATCATTATCATTATCATTATCATTATCAGTGTCGCCTTTCGCGAGGAATTGGCAAGTCCTCCGTTAGTAAATTCATTGCCATGAAAAGCGCATTCTCAATTAGCCGTTCGGAACCGGCGAAAAATTGTAGGTCCCCTCCATTCCCTCACAAGGCATGGTTGTGAGAAATCCGCTAGTCTCAGGGGCTCCTCGCTCTGTTGCGCCACCCTATTTAATTATTTTTATTTATTTATTTACAACTCATTTACACATCATTATTTACAATATTTACGATCTTTTGTGTTGACTCATTTGGTTGCTTACTAACTTTCTTAATATTTTTCTTACTTACGCATTTGTTATTACTATCATTTCCTCCCACTCAATTACCTATCTACTTACTTGCTTACTTACCTACTTACTAACCTACTTATTCACTCACAAGCCTACTCTTGTTCACTCATTTACTTACTTGTCTATTTACTTACTTACTAAGTATGAGGGAAAAAGTTCGTTCTACATATATTTAAATACCTCTACACTAAAAAAAAGTCAATCAAATATGTTTTACAGTTAAATCATATCGAAAACAATTGCTTCAAATAGGCAAAGCTTATGTTAGAAAACTAAACTCGTAAAATATTGACATAAGTAAAAATATTCTACTTCAACAGAGAATAGCTTTAAAATGAAAATCAAATGCGAAAGCGGTTGAGATCAAAAAGAATCGTTTACACTTTCATAAAACTAATGCAGCACTTTCTTATTTTATTTTAGTAGGAAATTCAAATTTGAGTGTAGTGGCCTTATGGTTAACGTTTCAAAGTGTTTTGCTTTTGATTTGAAGCAAAATTGCTTAGGACACAATTTGTTGCATTTTTACTTTGATACAAAGCCTTTTTGCTTTGATTGAAAGGCTTTTTTCTATTTGGCGATCTTTTTTGGCTCAGTGTATATACTTTCCTGGTTGATTACTAACATGTTTACTTTCTTAGTTACTTGCTTACTTCCTTGCTCACTTATTTGCTTACCTACTTACTCTGAATCTCTTACTTCTACACACTTACTCTGACTTTACTTTCTCACACCTTCTAATTTATTTGTTTACTCGCTTGTTTTTTTTTGTTTAATTACTCACCATTTTTTTCCTTAATTACTCACTATGTACTTCCTAACTCATTCACATATTTACTTACTTATTACATAGGCTAACTTCTTCCTTACTTACAAACTTATTTATTTACTCTCTTGCTTGCGTTTCATTTAAGTTTTAAAACGACAATACCACTGCAATTGTGGGTCTAGTCTAGGCTTGAATCAACAAGCTTCTGCAGTAGATTTAGTCTCTATTCTTGCTTAAAAGTCTGTTTAAGCCCACTTCCCTACAGCTTTATTCCATCAAAAGCTTCAATTGAGCCTTATGGTCGGCATCGGCACTAAAATTTAATGACATGACTTTTACAAGGTTTGGTCCATTCTATATCCACAAATAAAACATAATATCAGAAGAGGTCATTATCTTTCAAAAACATGCTGATGATATTCTTGCACCATTGTTTTAGCATCATCTAATCTAAATCATGTGATTTCGTTTTTTGGTGTAAGACGTTCCACCTTCTAATCAACAACATTAGCAGTAAGCTAATGCTTTGGATATAATTTTCTTTGCACAACATAAAACAACACCAATATAAACAGCACTTAACAACACAATCGCAGTTTTTACGTTCTCAGGGATTTACTTCTTCTTTTTTTTAAATGAAGCTGAAACACGATTAGGGAGTTCTTTTGATTACACTGGGCAAGATACTTTGAGTTTTCGGTTACATTTGAATACAGACACAGACAAGAATTTATCTAGAAGGACTTCAGGCTTCAGGCTTTTAGTTAATAAAAAAAAAAAAAAAAGTGACATAAAGTATATTTGGTTTTGAGGTTGTGGTAAAACATTACAGTCTATATTATTCCCGAGTATGCTTTGATTTCAAAAACAAACAGTCTCAGTTTCATGACTATGTACATTGTACACTGTACAGGTTAAACAAAAATCTAATACCAATTTATTCTTGAAATTAAAAGCGGAAGCCGATGAAATAGTGGTTCGCGATTCGTCATGTTCCTTATAATCTGGGGGAATATTTGATCGTAAAAATTTTACGTATAGCTTATGAAGCATCGATTTGAAAACGAAGGAAGCGAAAAAACGGTTTATTAGAAACTTCAAGTTGTGGAGATATCAAAAAACTGAAATATTTGATGAAGTTTTCTTTTATTTACACAGAAACTTCTTTTTCCATTCGATGATTCTATGGCTATAAGCTTATCGATTATGGTCGATATAATCGCTCGCGGCCGATGTGAACTTTTTTTGTAGCCATTCTTTGGGTTAAGAAGACAGACAATTGAGAAACAAAACCCTCTCCAGAGTAACCAAGGTAACCTTGTATAAGACCTTAATCATCCCAGTCCTGCTTTACGGCGGAAGGGGAAGACCTCGTCTTAGGTGGCGCAATCAAGTGGAAGAAGACCTCAACCGACTAAGAGTGCAAAACTGCAGAGAGCTCGCCCGAAATCGAAGTCGTTATAGAAGGATGTTGGTTGAGGCCCAGGTTCACCCTGAACTGTAATGCCCACCTAAATAAGTAAGTATATCAAAATTAGCGGTACCCTTGCCGTAATTGTATGCATGCATTCCTCTTACGCGGAGGTTCTTGGTTGGAATCCCAACAGAAAAACAATTTTTTTTCCTGGGTATCGGCTTTCGCGAAGAACTGGCAAGTCCTCCGATACCAAATTCGTTGCCATGAAAAGCGCTCTCTTGATTCATCGTTCGGAATCGGCAGAAAACTTTAGGTCCACTCCATTCCCTCACAAGGCATATGGTTGTGAGAAATACGCTACCCCCGGGGCTCAATCTCTGTTGCGCCACCTTATGTATTACTAAATCTCAAAATTTTATTGAGGTAAATAAAAATCTGTATCGTTCAATGTTTCTACGCCCGCTGGCCTCTTTACAAATCCATTGGTGTCTGAACTAAAATGAAATGTAATCACTTTTTGTAACATCAAACAAAACCAATAAGTTTCCTTTGACCTATGTATTTTCAGCTTCTGCATGTCAAACAATTTCCTTAAATTTTTTCCTGCCCTATATCTATGACTAGTTCTCACATAACACCAACTTTATTTTCTTACTCCAAGACCTATCCGAATTGCTTTCGCTAAAGATACACACTTCTTATAAGGTAAACAAATTACTCAAGGACTGCCGCTCTTCTTCTGAAGTATTTCCTCTTTACGAATTTTTATTCCACAAATTGCTTGTGTTTGAAGAATCAAAACTTTGTTGATAATTTTAAAATGAGATTACTTAGTCGTCAAATATCTACAAAACAAAATCTCGTTAGCTGAAACCTCAACATCCGTTTAAATTACATTGTGGTACATTAAACATGTTGGTCGCCAGGGAAATCTATATGCGGATACGCTGCTGCTTGGCTAGAATGGCAGGAACAAGAAAAGTTTTTTTTTCTCTTTTCAAAAAATTCAATTGGTAAAATTCGCGAAACAAAATACCGATGAAGTGTGTTTTGTTTTGTTTTTCGTTTTTCTCGTGTTTTGTTTTATTTTGGCTTTGACTAAATTAGTAAACATGAAATTGGTTTCTTGAGATTCACATTGTAATGTTGCTGATGATGTTTTTGTTTATTTCTTTCGCAGATATTATTCATGGAAAACTTTTTCAGAACAATCGGTTCCTCGAAATTGACTATGCGCAAGGAAGAGATATTCCACCTGGATACACAAGCAAAATTGCAAATACTTTGCAGGAATGGTCAGATGCGTGCGATACAATTTCAAAGTGCATTGAAGAACAAATAAATCGTGCAAATTCAGAGAAGGCTAAACGATTGAAAAACAAAGAACGCATCGAGCAAGAGGTGAGTTGAAATGTTTTTCTGAAAAGTGAGCTTTATTTTTTTCATGGTCGATAGGAGTACCTAGTCGTACAGTTTTGTTAGTAGAGTTGTTATGGTTGATGAATTTTGTAGTTGTAATAACTAAGCGTTTTTATGTTCAACTTCTAGTTAGTTAGTTACACAAGATCTAGAGAGGTGAAAATGTATGATTTGCACCAAAACTCTGTGGCCTTATTTCACTAACTTACAAATTTGCTATCACAAGCTTTTTTTTACCAAACGTTGTTGGGAAAATTTTACCAACACAAAGTTGAGGTTGTAATTTATTTACTTCTTAAAATACAGGGTGTTCCGTAATTCGTGTATTATCATTTTGGGTGTAATTCTTGGTCATATTCTAAGAAAAAAATTGTTCTACAGTAAAGTCCGTTTCTCAAATTTGACATAACTTTTTGACAATTTAAAAAAGGCTAATTTTTGAATGCCTTGCCCTGTGTTAAATTTGATATTTCTGTCAATACTGATGATAGAGACCTAATCTTAGACTTTTTTTTGTAGAAATAACAACCTTTAAGACTGTATTCAAGTTGAGCTTCCATAGGTTTAGGGTCGCCAGATTTTCAATTTCAAATTTTCTTCCCGAAACAAAGTTTTTTTTCGCTTACTACAAGCGGTTGTATATAAAAAAGCAATTATTAATCTTAATACATAAATACACGGCGCTTTTTACAAAAAATTAAGTCCAAGATTACGTCTCTATCATCTGTATTGACAGAGATATCGAATTTAACATAGGGCAGGGTACACCAAAGTTAGCCTTTTTTTAAATTGTCAAAAAGTGATGTCAAAGTTGAGAAACGGACCTTACTGTAGAACAATTTTTTTCTTAAAATATGACCAAGAATCACACCCCAAAGGATAATTCACGATTTACGGAACACCCTGTATAACAAATTCGTCAGTTTCCACCTTTCATTTGGTGTTAATATTCGTGCCACTTTTGTTAAGTTTTTCTTCAGTAATCTTTGGATAAACTCTAACTTTAAACTTTAACTTTAACTTTAATTTTAACTTTGACTTTAACTTGAACTTGAACTTGAACTTGAACTTGAACTTGAACTTTAACTTTAACTTTAACTTTAACTTTAACTTTAACTTTAACTTTAACTTTAACTTTAACTTTAACTTTAACTTTAACTTTAACTTTAACTTTAACTTTAACTTTAACTTTAACTTTAACTTTAACTTTAACTTTAACTTTAACTTTAACTTTAGCTTTAACTTTAACTTTAACTTTAACTTTAACTTTAACTTTAACTTTAACTTTAACTTTAACTTTAACTTTAACTTTAACTTTAACTTTGATTTTAACTTTAACTTTAAACTCTTAACTTTAAACTTTAAACTTTTAACTTTTAACTTTTAACTTTTAACTTTTAACTTTTAACTTTTAACTTTTAACTTTAAAATTTAAACTTTAAACTTTAAACCTTTAACTCTAAACTTTAAACTTAAATACAAACCTCTGGGTTAACAGGCAGCGTGCTAACGATTACCCCACGGGTATTCCCTGTCAACTGACATCTTTTTATGAACTACTGTCAAATTTTGCCTCTTAATTTGAGTTTTACAGTCATTCAAAGCAATTATCTTGTGAAAATGAATGAAAATGAAAAAAGTGAATTTCGTGTGCTGATTAATCATTATTTTTTGCTAAAGAGGAAAGAATTGATAAGTACTATGGGATCTGTACACCATCAATTTCTATGGCTACCAAGTGGTTTACGGAGTTCCGTTGTGGTTGTGTACAAGCGATTCCGAATGTCCAGGTCGTCCGAAAGAGGTAGTCACACCAGAAATCGCCGATAAAATCCAAGGATCGATATTGGACTATCGGAAAATTAATGAAGTAGCTGAGACTAGGCATCTCAACTTTGCGGGTACATCACATTTTACATGAACATTTGGCCATTAAAAAGCTCTCCGCGTAATTACTCACACTCTACCATAACGATGGGTGCAAACGTGTGTAGAAATTATTGCAAGAATCTCAAAAATTGGGCTTAGAACTGCTACCCCATCCATTCTGAAGAAATGTCGGGGTGGTAAGAGATTTGGGTCGAATGAGGAAGTCATCACTGAAACAAATGCCTTTTATGAGGGCCTTGAGAAAACTTATTATTTGGAAAGAAATAAAAAAGGTGAATAACGCTGCATTAAATTTATTTAAGAAAAATAATTTTTTATTCAAAAAGTCACTGACTTATCACAAACCGCCCTCGTATGACCTATCAGTCTTAAAGATCTGTCTTGAATCTACAAAAGAAAAACGAAAATTTTGGAAAAGTGTTGATTTATTTTTCAATATAATCTTCTTTTAGTTCGATACACTTGACCCAGCGATGCTCAACTTCTTCTTTACCTCATCTGAAGAATAACTTTTCTCGAGTTTTGCAAAGTAGGCCTCCGTGGCGGTGATGACCTCCTCATTCGACACAAATTTCTGCCCGGCAAGTGATTTTTTCAAGTTTGGAAATAAAAAGAAGTCGCACGGGGCCAAATCTGGAGAATACCGTGGATGGGCCAATAGTTCATAGCTCAACTCGACCAATTTAGGCGCGGCTCTGAAGTGGTCACGGTTGCGTTTGTTGTCCGGAGTGAGCAAACGCGGCACCCACCGCGCCGACAGCTTTCTCATGCCCAAATTCCAGGATATGAATCACGCGATTTTTCGAGATGCCTCTTATCTCAGCTATTTCGCGCACTTTCAATTGGTGGTCTGCCAATACGAGATCGTGGATTTAAGTCACATTGTCCTCCGTCGTAGCCGTTTTTGGGGGCACCTGGGCGTGGCTCATCAAAAACTGACTTGCGACCACGTTGAAAATCGTTGAACCAATTTTTGACGGTGGCCATCGAAGGAGAAGCGACGTACACAGCATCCAACCGCTCTTTTATTTCGCTGCGTGTTTTCAATTCCAAAGACAAGAATCGAATCAATGACCGATATTGCTAGTATAGTCGTTTATCCATTTTTGGTATTGTTTGAGCCTAGATCCCCATTGGGTGTGCTTACTATTGGAGTCGCCACTACCAAGAAAGTTATGTCCTTACCTGCGTATTATTATTATTATTATTATTATTATTCAGTTGGAGAGAGATTCCGCACGCATTATAGCTGCTATCTTACACATGAAGTAAACAAATAATCTGCTTGCAAATTTAATTTATTTTCCAATCATTTTCAATCAAAAATTTTCATTTCATTTGAAAACTAATTCTTCGAATCGACTGCGTTGCTGTTTTGTTTTTCCCCCCCTTTGTTGTTCAATTCTTTTGCATTCACGTGGGAGCATTAAAATAACTTGTTATTTTATTCGTATCTCACTAATGCATTCCTAGTTACCTACTTCATGAATTTATTCACTCGTTACCTGACCACATTAGTCCACATAGTTGATATAATGTTTCTCATTATTAAATGCAGTATGTTTTGCGTAATTGATGACATTTTTCTAGGACTGGCATACGAATCTATTCATGTTCAGAGTATGTCGTTTCAAACCTCATTAACCACAGCTATTTAAATTAAAATTCCAATTGGTTTACCAGAACAATTTCCCTCACCCAAAATATGATCCTTTAAATGTATCCGTTTCAATTGATGGGATTTTGTTGTTAGCAAAATAATTTTTTGTAGTTGAGGGATGATAGTAGTTTTCTAAATACACAATAATTTGGTCGCATTACTCATAAAATCAGTGAAACTTCGGGGAAAATCATACTTTAGTTAACACAGGAAATATATTTCCAAAACATATTTGTAACGAATTGTTATCCAGGATAAAAACTGACACTATAAGCCTTACGGTGACTAAATTACCGTATAATGTTTCTGTCCAGTGACCGGTGCCCATGTTCGGGAAAAATTCAACCGAAATTATACAAATTTAGTAGGCTTTCGTTTCGGTTTCCCGATTGAAGTTAGTCGATGCGATAGCTACAGAACAAGGGTACAGGAGACAAACAAATACACAAGCGTTTAACTGCATTGTTACATTGCTAATAATTGTCAAACTTTGTGGGGAGTTTGTGTTTAGAAACAATTGGGATTTGGATATGTACATGTAGAAGTACATGCTTTTTGGTTTGCTTATTTTTCAGAGGTATAACTCGCTGTAAAAGTTATGCTTGGTCTACCCTACACTTCTATATTTTCACAAAGCAATGAGAACAGAACAATTATTTCATTTTATTTCAACGGTTTCAAGCTCACTTGGTGTTTGTAACTCTTTTTTGATATGAACGTTTTCAATATACACTCAACAGACGTGAAATGGAATGAAAAACAACCAGACACTTAGATCTTTCTGAGAGAGAAGTGTATGTAGAAGTATTAGCACAATATATTTGAAATTTAGTCAGGGTTGACACAGGTTTGCTTGAAATCCCCTTAAATACAAAATTACCACACAACCCTTTCATTTGAAGGAAAATATATGCCATTTGACAGCCCTGTTCATTACCTCAATTTGCCCCAACAAAAAACTTAGACCTATTTCAGGGTGAGTTGAGGGCGAGCCCTCATAAACACTCAGTTCGAGATTTAGGGCAAGTTTAGATTTTTAAAAAAACGCTCTGTGGCAACCTCAGGACAACCCCAGGTTTTCAACGAACAAGCCTAATTTTTAATTTTAATTTATTTAACTAACTACAAGCGGTTATATATAAAAATTAATAATTAAAATTAAAAGATAAATATACTCTATATATTAATAAACAATACTTAATTCTATGTTGGAATGAAAGAAGCAAAAAAGGGCTCTTATTAAAAGTTACGAGAGAAGAGGTGTACAGAATTTTTCTGAGGTTATAGGAACTTAGGGAAAAGTCAAAGGTATTTCTTGCGGCATTCGCTGAACGTAGCATTCTATACATTGATTTGTGCGCAGAGTAGGGAGGTGTATGAAGGAGACAGAACGTAGTTTACGTGAATTTGTGCTCACGTAAATCAGCTCAAGTAACGCCGCGCCGGTGAGTTTGTGGTACCAGTCAAAACCCAATTAACGAAAATCATGTCAGCGATACGACGGCCGGCGCGGCGTTTCGAGAGCGTGAGTAAGTCAGCTAGTCACAAACAATCTTCATATGGAGGTAAAATGAACAATTAACACCAAAACGACCTACGCAAATGGAAAAAAAGAAAGCTTCCTTGATCAGCTTCAGTTTTTGGCAGGGAAACTAAACCTTACTAGCATATTCAAAATTAGACCTGACATATGTGTCATAGACCAGCGTTTGATTACCAAACGTATCTTTATTGAACTATACTTATAGCTCGTACAGTTACAAATAAAAAAGTTTTCAGTTCCTCGTGGTGATTGGATGTTGGTATAACCACTTTAACCAGATGAACAGCAGCTTACAACTTCAACTTTGCACGCTTTCAGTGACGCCTCTTAGCGTTGTATCGGATAGTGTTTTCAAGTACGTAACCGGACTCATTATGGTACCGACCTGTTTTGCTTTAGCTTTTTAGCTAATTTTTGTTTAATTGAATCGGTCATTTCAAAGACCACTTAAGTCACATTTTTTCCAACATGTTTTTTTTAACTTAACTCAAAACATTTCTTCCTCTTTTAATAAAACCGCTTGAAAGACGTTCATTGCATAAACAGCATTAGTCAGTGGGCGCGTTTAAGAACCTATCGGATAGCCTATCTCGGATAGCCGTATCTTAGATATCTTTTTTAACGATTCAGATATTTTTTTCCAGATATCTGCAGACTACAGCTGTGAAATATTAAAATTCGACTTTTGAAAACAGAAAAACATTCAAAATATCTTTGCGAGACGATTATAACTTGTTTTTTTTTTTCGATTTCCCATGTGTTTTAAAAGACTCTAGTGCTGAAAAAAATGCACACCAAAACAAAAAGCCAACATGAAAAGAAATAAAAATAAATTTTCTATCAGCTGATCACTTGAATAGAAATGTATACCAAAAATACTCGGATACCTTTGGATAGCTTTTTAGTTGAAATGGGTGTGTGACTCTGCTAAAAGTTTAACACGTAAACAACAACAACAAACTATCCGGATACGATTCTTGAACACCCCCAGTGACTTCAGAGGTTTTTGCATGAACTACTAGATGGCAGAAGCAGTTTATGACTGAGCTTTGAATGACATTTTAAATTTGCTCCAGCTCAACATTTACAGTCATAGAGCTAAAAACTGAAGATTTTAAGAAATGGTGGCCAAATTTGTACTGAATCTTATGGGAAAAAGTCCCTTAGGACCAGAAAAAGTCAATTGCACCTTCGACATATGTACATTAGTTTTCAGTATGATTCAGATCGAAAAGGAACTATCATAGCCGAGGAATATATTGATGGATTGATTAAACATTCATTCTCATTAATAAAGAAAATAACAACTTCTGTTTCACTTCAATCAAATAATGCCTATGACCTGAAAGTGCCCATCAATAAAAAAAAAAAAAAAAATTAACGATTTAAAACAAGTTCAAGATAGCATTCTGGAAGAGCATATGCCATTTTATAACAACATTTTTAGGTGGCCAACTGCAAATGTTGAAAATAATCCAGATGAGAGTGATGGAGAATATGACGATGTACCATAAGGATATTATGCTATGTCCGCACCTGAAGTTAACCTGGGTTTCGTTCCAGTTTGGTTTGAGTTAACCAAGTAGTGTCCGCATATGCCAAAAAGTTTTAAGTTTATCTTTTTGTCTTAAGTTAAAAAGAGACAGACATAAAGTGTGAGCAGAACGTCAACGAGAGTTCATTCTCTCTCCACTCAGTTCCACTCTCTTAAATGTCAAATTCAGTGGAACATTGGAAATAGTGCGTTCAGCGCGATTGGTTTCGAGTAGGTTATCTCGAAACCCAGTGTCTGAAAAGGTTTCGTTTTGTATGGTAAACCACTTGGTTATCATGTTGGTTTGGGATTGTTTTGAGATAACCCAGGTTAACTCTCAGGTGCGGACATAGCATTAAAACATTAATAAATACATTAAATTAAATATAACATTAATTAAATACATCTAAAATGTTAATAAGATTACTTTTAAGTGCGTAGTTCTTAATTATAAGCACTAAAAAATATGATTACTATTTCTGACCCTATTTCTCGTTAAAACAACATAAGTTAATAAGTTTTTATCAGTTTTTTTTTTTCATTATTTCTATTAATAAACAGTAGGTAAAGGTTATTCGCTATTTTAATTTTTTACTACTCAAATACTTAATTAAATATAGAAAAGTCTTTTAAAATTCATTTCTTTGTGTATAAAATAGTTTTTTATTGATTTCTGAAAAACTAGAATTTTGTGACTTATGAGGTTTTTGAAATGACCGATTCAATTCTAAACGATTTATGGGCAGCTATTTCGTCCGCTCTTGGCAAAGATTGGAAAAGAATTAACCTAAGAGAGGTGTTTGCTTTCGCAATAATATGTTTAATGTGAAAGTGGAAGCTCAGCTCTTTATCACAAAGTACCCCAAGATCACGAATAAATTAAACTCAGGGGGCAGACACGTTGCAGAAGTAATACGTTCGAAGACTTGAACGCAAGCGTTTACACGAGATGGATTTTTCATAGTTAAACATTCAAAGTTCTTATTACACCAAGTTAGAAGAGCTTAAGTTTTGTTGAAGAAGCTATAATTATTGCTTTGATGTCTTTTGTATAAATAGACATGTCAGAGAAAGAAATAATCTACCGGCGTCATTGATTGCAAGTGCAAACAGGGGTGGGTTTAGGTGGCTACCTTGGGGATCACTAGAAGACTCAAATATTTGGTCAAAATCTGCTTTTCAAAAAACTACCCTGTTCACACGGTTCTCTAGATATGATAAGACCCATTCGATAATTGATGGTGGACAACCCAAGGCTTTGAGTCTTAGGTAGGTTATTTGATGTCTAATTTTGTCGAATGCTTTGCTAAAGTCGGTAGTAATAACATCGATCTCGTTACCCTTTTCTCAGGACCAAGAGAGCCGTTGATACGAATAGGGTAAGGTTGGTCGTAGTAGACCTTCCCTTTAAGAAACCTTGTACCAGTGAAAATACACAGTCGTACGCAATGCTTTCTAAGAGTTTGGGGATTTTAGAAGGTTTAGGATGTGCATCAGACTGCTTAAAGTATATCTTCAGCCTTCAGTGGCGTTTTGAGGATTTTAAAAGACACCCATTTTTTATAAAAAAAAAAGATCACCATAATCTCTGTACTGGCATTTTTTGAACAGAATATGCAACTTTTCCTAATAAACATTAACATGGTGTAGCTATTCTTCAAAAATAGTTTACAAATATTTGTCCGCATCCATACATTTCAAAATTTTGTAAAATATTTAAAATCAAATGTAGCGACATTAGAAATCTACTACCATGCAATGATTATATTTCTTTTCAGTTGATCAATATCAAAAAGACGCTCAAATCTCAACTCAATGAATCGGATGAGGTTGTAATGCAAACAGAAAGTCGCGAATCATCGACAAGCCATGAAGCACGTAAAAAATCATGCAAATCAAAGACAGCACGTCCGTCTGGTAAGTCTTCATGGTTTAAGCCATTTACATAGAATGTTACCCGTTTATCACAGATGTTTTATAAGCTGACATGTTAACTACTCAAAATTGTTTCAACAATTTTAGCAATGAGTTAAGAAATTAAATACTTGCATATTACATTTATTGTTAAAAATAAAATAGTATAGAAGCATTACAAAAAAAAAAATTATATAAAAGTATGCATTCCCCTCTTCTTATTCTATTCTTCATCCTTAAATTAGTAGAAGTATGACTAAAAATAATTCTTTTTAGGATCTTTTAAATTTTCATCGCTGGGAAAGTAATAGAAATTATTTAAAAACCCAGCACTCTATCAATTGGATTTCGAAATGTTTTTTGAAGGATCCGCATATGTAAAAGGAAGGATGTGTTAATTTTTGTTTTTCCTTTTTAAAAATTATCATTATTGTTTCTTCCTCCTTAAAATGTTTCTTGCTTAAAAATCCACAACCTAATTTGTTTTATAAATTCTACCTCTGATACTGAAATAAATGAAATAGAAATAAAAATTAAAATTGTGTTGTTTGTCTTCTATTTGTAATAATGTTCTGAGACAAAAATCTGAAGAAGCATAATGCTTGGGTAAGTATGTAATGGACTTTTGAAAGGAATTTGAATTTGAATAATCTTCTTGTTTATTCTAATCAAAAAAAGGAACTCTGGTATCGGATATGGGTAAGAATTAGACACTACTATGACTATTGGCGAGACGAAAAAGAGTTTAAAAGAATCACAACCATTGAATATTCAGACCTATCACTTCCACACGGAAAGCTAGGTTACGAACTACGAAAATATGTGTTCACAAAATACGAATGGAATCGAAGAAAGCATTACCAGTTGCCACACTAAATACCGCCATGCTGATTTTCGAAATCAGCTGTTTAACGCTAAATGTGCAAGATCATTCATATTTTTCTGCTAACATAACTTCTTTCGTATACTAAGACGACGATAACAAAACTACGAATTTCAAAATTCGTCCCACTCCGAATAAATTATGTGATAGTTACATCGGGAAACTTAGACTTTTTTCGATTACGATGGAATCTGTGATAGGGCTGATTAGGATAACTGATTAATTAATAAACAATAGTTAAAGCTTTCAGGTGAAGAAGGGATTAAGTGATTTTTTCATTGAAATTTTGTGTTTTTCTACCAATGAATAGGATAATGTAAAAATTTATTATTTGACTGTTTCTTAAAGTTTCTTAGCAAAGACTTGCTGAAAAAAAATACGCGTCCTGCGGTAAATACAAAAAAGAATACGTTCCACAGACGTTAAACAGCGAACTCAAAAGCATTTGCTTAACCTAAATCCTTGCCATCATCGAAGGGGGCGGAACCATAGTTTATGTGGGTGATAGTGAGCTGATAAGTGATTTTTTAAATTTATAAGAAACTACCTGACAAACGCACAAGATACAGTTAACCTAAGGTATAAATACGTCAAAGTAACAAGCTTATACGAGAGAATGGGGCTAGTAAAATATTAAAACTGCAATCCTTCACTTGTGGAACTATTGTGGAACGCGAATGGTGGATCGAACAAGGTTCCGAGCGCTTGTTTTTTTATGCTATCACTTCCCAGCGTTCCACTGACTTAATGGAAGTCGAAAGTGGTCCACAAAGTGTCCAATGTGTTCCACAAGTTTCATTTATGTAAGAGTAGGAAGCAAATAACAACGTTTAAATTTTATCATATATGCACTACTTTCTAACCCATAGGAAATGCTCACCTAAAGTGATACATTCCACCATGAGCATAACAGCTGATTCCTTTTTCTCTGGCGCACCCTATAGTGACGAACAATGTTTATAAAAAGCGCTGGAAAGTGATATTACTATAGGATATATATACAATGGTTAATTTTGACAACTGAATTTTCGTTCACCCAAAACAGCTGTCATAACAAATGTTTTCCTTTCACTTAAATCTCATGTTTTTTAAGTATTTAATGATAAAAATTAGCTTATGTTTAATATCTTTATTTGCAATGAATATGAATAATTAAACTTGAAAAATGATTTTCTAAAAGAAAAGTGCAAAGGTGGTCGAGACGTAAAACAAAAATTAGTGGGAACGGCTTAGCTCGTTTTCGTAAACGAATTATATATACGTTTTTGTCTCAGTGGGAATAGGCTTAGTAGGAGAGAGAATGTGTGGTTATATAATATTTCAAACCGTTTCAGCGCTTGTCAATAAATCATGACACGATTCTATGCTAACATATTTTGACAGCTAAATTCGTCGCTGCCGCAATTATAAGGTCCCTTGTTTGAACTCTCTCCAGGGTTGACCCAGGTTTTCTTGGCAACTCTATGAGTTGTCAAAATAGCCTGGGTTTTCCAGTCCTCAAAAAACGCTAAACCACACCCTCAACTCGACACAGCAAAACCTAGGGCGATTTGAGGAAAAACCTAGGTTAACCATAGGGCTTAAAAAACACTCAATTTGACATTCAAGGTTTCTCAAAAACCGCTTTGTGGTGACCCCAGGGCGACCCTAGGGCTTCAACGAACCAACTTTTAAAATCGCTTTGGTGTGTTAAGCCTTGCGCAAACCAATGCGGTAAGTGCGTGCGATGCGATTGCGATAAGTCAAATGCCTATATAATCTTATGGACGTTTGACTTAATGCATAGGGATTTGACTTATCGCAATCGCATCGCACGCACTCACCGCATTGGTTTGCGCAAGGCTTAAGACTTTTAATCCAACAGAGCTTTAAAATAACAGAGTAGAATCAGAGAATAAATTGCGGCAAGGCTTGTTTTTTTTTCCTACTGGCTAAATTTGATTGACATACCTGGACCGAGAAGCGAGAACCCTCGTTGTTATTTTTTATCAATTGGTTTGAAATCAATTTAAAATGTATACAAAATTTAATGGTGTCAAAATTGGTAAATCTAGTTCCAGTCGCATATAAGCTTTAATTCCCTATATTTGATTTTATCTAAATTTTATTTAAATATTTGAGTTTTTTTCAGGCAAAGAAGGTGCCTGATTTTTCATTCTCTGATTCTATCCGTTTCCTTTGTATTGAAAAGTGTCAAAAATGACATTGGGTGCGTGTTTGTCACAACTCAGCAATTTTTGTGTTCAATGCTAAAGTTTTTTTTTGCTGAACTGTTTAAAGGACGGCTGACGAATTTGTCAATACGGACCGACATTATATTTACAAGAACATTAATAGATTTGATAATAACATTTTCATACATAAACATATATTCTTCAAAATTCTTTAAAAAAGTCTATGGCAGCTGGCAAAGAGAAATGTAAATATTGTTTCTTTGTTTGAAATAAATATCATTACTTAAATACTTTGAACAAAATTACTACAATTAAATTAAAAAAATCACAAAGCCCACAGAAGATTCAAAATTTTTATTTGATACCGATAGTATAATTCATTTGATTTCTTGTGCCATCCCTGCACACATTGCTGTCCCTGTCACCTTCAGTTGTCAGTTCACCAACGCAAGCTTCAGTAATCAGTAGTGTAGTAAAGTCGAGCAGTGAAAGTGAAATGTTTTGGTCTTGAATCCATTTAAAAAATTATAAAGTCTGTCCCAAATTGTTGAAAAAAAAATTAAAAATTAATATTTTCAAATGTTCTACCTACTCATGCTCTTTTATATAATTCTTAAAGTAATATCAAGCTTTTGCTTTTATTTTGCAACTTACAATAATTAAGTTTGACCCCGGTTTTCGTTGTGTTTCTTGTTGGTACCGTTATTCGTGTGGCTAGTGTCGGTGGCTTAAAGTTCTATTTGCGCAGTTTCTTCTTTCTTTTATTAGTAGTAAATCGTAACTCCTTGTCCTCGGTCGCGTCGATTAGTTTCCTCTTTTCTAAATACTTGTACTTCAGTGAATGTGTTTCTTGTGCCTTTTCCTAAAATTAGTATCCTTAGTAAATGTTTTTCGTCGGTTGGTTTATTTAAAATCAATTCTAAATATTTCGTGCTTTGGCTAAGAAGTGTGTTTCTCTCAACCTTCTGTTGTTATTTTGTAGTCCATTATTTAGATCGATTTTGCTGTGAAGTGTTCAAAAAGAAGTTCAAGTGTTTTTGAAAAATTGTCCTTATTTTTGGTAGTGCAATGTTTAGCAAGTCAAAAAGAAAAAGCAAAAAGGTGTTTAGTGTAAATCGCTGGTGGTTTTTTTATTGTTTGAAGAAAGAAATAAACTAAACTTTTATGTGAGTTTCAACGACGAATGTGAAGGCTGTTTTGTGAAATTTGAATTGATAAAATGTTATCTAAGAGCTAAAATTAGAATACTGGTGAGTTTGGTTTAAGATCACTTCCAACTTTTTTCTTTAAATTAAATTAAGTATTTGTAAAATGTTTTTTAATCAAATCTCTTAATGAAATTGAAAGCAATTATTGAATTACCAGATATTTAGGGGCTCTTAAATTTCTTGGCGATGTTCCAATAGTCATTAGGTCTGTTCGTTGAACTTTCCCCAGGGTTAACCCAGGTTTTCTTGACAACCCCCTGAATTGTCAAAAAAACCTGGGTTTTCCAGTCCTCAAAAAACGCTAAACCACAAATCACCACACATCCCTGTCATTTAAATAAAAATACATGCCATTTGACAGCCCTCAAATCGCCACAGCAAAAAGCTAGGGCGAGTTTGGGGAAAACCTAGGTCAACCCTAGGGCTCAAAAAAAACTCAATTTGACATTCAGGGCGAATTTAGGTTTCTCAAAAAACGCTTTGTGGCGACCCTAGAGCAACCCCAGGGCTTCAACGAACAAACCTATTACTTTTCTTTTAACCAAAGTTTTATTCTAAATTCAACTGTTTGCTGACAAAAATGACTACAAATTTTGAGTGTGAGATTAGTATTTTTGTTTTATATTAAGAATACAAGAGACCTCAAAGTCAAAGGCGTAACAAACGGTTGGACTAGAATAAAGTAGACTAATGTGAGAGTTATGATTCCTGATCGATGCTCAAGAAGAAGATCAGATGGCAAAGTCTTGTAAATTTTTTTTTTTGGGGTCTTAAAGATTTGCTTTTCAATAACAACGCTTCTTCCATTCTTCGTCTTTCCTTCAGACTGCGCTAAACGTACCGTGATCATAAGGTAAGGTAGGTAGTAATGAGTATGTTGGGTACTCCGAGCGGACCTATAATGAACGACCAGGTCTTGGATTATTCCCTATCTGAAAAGCCAGCTTTTATTTTATGTATTCGCTTATGCATTTCTATTTTTCCCGGTCGCGATCTTGTCGAAATGATATTGCCTTTTTGACGGGATTCACCGGATACATCTTTTGAATATGAAACACATGCTAAGCCTGAAAGCGTTTTTAACATTAACATTCAACATTTCCACGAATCTTTGTGCTTCTTATATAATCGGGACTTGTTAATTCTGCAATCATACGACACAGTCGTCAACTAATTCTCAAACTTTTTGTACATTATTCGACATTGTGAACCGTATGTAAGTGTTGGCCCAATAACCGCGGTATAAAGTCCTCCCTTCAGTTAAGGAGGCATTTTTCTATCGCAATGGGTGGCATTGGCATAGTTCTTTTGTCACTTCATCCAGCCACCGCTTCCACGATGATGATTGATTCGACATCACGAGTTGCCTCAGTGCTGATCACAGATCCTTAATTCAAACTTTTCACTGAGGGGAAGCAGATTTCCATTCAGATTAATGTTTGCAAGGCATGTCAGAATGAGAAAACGGGCAACACAAGTATGAGTAGGTCTTTTTTGGACTTACCTATACAGTACTCACTACCTATTGTACTCCATGGGTTTTTTCAAGATCTGCCGTTATGTGAAAATTTGGTCAAGAGTGAGGTCTAAGACTGCATTAAGATAAGGGCCTATTATACTCTTAAGGTTCACATTATTACAGCACACAAGATCTTAAACGCGATGTTTAGAAGTCTTATTCCTTTAGAATTGGAGCAGTTGTGAAGGTCTTCTTTTTTAAGAATCGAACGTACGACACTGAGGATCATATCATGCAGATCAGCTGGTGAATGCTCCTATTCAACTAATCTTCAGCTGCTTTGACAAGCGCGGCGTCAAGGCCATCTTCACCTGCAGTAGATTTGTTGGATTATAGCTTGCATATGGAAAACTTGACTTCTTTTTGGTCGGGATGGCCGCATTCTTAATCATTGTCTAAGGAATTGGGCATTTTGACTGAATTCGGAATTTGTGTCTCCATCGGTGTTTATCACTCTGTAGAAGTGGTCTTTCCAGATCCTCAGTGCAGAAGCAACTGCGACTACGTTTCTCTGCTGGTCTTCACAGGCTTGAGTTCGAGGCTTGCTACTCTGAGGGAGTCTATTTACCTTTTGTAAAATTTTCGATTCTCATTTCATGGTATCTCTAAATTTCCCGAAACGCGAGGTTCTCCTGCTACTTTTTTTCTTTTGGAGAATTCGGCGTTATTCACTTTTTTCATTCTTGTAGATCTTTTTGTACTGGTCACCTGGCTGCAATTGCCTGCTTGACCGCACTCCTAATCTAACCATGCATGGGCTTCGTTTTGGAGACCGAGCGAAACGCAGAACAGGATATCCTCATTCGTAACTGGGTTACAAAAAAGTAGTAGTTGGAGTCAAAGTTGACCCCTCGGAAAGTTCGGACATCTCTCACACTTCACTCAGCAAGAGTGCCTCCCATCGATCGAAACATGACCAATTTCATTATTAACAGCTGATTGATCTGAGGATCGCCATTTTCCTTTATGAGTTTTGAGATGAAGCGTGTGCTACTAACATCAAAGCTTATCCCCGATCTATAATAGATCTATTATCCTGAGTCCTTTTTCGAAATTTTTGTCATGCAGGGTATGTCCCTCTTCCTTGTTCCGACTAGGACACTTTTCATATGTTTCTTCGTGAAATGTGAAGTTAGAGTCTTCGGAATTATTGTGTTTCTTTTCTATTGGGGCGCGCTTTGGTGAACTAAACTAAGCCCTAATGTTTGTGGTCATTATACGCTCGTCAAATTTTGGCTGATAATCATATCCCAGAGTTAACCTCAAATTCGAACCCAAATAAGAGCTGTTTCTGTTGTCTAGGCATATTGGATGTCGAAGTTTTTCACTTTCCTTAAGCCCGGCCCATTCTTTCACACTTCTTAGTTATGTCTGTTTTCAGCAAGGTAGCAAGCTGGAGCGTTCGCTAATACTGTTGCTGCACGTAGCAGATTTTATGTTTCACAGTGAAGAGTTGGAGATTCCGGTCCTATTCTCGTGGATTTCTGAAAGTCTTCATTTTTTAATATCGGACAGGCGATACTGAAACTTCGTTCATCGGGCATGCTTTCTTCCGACCATATCACAGACAATCTTTCTGACTTCTTCTGTATTTGTACTTGTTTCAGTACATCAAATAACATTTGATATTTCCTATTTTGGTGGTTTATTTAATGCGAATCTTTTATTCCCTCCATATTCTGAATCTGACACCAGATTCTAACGTGTACCTACCTTTTGAGCCCATTTATATGTACAAAAATTGTCCATTTTCGTGAGCTGTGTATTGAAATTGAATATTGCCGCAAGCGTTATTAGTTTTCAACTATCATATCGACGAACAGAAAGATATTGAATTGGGCATTCAAGATTCAACTGCAACTCATTTGCACTCTATAGCTGTGGGGGATTTTTAAATGTTAAAGGAAATAGTTGTCTAATTCAGTAGAAACAACCGTAATCGAATGTGTCTGCAAGCTATTTGTTGTAATTACTTTTATGGCATGTACAATTATAAAACGACTTAACTGGAAATTGTTACACACCCTATCTGACAGTGATATGGGTATTTTAATTATGCCATCTCAGAATCATGAGATGCCTTTTTTAACAAAATTAAAATCTGTACCCCGATTTCTGTCGAAACATTTGACATAAATTTCAAAACCACAAATAAATTATTGCTGCAAACCCATTGAATTGCTTTTTTAATTTTATTTCTAAGTTTAATTACACTGATACAGAATTGAATGCACACAAAAGCAACCATCGATATGGCCAACAAGCAAATATGAGTTGTTAACTCGTAGCGGCATTAAGCACTCTGATTTTATGCAAACACTGTTAGAAATAAAAGAGCATTAAATTACATAAACTTACTTATTGGGACGAAAATAACATAAACATTCTGATCTTAAAATTAAAAACCAACACTTTTGTCAATTAGAACAATTGAAAAATTGTCCCTTTTCGTCAAAAACACGGTGTGTAGTGTAACCTGACGGTCAAGTCAAACTGAGTATCATCGAAGAATAATTCACCGAGATGAGTTCTCCTCCTATGAAGTAGTGCAAGGCATGAGCAAAGAAGGTGTTGAACGGTTTCTTCTTCTTCTTCGTCCATGCAGCTTTTGCAGAAATAATCGGAAAACACACCAAGTCTTTTGGCGTGACTTCCTATTAGACAGTGTCCCGTAAGAACATCTATGGTAGAACCTAAACAGAGGCGGTTCAGGGCTAACAAACTCTTCGAGCGTTTTGAGTCTACACACGGCCAAACTTTTTCGGTTGCAAGGCAGTTGTTACTCTCAGTCTATCTAGTGTTTGTTATCCCTGAAGCGTCTTGTCTAAGTAGGAGTTTACATGTAGCGATAGGTGCACCTATGTTGTTCCATTCTGAGCGTAGGGAAGTGGTCGTTCACTTTTTGGCTAGTTCGTCTGCCATACAGTTGCCTGGAATGTCCCTGTGCCCTGGCACCCATGAAAGGTGAATGTTAAACTGATTTGACTACTCCCTCAGAGACATCTGACAATTTTGGACCGTGATGGATTTTGTAGAGACAGAAGCAAGAGATTTAAGGGCAGCTTGGCTGTCTGAGAAGATTCGAATATCTGTGGAGGATATGACGTTTTCTTTGAGCCAAGACAGCACCTTCTTAATCGCCAGAATTTCCGCTTGCAACGCACTACAATGATCGGGTAGGCGGAAGAAAAGACTGAGATTCAGTTTTTCGGAGTGGATTCCACTTCCCACACCTTCGATAGTTTTTGAACCATTGGAGTAGAAGTGTAGGTATGGTTACTTGCAAATTATTATCAAACACCAACTTGGGGGTGGTGCAGTCGGATCGTTTTGGTAGGAATCTATGGTTATTTAGAATGGTAGTGTGACCGATTTGTTTATTGGTCCACTGTGATGTAGCTCTGAGTCGAGTAGCTGAGCTAGCTTCGACTTGTTTGCTGAAGATATCTAGGGTTGTGATATCTAGTAGTACATTGAGGGCGTCCGTTGTCCTCAGTGCGCCACTGATACACAGACTAGCCGTTCTTTGAACTTCGGCCAGCTTGCTGTAGTTGATCATCTTGTCAAGTGCGGTCCACCAGAAATGTGAGTATCGGTCTAATTACCGAGGTAATCAGCCAATGGGTGAATTGGGGGGGAGAAACCCTATTTCCCACCAATGGCTTTTTTACAAGAGAAGAGTGCCACGTTGGCTTTGTTTACTCTTTATTCTGTACTGGTTTCATAGGTCAGTTTTTTGTCAAATGAGACCTATATATTTAGCCCGATTTGACAGTGTGAAAGTTACCCCCTTAATAGGTGGGGGTCTGAAGTCCGGAATTTTGTTTTTGTTTCCTCGTAAACAGAACTAATTCCGTTTTGGTGTGATTAATGTTCAGTTCACAATCTTCAGCCCAATTGTTAGGCTTGTTAAGTGCTGTTTGTAGCAGCTCAGCTAGGCTTTGTGGGTGCTTGCCTGAAACGGCAATTGCTACATCATCGACATAGGCTATGATCTTGAAACCTTTGTCTTCTAGGTCGATTAGCAATTTGTTAACGATCAGGTTCCACAGTGCGGGGTTCCTCATTGACCATTCTGCTTGTTTTGTAGTTCCCCATTTTGGAACTAATGATTCTGCTGCTGAGTATTGTTATCATGTTCTTGATGTGTTCTTCTATGTGCAGCCCATCAAGAGCATTAGTGATTGCTGTATTGTTAACATTGTTAAATGCACCCTCAAGTCAAAGTGAATCCTTTCCTACGTTTGATAGCCAACACCGAAATAATTTTTTTCATATTTTATTGTAATCAAACTAGAAACTTAATTATAAATTAAACAATAACAAAAAAGTTTTGTTATTGTCGTGGTTTTTTGTCCTGGAGTTGTCATTGTTAAAATACAAAAACCTAAAAAGAAATAAATTTCTTAAAGGCATTTTTTTTATTAGAAACTTAAGGTTACAACATTAGTTTTAATAATATTTCAATTTTTAAAATTTAAAAAGAAAAAGATTTTACTGCACTGCAACAACAACGGTTCCAACTTGTCCTTGAGCAGTAAAAGTCGTTGCATCGATAATGTCGCTAAAGTTGTTCGAAAAAAGAAAAAAATTAAACAAATTTTAATTTTTTTTATCAAAAGAAAGATCTTTTATGATTATATGATTTTACCCGTCATTGTATTTTGATTGAATTGATGTCGTTATAACTTCAACTCGAGGTCCAACTGGGAAATAGGTGTTGATATTGAACGTTTGGTTTTGTTTACCCAAATTTAAAATAATAACGTAGCGGTCACTTCCCTGAGTGTATCTGTAAAAATAGTACTTTATTAGCTCGCTTCAATTTATAGAGTAGAATTTTCATTGAAAAAAGGAAAATGAAGAAAGCTTTAAGTAATGAAAAAGCAAAGCTTCATTGTTAACAGGTGAACTGATCGTTAAAATGTATCTCTGAATAATTATTTCAACAGTTCTAAGCCTTGTTTGACAAAATGTTGGTTGAAAGTATGTGCATTTAGTACCTCTTCCTCGTTGGATTAGTAGCTACTTTTCTATCAACTCATAATACAAGTGGAAAAAAACCTTTCAATACATGCATACAAGCATACGACGAAGACGTCGCCGTGCTTTCGATTGGATTGAGCTTCCAAGCTGTTTGTAGCAGAGAACAGGGTTCGCTAAGTTCAATTGACACCTTAACCCATGTTCTGTAACTATCGTCTCGATAAAATCCGTCGGTGGAAACAGGAGCGAAATGGTTCAAATTTAGGAAGAATTTGTTCTGGTTTCCACCATTTGTCGATCGATATAATTATTACAGAACGGTACTGTCGCAAATCTGTCAATGCTCTCAAAACCCAAGTTGTTTTGTTTAGAAAACGCGGAAAATTTAGTCCTAATAGAGAGCTTCTTTGATCATACCCAAACATGTCGAGTCGACAACTGTCAGTCTTTGGCAATGTAAGGGATCCTTTGGAAAGACAATAAGTCTGTCACCGAAAAGGTTTTATTCGGCCTTCCCCCTGTACTCCGTGTACTGCTCTCGATTAACCGCGTCTTCTTCCGAGTATATTTTTTAAGCATGGGATGCACTCTCAAGACCCTATCCCGTATGAAAAGAAGTGGTCTCTGCACAATTTGCTCATAATCTTTGAGGATTTCGAAATTTTTTTTAAACTCACGTCTAATGAATTGGATATGATGATCCAAAAGGACAAACTTCATCTAAATCACTTGGTTTTCGACGGTTAAGGACTGGCTGATTCTAAAATTTAAATCATCAAAGGATTGCATTTGGACATTCGCCGGTGATTGATCTGGCACTTTTTCCTTTGTTCGAGCTCAATGACATACGATTTCACGTCGCATTAAGCACATTCTCGTCCGAATTCTAAGCGAAGACGTACGCTATCCAAATATATTTAAGTTACGTAACGAAGAAAAGGTAGATGAATAGGGGAAAACATATATGTCTGCAGTGCCAGTCAAGCTTTGCTTAAAGCTCTTCTCGTCCCTTTTAGTACTTCGGAAGTGATTCAGGAATGTAAGGCCTCTTTAAATGCCGTCGGAAGACTAGTTAATCGCCCATGAACTTGCAAGGCAAGAACCTAAGACAGCTTTCTCGTGACCTTAGCTATAGTTTGGCCTGCCTGATTTCTCAGTGAGGGCTTCGAGTAACAATTGCATCTTTCAGAAGCACAGCCGTGGATGGCATGCTTCCTTGGATCCATAATGTCAAGTAAAGACTTAGCTCAGAAGACTGTAGAAAACTTGCTAGCGTTGCCACGGTACAATTTTGTTTAGGGAAGCAGTTGAACGGGCTTGGCTTAAGTGATACCATTTTCTGTGATTTTTGTAAAGAAAATGAAATGTCATGTCGTTTTTCTAAAAAGGTTACAGATACTCGGCGCAAAAGTAGTGAGAGCCGTTAACTTAGGCTCTTTATCATGGCAGCATCTCCTGGAGTTTCTAAGATCAATGCAATTCAATCCAATTCAACTCATTCTAAAATTCACAAAACAAACAATGATGTGCCCCAGGGTTGCGATTTATTACCGACTCTCTTTTTCAATATTCATCTTTCTAATCTGAAACTGGAATCCATAATGTGTGGACACTTACTTTACTTACTTAGGTGGGCATTGCAGTTCGGGATGAACCTGAACCACAACCAACATCTTCCGATAACAACCTCGATTTAGGCCGAGCTCTCTCCAGTTTTGAACTTTTTTTTATAATTTGCGTGCTCGGGTTATGACTACCCTAATAGAATAGAACACAGTACGAACATTTAGGAAAATAGGATGATTTTAAAGAAGCCACCGATGCACATTGCTTTTGAACCTTTGTGAATCGTAAGACAGGGGAAATACAGAGCCAGGTAAAGCATTCCACATACGGATGGTGCGACTAAAATATGAATCTCTATACTTGACTGTACGTCCGAAGTTGGGCTCAAGGTAAAACTGATGAGCATTCCTAGTGAGGCTGGTGTTGCGGCTAAATTGTTTCAGGGGAGGAATGCAACTGGCTACTTCACTAGAGCACTGCCTGAGAAAAAAAACGATAAAAGAGAGTGAGGCAGGCAACGTTTCGACGAAGCTCAAGAGAATCAATCGATTCTACGATTGAACTATTACCAATCAATTTTAACGCTCTATTTTGTACCCTATCAAGTAGGTGCGAAGATGTTTGAGGAGCACCAATACATTTAGCAGCGTTTCTGGCGACTTCAAATATGTGGTCGTTCCAACGAGGATCATCTTTTACATATATACAGAGTACTGACAGCTTTTCGGTTTCTTGGATGCAGGTACTATTCCTGGACATTGGCAATGGGGGAATATTAAGCTTCAACGTCAGCATTGAGTTTTTGAAGCATTGAATTCTACTCGGTTTTTAAGACCCCATGTACGCAACCGTTCCAGCTTCTCATCCGAAGAACAGGGACGTGAATTTGGAAACGAATATGAAAAGCTGATGGTCGAGTCGTCAGCAAAACAGTTAAGCGGATTAGAAGTTTCAGACAAGAGATCATTTATGAAAATGAGGAAGAGAGTCGGAGACAAAACGGAGCCCTGGGGCATACCAGCATTTATGAAGTGGGTATCAGACTTGAAACCATCCAATACAACTTGTATTGAACGGTTGGAAAGGTAATTTTTAATCCAACGAAGAAGAGACTCATCGATACCAAAAGCACGCATTTTCGATAAAATAGCCTGATGCCAAACTCTATCAAACGCTTTAGAAATATCAAGTGCAATAATCTTACTTTCTCCAAAACAATGTGCTCTAAGTCAGTTGAGGTCTTCTTCGACTTGATTGCGTCACCTAAGACGAGGTCCTCTCTTTCCGCGATTTCCCAGCAATGAGCTTTCGAAAACTTATCGAGCCGGAACGTTGATGCCAATCCGCACTACATAGCCCAGCCCTCGTAGCCTCGCTATGTGTACTTTTGCAGCTATGTCAATGTAGCGGAAAAGCTCATATAGTTCGTTCTTGGATCATCTTCTTCACAATTTGAAGTATTTTTCTTTTGAAACGACTTTGTTTGAAATTTGGTCTATTGTGGACTTCTCTGGTTTAAAACAACAACGAGAATATTTGTAAGCAGAATCCAATGGAATTTCAAAATAGAAACATTATTTTCTCCTACTACTAGTAATTAACTATGCGAAAAACCTATTTCACTTATACGTGACTTATTTCTACTAACAAAAATGGTGAAAACCTTTTCGTAACCGGACGAAAAAGGATTTGAACACAAAAAAATCAAAATAAGTAAATAATAAATATTACCTTTGATAAATGACAATGTCGAATAAAATGGACCTGATTTCCAAGTTGTTCTTGTCCTGCATAGACGGCTCCTGCCTTAATCGAATGAGTTTTTTGAAAATCTGCAAGTGACTATGTGGAGCCCTTTCTTGCTTCATTACGTTTCTGGCCTTATAATCCATACCCACAGGCAACCAAGTATCAGATCCCGGAGTAAAACCTAAAATGAGGCAAGTTAGAAAGAATTAACGAACCCTTATTAAGTAAAATACCAGCGTTTGGAGAGGAGTCCCATGGGAATGGTGTTCTAGCCGGATCACGAGTGTATTTTTCATAAGTCGTTCGATTTGCGCTGCAAGCTTGTGGATCTACAGTTTTTTCCCAGCTTATGTCAACATCTGTCATTCCCAACTCTTCTCCGTTGTAAGTCACTGCATTACCGGGAAGTGTTTGAAGCAAAATATTTATCAAATCAGCACGTTCGTACCCGAAACGTGAAGCTGTGCGTCTGTTATCATGATTACCCAACACCCAGTTGGCATAAACATCCTTTGGCATAGCTTTTAACCACTTTTTAACATTTAAAACATAATCCGCTGCATTGCTGTCACCATTGACATTTGTTAGGAAATCGAAATTAAATGGAACGTGTGAACCATTTCTAACTTCATTGCCATAATACTTCATGAGGTTTTCAAAACTGGTATAAGCCTCGGTGAGTAGAATTTTGGTATCACCTCCCGATTCCTTTTTAAATTCTTCAGCAAGCTCGCGCCATTGGTAAACCATTTCTATGGTTTCTGGCTGGTTTTGGGTGTAGATGTGATTTAAATAACAAAAATCATTTGGATCTGGACATTTGTTAACATCATACACTGGTTCATCTGGATAGTTGCCATTCTCATCTACGTCAACTTCAAACATGAAAGGCAGCGCATCAATACGTACGCCGCTAATACCCTTCGACAACCAAAAGCGTAAGACATTTTTCATTTCTTCAACGACAGCTGGGTTACGGTAGTTCAAATCGGCTTGTTTGACAGCAAATTGATGCAAATAGTACTGCTGACGGATGTCATTCCACTCCCAGGCACTATATCGGAAAGATCCCAACCAATTACTGGGTGGCATACGTTTTTTGGTTATTGGATCTATTTTGCCGCTGTGCCAAATATAGAAGTCCTTGTATTTTGGATCCCTTCTGACAGATTTCTGGAACCATTCACTCTCGTCGCTAGTGTGGTTCGGAACGAAATCGATTATTATTTTAATGCCAATTTCCTTGGCCTTCTTAATCATATTTTTAAAGTCCTCCATAGTGCCGTACTCTGGATGGATTTTGTAAAAATCAGAAATATCGTAACCAAAATCGACCATTTGAAGATTGGAGAAAGCCATGCAGCAGTGAACCCCACGTCTTTGAGGTACTGTAGCTTTTCACTAACACCTTCATTTTGCACAAAAAAAAGAGAAGGAAAAACGAGTTACCTAGAGTTACCTTTTGCTCTCAACTAGAATTGTTTGGTCTTACCATTTAAATCTCCAATTCCATCGCCATCACTATCCCGGAATGATCGAGGATAGATTTGATAAAAATTTCCATTTTCCCACCAGTCTTTCGCACCAACTATTGACGTCGTCGCTATCACAATACCGAGAAGTAAAATTAACTTCATTTCCGTAGAGTCTTTTCGATAACTCAAACTTTTCGTCTTCCTTTCTCTTTGAGGACTCAAAGAAACTTAGCAATATGAACTGCAAACAAATGCACTTTATATAAACGCGGCATAGGTCTGACAAAAGATTCTAATAGTTTTTTAAAATTCGATAATTGCATTGTAAATATAAAATTTAAAGATAAAAATCACTCTTCAGTTATTTTCCAATCTTAGATAAGTGGGGAAAATTTATCGACAGTGGCGGATCGACCATTTCGAGAGAAAACCAAAGAGGTGGGTATTTTTTGTTTTTAAGGGGCTCGGCTAGTTTCTCATTTTCAAAAAGTCGATTTTTTCTTCATTTTTCGATAGGTAAATATCTCAAAAATGATGTTCTAAAATGTTGGAATGATATCTTGGATATTTTTGAAATGGCAGAGTATAGAAGAGAAGCATTTCGGGCGCTCGAACTCAGCCGATCCCAACGCGGCGGGTCACCCGACAGCAGCCTCGTTCTTAATGTCCTACAATTCCTTGTATTGCCTTCGGCTTAAATTTTTGAATGCTCAAGGACATCTAGATCCTTTGTACACCCTTTCTGTTAGTTGAAGGGCTAAAACTGCTCTGAAAACTTGAAACGCGTTTTTCTCAAAAATTTCATTTTTCAAATTTGCCGCAGCTGTAACTCACGCAAATATTAACGAATCGTCTTGAAATCTTAACTGCATACTCTCCATATGTTTTTACATACAGCCATTTACAACTTTTACGATGAGATGAAAATTGTAAATTTGGCAGCCATCGAAAGACGATTTTTTTGATGAAATTTGGACCGCTTTTTTTTAAATTGCGGCCATTTTGTCAATTTCCAATTTTTCACTCCAATTATAGATGGCTGAATGGGAAAAAAGGTCTACTTTAACTTTTTTTTATTTTCTTGTTACAGCTACCAGAAAAATAAAAAAAAGTGCGCAAATTGACGTCTTCTAATTTGACATGGTCCATATCTCTCATGGATTTCAATATTTTAACTCGAAATTTCCTGACAATTCATATAAATTTATATACATATAATAAAATCCTAAGATTACAGAATATTTGAAGCTATAATTTTTTTCACGCCTTCAAAAAATCACCTCCATTAGAGCTCGAGAAACCGAGAAAGAACCGTTGTGATTTGAAACTCGATGGAACGAAAATGCGTCACGATAGATAAACAATCACATACATAAATTTCAAGGGTTAATCCGATGAGAGAATGAGACCAGGAACACATTGCTCTTTTTTATATTTTCTTAGTCTCCCCTTTGTGCGACTCTTCTTAGCGTCCCTCTTTCTTCTATCGGTTACAAAGTGTTGTCTATACGCACGAGCCTTGTGTAGTCGGTTTGGTATATAATCTCCGTTTAATTTTTATTGGGATCTTCGTAGTCTAGCTTTGAAATTTCACTTCTACGGCTTTTGAATTGCCAGCGCCCACTTTTTTAAAGATGAGCCTTCGAATTGATGACCGAAGATATTTACTAAAAAGCAGTAGAAAAGGATAGGTGGCCAGTGGGACTTATCGAAGAGTTTCAAGCCAGGAAGATTCATGAGCCTTAAATCCTGACGAAATCAATCATCGAGTAAGCGTAAATTAGATAAAGCGGCGAGAAAACTCCGCGATCTTCTGTGATAGAAAGATACCCGATTTACACATCGGGGTCTGGCACTTACACACGGTTCAAAATGTTGAACGATAGACACAAGTTTTGGGAATAAGTTAACGACATTAAGATAAGGATGCTTAATAGTTGGAGTAGTTGTAGTAGTGGTAGTAGTAGTAATAAAAAAATATTTATAAAATTAATGAACATAATTATAATTACAATTATTTTGGGATATCACTAACTATAGCATTGGCTTTTGCCGTCGGCCAGAAAAGAAAGTTAAACATATAACTTGCAAAGCTTTATATAAATTCAAAATAGAACATTTATTCAGATCGTTTAAATTGTAATTGTGTATTCTTTATGTCATTTTGTTGTTGATTAGAATACTTCGTTCGTTATTTGGCTTCGGTAGCTTAAAGCTGAAGTGACGAATTTTTCTAGTCCGGCCCGTTTCAGCCAATTAAGGATTTCTTTGGCTTCCTCTAGGTTCAAAATACTTTTCCCTTAATAAAAGCAGCGGATCGATTTTAAAATAGGGCAAATTCCTTGAAAATGGAAAACATCATCGGTTGCCTGGTGGTTACATAAGTTGCATTGGGTTTGTTCGTCTGCGCCATGTGGTTGGTACTTTAAGCGAAGCAGTTAGTCTTAACCCTCTAACGGGCAAATAGGTTCAAAATACTTTTCCCTAAATAAAAGCAGCGGATCGATTTTAAAATAGGGCAAATTCCTTGAAAATGGAAAACATCATCGGTTGCCTGGTGGTTACATAAGTTGCATTGGGTTTGTTCGTCTGCGCCATGTGGTTGGTACTTTAAGCGAAGCAGTTAGTCTTAAAGATAAGGAATATAAACTACATCGGGCTTTGGTCGTTGAAATAATTGCTAGAACCCATATCTAATTGCAGTTCTCGGGTTTCACTTTGACGTGCTGACTCCGCGAATCTAACAAACATTTGCTCTTTTATTTTCTCCAATATCGGTGGGAAAACATTTTCCCAGGTTTCTGAATCCATCTCTAATAATCGAATGTCATGTGCCAGACCAATGAGAGTCCATTCTTCGAAAAATTGAGTTCTTTCCACAAGTAAAGATCTTGCGATAACATTTGGGAGCCGATGACTTGGGAGGGCCATTCCATTACTTTTGCAATGTACTGGAAGTGTATTTTAAGCGTGAAAATGAATATCGGTGTAACTCCTGTTTCCAAATGAAGCATTTAATTGGCGTGCTCATAGGGAGCCAAAACATCTTCTTGATAAAGTACCTTAGTAGTTTTTCGACCTTATCGTAATGCAAGAATCTCCATTTCTGGGCAGCGTAGCAGAGGATCGATCTCATAACTGATTCAAAAAGCTTGAATTTGATGCTGGGGGAAATATTTTTTTTTGCTGAGAACTCCTTTCCAATTGCAGTTGATAGTCTTTTTTGATTCTGACAGCTTCCCTTGCAAATGCTTTTTGAGCTATAGCGATGACGTAATGATAACACCAAGTATCTTCTTTTACCACCTCGATGTCCATATTCACGAATTTCCATCTCTCTTCTCTTGCGTATCGTCCTGTGCCGTTTCGGAAAATCATTATTTTTGATTTGCTAGTCTTAACAGTAAGGCTCCATAGCTGGCAGTACAACTGCAATTTGTTAATCATGATTTGCATCATATTTGGAGTCTCTGCGAACATAGTAATATTGTCAGCGTATATTTTTTTATTTAAGTACCAGCAAAACAAATACCACCGGTAAAGTAGCTTGTGAGGTCCTCCAGTGAGAAGAGAAGTGGACTCAAGAGGCAACCTTGTTTAACTCCCGAAGTCGATGGAAACCAGTCTGATACTTCGTTTCCATCCCATACTACCGTTAAGTTATTTTCATACAGCCCTCTTAGCATTGCAATAGTTTTGGTTGATATACCTAAGCAGCTTAGCTTATAGAACAAAACTTTACGATCAATTGAATCGAAGACAGCCTTGAAAACAATAAAGAAAGCGTATAGTTTTTTACTTTTGTTAAGGTAGTAAGTACGAGCGAATGTGATTTGCTGTAGAGTATCATTTTCTAAGTCGGGCTTGGAATTCACTTAAAGTGTTATTTTCTTGGGTCCATATCGTAGGTTTGTCTAGGATCACGCCAGTAAAAACCTTCTTGACACAGTCCATTAACGAAATTCCTCTGTAAGGATACTTATTATACAAGAAAAACAAAGATTGATAGAACTAGAAGCATTAATACTTGATTTAAGCCTTGACGTCAAAAATACCATCTGGCAGAGAATAGTGCAAGTATTGTCGTATTTCAAACAGCGATGTTTGATTTTTTTGAGACTCGAAACTCGTAAGCAACAGTCAGGACTGTTAACCACGGGTGCCACCACTTGCAGCCTAGCTCTAACATTTATCCACTCGGCAGAGCGTAAGGGTCATTTTCATTAAAAAGAAAAAGTGGTAAGCTAGACTATTATATGGCATCTAGAAAAATATTTCCTTGATGATCTAAGCCATCTGACGAACACAGATACCTCCATCTCTTTCGCTTTATCAAAAGCCCCAAATGGTTTTGTTAAGTGAGGTACTCCCTCGCATTATGGTATCACAATGGACCTAATATAGGCCTAAGTGTGTCAGTTGTTTTCCTGACAGCCATTTTAACCTAACTTAAGCTACATTATACTCACCAAGTGCTAAAGCTTCCGGTCGATGTGCTTGTAAGTGTGATCTTCCTTCGCCTTATCTAGTTTAAAAAAAAATAATTATGCCCCTCCGTTTTACCCAACTTTTTATTTAAACGCTGGAAAGTATGATTGAGTTGAGTGCGAGCGGGAAGCATGTGCACCAGTAGAGCGCTAAGAACAACTTCCTCGGATGCTATAGAAATACTTCTTAACCTTACCCCTTGACATTTTCTGCAACTAGTTAGCAGCGAACTCAGCTAATCGACTAAAAGCTGATTATAAGTTGGCCAACAATCAAATTGGTCAGACTTGCATTTTAAATACGAGTAACTTAAGACTCATCCCGCATCAATTGGATTGCACCACTCCCAAGTTGGTTTTTGGTAACAATTTCCAAGTTACCATACCTTCAAGAGAAGCTTGGGAGAACGGTACTCTTTTGGATAATGAAGATCTATAGCCTGTAATGATATGGGTAGTGGAATTTTCTCGAAAGGGCTGTCTATTTAAGTGTGTTCTAAGCGGGAAAAAGAAGTCTTGTCCTGGTTTAGAGAAAAAGTTGTATCCTTCACGGATCTTCGTATCTTCTCGGACAGTCAGGTCGCTATCAAATCTCTAGCACCTCTGCCTCTCAAAATTTACAACGGTTCAAAACTGTCGCACGTTTCTGAAGGAGATTACAGAACAGTTCAACATTCAACTTTCATGGGTGCCGGGTCACAGGGATATACCAGGTAGCTGCATTGAGGACGAACTCGAACTCGCATGTGACTTAGCAGGACACTGCCTAATTGATATACACGCTAAAAGAATTGTCTCTACTCATACCTCTAACTACTTCGAAAGTGATCCATATGAAAGCAAAACCTCTCTGAATTCGATCGAAGACTGAATTTTTTAAGTCTCGTTTGGGTTCCAGGCCATCTAAGAAACGAGATCACCCATGATCTTACCAGGCAAAGAGCTCAGACAGCTTTCTCGTGATCTGAACCAGCTTCTAGCGTACTGGGGTCCTCAGTGAATGCTTCAATTATTGATTGGATCTATAAGAAGCACAATCGTAGATATCATACCTTCGTTGGATGCAGACAGGCTAATAGTATGCAACCCAAGGCTGTAGGACAACAGCCACGTTTTTTTTTTTTTTTTTGGTTTTGAACCTTTAACATTATTAAAATTAAAAATTTACATATTCGCTATACATTTTTCGTATGTTTGCTCCCGACATACGTACTCTTATGGCTCAAAGCGGCCGACCTAAATTTATGACTAGAGAAATTACAAACTAAGAAAGTAATACAAAAGTATCTCCATAGAGAATAGTAATATTTAATATTTAATAATCTTATGATTTATAAATTCAAAAAACAATAAACAATACAACTAGATTGACTGTATAATATTCTATACATTCAAAAGTTGAATGTGGTATTACATTTATTGAACTAACATTTTGTCAAGAGGGAGACGAAGAGCTTATGTAGGTAAGTGACGCTTCATTAACGACAAATTAACTACCCTCTCAGAGCAGCCAAGGTTGCTTTCTCATAAAAGGGTAGTTTTAAAGGGCAACTTGAATTAGCCTCAAAAAGAGGTTGCGATCTCAAGTTAATTATATTGAACGGTGATAGGTAAAAGTGGTCATCAAACACGCTCTGGTTAGAATTTGAATCCCATATCTCTCTAAGGAGTGGATTACAGTGATTTGACACTGTTTGCAATCTGCTTTTCAATGAGTTAACCATGTATTCCATCAGAGGTACAATTTTATTTTCTTTATACAATGTTTTATTAGAAAACCATTTTTTATTTGGTCTCCTATATTTTCCACAGCAAGACCGTAAAATTTTTCTTTCAAAACTTTCCATTTCATTCGCAACTGTTGGCGATATAGTAAACCAACAACTAAAACCGTAGGTTAAAATGGGCCTGATTAGCGTCTTGTACATCAACATTTTTTTTTTCTTAGAAGTGTACTTAGAAGAAAGGAGCTGTTTAAGTAAACTAGATGCCATTTTGGCTTTGCTCAGTACTTTTCTTGCATGTTTGTTAAACTTCAGAGTATGGCTGAAATTAATGCCAAGATACTTTGGTTCTGTTTTCAAGGAGATTGAAACATTATTAATACTTAATCCAAGAGATTTGCTTTCTTTAACTGCCTTGCGATGGCCTCTACCATATGTGTTCCGAAAGCAAGTGAGGCCTGAGGCCACTTTTCTCAGCTTTTAATGTCAACCCCCAAGAGTTTAAATAAGAAGTCAATATGGGCAAGGAATCTTTTATTTTGTTTAATGCATCATGAGGTCTCACAGCACTGGCTATAATTTTTGTATCGTCCGCAAATAGTATAGATTGCGGCTCTGTACTCTGGTTATTGAATGGGAAGTCGCTCAAGTATACATTGAACAATTTTGGACCGAGCAGTGACCCTTGTGCTACACCCAAAAGTATCGGAAATTCATCCGAATACTCAGATGCAATCCGTACTGATGCGCGTCTAGAGCTTAGCAGACTTTTTACCACCCGTATTAAAGAAACTGGGAAGTTAAGTGTTATCATTTTATAAATAAGGCCCTTATGCCAAATAGAATCAAAGGCCGCTTGCAGGTCTATATCAAGAACGACAGAACATTTTTTAGCTCTAAGATTTTGAATTATTTCATTGTTAAGGACAATAAGTGAATGTTCAGTAGAGTGGTTTTTTCTGAAACGAAATTGGTTGAAAGGTATAATATTTCTCTCATCGCAGAATTTATCTAGGCTTTCCGCCAAAATCCGTTCAAAAAGCTTTCCAACATTGGAGAGCATTGATATTGGTCGAAAGTCGTTAACTTCCTTTGCCTTTTTCTTTTTCGCGATAGGCATAATAACTGACTTTTTCCAAATAGAGGGAAAGTATCCATTATTTATGCATTGATTAAAAATGCACGATAATGTGATATCAAGTGAATGTGGGCACTTGCGCAAAACAAAGTTTGAAATCTTATCAATGCCACACGATTTTTTATTGTTAAGATTCATTCTATGGATGTTAACTTTGGTTGGTGATGTGTAAGGTGGATCCAAATTATCAGAGTCTGTATTGGAATTCGAAAATGTCGTCAAACATAGACTGCTGTTAATGTTTTCAAATTCATCTACCTTTAGAAGAACATTGTTTGTTAGATTTAAATCAGAATTTGGTGTTTTTTCAGAGTACAAATTTGAGTACATCGTCTTAAAAGCTTCGAGTTTTGAGTCTATATCTTCTAGTTCTATCCCATTAAATCTTAGTGTCTCTTTGGAAATGTCAGTGCCAAAATATTTTCTTCCACTAATTTTATCGATCTCCTTAAAGGCTTGTGGAGAAGGCTTAATATTTTGTAGGCGCATCCTGAATTCCATATCAAAATCCGCTTTTTCACACATTTTCTTTTTTTCTTTTTGTTAGACATTGTATTCTAGAAGAAAGTTCCTCATACTCCGAATTTACTCTATTTAGATTTCTGCATAAAATCCGTTTTAGTTTTCTAAGCCAGATTCCTCTTGTTTTAAGCAGGCTTTTAGTTAGCTGGGAAATGAAATTGTATTTAAATTTTTTTGTGACTTGCGTCACTGAATGGTTTTCTATACTCGCTAATATTTTTTCATTGACTTTTTTTATGAGTTCATCGATATCAGAGTTAGGTATGTTCCTACTTGTTGGCATTTCCAAGGTGCAAAGGCTTCTGTGGAGTTCCATTCTAAAGGTATCCCAGTTTGTACTTTCACTTGAACATCTTTTCAAACTTTCTTTAAAATCTGGAATATTCCCCACTCTTTGGAAAAAATCTTTTATCACACCTGTTTTCAAAAAGGATGAAAAAACCGATATAAAAAACTACAGACCTATTTCAAAGCTCTCATGTATACCTAAGGTATTTGAACAAGTAGTTTGCGAAAGCGTTTCCTTTTTTTCAAGGAATGTTGTCTGCCACCAGCAGCACGGATTTATGCAAAGAAGATCGACTGCTACCAACCTCCTATCCTTTCATCATAAGTGTTGCAGTGCCCTTGAATGTGGAAACGAGCTTGATTGCATTTACACTGACTTCTCTAAGGCGTTTGACCAACTGTCTCATAACATCATACTTTATAAACTAAAAGCCTTTGGATTTCCCACAGTATTTATTGCTTGGATAAGTTCCTACTTAAAAAATAGGTCTTATGAAGTCAAATTTCGTAACATTTTGTCAAAACCTTTTAATGCTATGTCTGGCGTGCCACAAGGTAGTCATCTTGGTCCCTTGCTTTTTATTATTGCAATAAATGATGTAATTTCTTGCATCTCCTATAGCGACATTTTAATCTTTGCTGATGATATGAAGATTTTTAAAATCATCAAAAATGCTTCAGATCGCAACTTCTTACAAAAAGATATTGATAGTTTTGTTGTATGGTGTTCAATGAACGGACTAATTTTAAACACTTCCAAGTGCCAAAGTATGACCTTTTCCCGCAAAAGATCTCCTAGCATTGGAGAATATTCGATATCGCAACAATCTTTATCTCAAGTTTCTAGATTCCGTGACCTTGGTGTTCTTTTTAGTACCAACCTCGAATTTAATGAACACATCAACCTCATTATTAACAAAGCTAATTCAATGCTTGGCTTTATTAAGCGATGGGCAAAGGAATTTAATGACCCTTATGTTACCCTCTCTTTATACAACTGTTATGTTCGTCCCCATCTAGAGTATGCTTCTCAGGTGTGGTCACCATTTTATGATATTCATAAATCACGAATCGAAGCAATACAGCACAGATTCATACGCTTCGCTCTCAAAGGTCTTCCTTGGGAAGATCCTTTCAATCTCCCTCCTTATGAAAATCGTATTCGCTTATTAAATCTTCAAACCCTCTCACAGAGGAGAATCAACAATGATTTAGTATTTTTTCATCAATTAATAACCGGTATAATTGATGCTCCCGACTTGCTCTCCCACGTAGGATTCAACTATCGCGGAGGAACTCACCAACTACGTAATTTAGAGTTTATACATCGCTCCCACCACCGTACTAACTATGGAATGCATGAGCCATTAGCACGCATGAGTAGGTTATTCAACTCAAATCCTTTTATTGCCGATTTCAACATCAGTAAAAGTAGTTTAAAATTAATATTAAGAACCAGTGTACCATCTGCATGATTTATGTTTAGTAGATTTTTTATTACTGTAGTTTAATTTCATTTTTTATTTATAACCTTGTTTAGTAATGTTTCACGATTTTAGTTTGTTCTCTTTATGTTAATTTAATTTAAGTTATACTTTGTTATATTTTTGTAATGTTTTTTTTTTATTTTCCCTCGTATACGTTCTCTTGTGCTTGTGTTGGCGTTATTTACTAACCACTAACACTTGCATCAATGATGAAGAGCGTAGATAAGTGTGTACAGACGAGCTTGCTCTAAGTTCAGTGCCACTTAAGTCTCTGAGATGCAAAAAAAAATAAAGGATGTTTTTAAAAGACTTTCAAGGTGAAATAAAACGCATATGATTTAAGGTTTGAACTTAGCTTTCTTACAAAAATAAGGTTTTGCCATTATGTTTTAAAAACGATTTCGGGCAATATGCCGGCTCGAATAAATTCCAGCCAAGTGGCCCAATTTTCAACTATTTTTACAACATGTGGGGTGGTATGTCAGGAATAACTAGCCGAATATTCTTTTCCAATTTCTTATGAAATATAGGTCGAGTACAGTAGTCACTCTCATTAGTCTAAGCAGTCAATTTTTTGCCGCCACCTAATAAAGATCTTCACAAACTTTACCAAATGTTTCTCTGAAAAATAAAACAGGAAAGTAAAAAATTGTGGCCCTATAATAAAGCAATATCCAAAAGAAAAACCTTTAGCGGAGAAGTTCCTTCGCTACAATTGGCGCCCAACGTAAGATTTGAAAAAAAAATAATAATAATTATAATATGCAATTGGCGGAGTAATCCTTTCGCAACTGACTGAGAATAAATTAGGTGACAGTTATCAAAAAACCAACTCCGAGAAAGTATTGCCAGATTGAAAACCACACGCCTAAAAACACCCTTTAGTATTTTGTAATCATTGAAGCAGAAGGAGACAGAATTCTCTGGCAGCAAAGTATCGTAACGGAAACAAAACTTAGAAAATTTATTTTAAAAAAATAGCAACCCCAGCAATACACTGTGACAATTGCCACAGCACATCGTTAGCTACAGCAGTTGTAGCTTAAAGCGACTGTTTCATTGATAACGACAGTGTCTGTGACGGACGGGTGTGACAGCAATATTGACAGTGGTCTTGAAAACTATAGCAACGAAAATAGTGATAGTAAAAGCAAAAATTACTGTCAGTAAAAGAATAATGAATATCGTGATCAATTCTCAGACTTAATATGTAACTTTCATTTGAAATTTTGTGGCTCTAATATGCTATTTTAGAGCTTTTTTGAATTAATTTTTGACAAACAGTAACAACTCCAAAAATCAAATTTATTAGAAAATGATCTGTGAAGGTTACAATATACAAGATGCAAAGTTTTTAAAAAATTTTAACGATTTTTTTGTGAAGAGTTACCGTATGCTTCACGGTAATGAAAAAAAAAGATCCGCAAAAGATCTCCTAGCATTGGAGAATATTCAATATCTCAAATTTCTAGATTCTGTGACCTCGGTGTTCTTTTTAGTACCAACCTCGAATTTAATAAAAACATCAACCTCATTATTAACAAAGCAAATTCAATGCTTGGCTTTATTAAGCGGTGGGCAAAGGAATTTAATGACCCTTATGTTTAGAGTATGCTTCTCAGGTGTGATCACCATTTTATGATATTCATAAATTTCGAATCGAAGCAAAGCAGCACAGATTCATACGCTTCGCTCTCAAAAGTCTTCCTTGGCAAGATTCTTTCAATCTTACTCCTTATGAAAATCGTATTCACTTGTTAAATCTTAAAACCCTCCCACAGAGAAGAATTAACAATGATTTAGTATTTTTTCATCAATTAATAACCGGTATAATTGATGCTCCCGACTTTCTCTCCCACATAGGATTCAAATATCGCGGAGGAGCTCACCAACTATGTAATTTAGAGTTTATACATCGGTCCCACCACCGAACTAACTATGGCATGCATGAGCCATTAGCTCGCATGAGTAGTTATTCAACTCTAATCCTTTTATTGCCGATTTCAACATAGTTTATGTTGATTTAAAAATAGTTTAAAATTAATATTAGGAACCTGTAGTTTATTTTTTTTATATATAAACATTATTTAGTAATGTTTCACTAGTTTAGTTTGTTCTATTAATGTTAATTTTAATTTAATTTAAATTTTACTTTGTTATATTTTGTAATGTCTTTATTTTTCCTCGTATACGTTCGCTTTGTGCTTGTGTTGGCGTTATTTACTAACCACTAACACTTGCATTAATGATGAAGAGCGTAGATAAGTGTGCACAGACGAGCTTGCTCTAAGTTCAGTGCCACTTAAGTCTCTGAGATGCAAAAAAAAAAAAAAGCTAGGATGACACTTTGGAGACGCTAGTGTAGGGTAAAAGTTAAGTGTTCTCAGAATAGTCTCTACTCTGAAGTGATCGGAGGGAAGAGGAAATGTTTTGCAATTTAAATTACTTGAATTATTTAAATAACATGATATGAGGAAAAAGTCTAAAACCGAAGATGACCTAGGAAATGTTAGGCTGTGTGGTGAAATAATGTCTACATCTAAGAAGGGACCATTGAAAAACCAATTATACAATCGAACTTCATTCGCATTAGTTGTTCTGTCACCCCAATTTGGATGACGCGCATTAAAATCGCCTCCTATAAATAAGGCATCATATGAGCTTGCTAGACTTAGAATCCTATCCAGTTCGCTACTAAGGTTAGGCCCAGCACCCGATGGTATATAAATACTTCCTATGAGAAAACGATTGGTATCTCCCGAACGATTTTGCAAAAATAATGTAGCTAGGCAAACAGAGAAACAGTCGCTATGGAATGAGACTTTGTTGACTTTAAATCTTTCATCAATAACGATGGCTGTTCCTCTGCCATCGTCATTTCTTATTACATTGTAACCATCAAACGTAGGTCTGTGTCTTTCTTGTAATCTTGTTTCGGATAAAAAACAGATTTGCGGATTTTTAATTTGAAGGGTCTTGAACAGTGCAAGTCTTTTTTCATGCGAGATAAGGGAATTTATATTAATCGAAAGCGTTTTCAAGATCATTGTTGTGTCCATCATACTACAATAGATGCCACAAACTCAAGATATGAAAACATCTTGTCCTCTTTGTTTTGAAGTTTTTGGTAAGCAGGCCAAAACTGTCTGATTTTAAACAAAAGTTCTTTAAATGAGATGTTAAACAAGCTTTTGGCTTCATTAAGGAAATCGCTAATGTTTGCACCCGAATTGGGAACATTGTCCTCTAGTGGAGGTTTCGAAATAGTTCTTACTTTTGGGTTTTTATAAGAATAGGCTGCATTTTTAGCTATATCTGCAAAAGAAATATTACTAGTTAAGTTTTTGACTACTTGTTGCACCTCAGTTTTTGTTTTATTGGCTACAAATCTTTCACTTTGCGCTAAAACCATCCTTTTTTCTTTATATTTCTTATAAACCTCACAGTTGGATGAGTTTGCTGCATGACCTTCTAGGTTACAGTTTGAACTTTTTGTTATATGTGGTTCTTGGTTATTTTCTTTCGAAGCCTTAAGAGATTGTAAGCATAGCTCTGAATCATGTTCTTTTCTGCATAGGACACAACGGCTTTGATAAGAACAACATTCTCCCGTGTGCCCAAATCGTTGACAACGATAACAACGAATTACTATATTATTGTGTTTTCGTTCCCCGTACACTTTCTGGTGAAGCAAATATCTAATATTTGTTAACTCCTTTAAACTTTCGCCTACTTCTAGTTGAACAACAAAAATATTTAATTTAAGACCCTGTGCTTTGGTTTTAGTTGTTGTAAATGGTGTTACTTTATTAATTTTAACATTTGGAGCAGCATGAACCAACGCTTGTTTGATTGCTTCCACATGAGTATCACCATCAATACCCTTCAATAGAATTGACGCTCTTTTCGTTTCTTTTGATGGAAATGAAAATGCCCCTATACCTGTTCCACCAATCTTTTCAATTACAAGTTTGTGAACATTAGCGTTATCTACATAAACTTTTGTCTTTCGGTATCCTATATTAACAAACTTATGTCTAAGATTCTCTACTTGACACTCAAAAGCTAATAACTTAAGAAGATTGGTAATCAAATTACAGTTAGCCCCAAAAATGAATATAGGTGGGCAAAAAATCTTGTTGCTTAAGTTTTTATCAAGCACACTAGTTGTACTTTTACTTGTTGATGGCTGGTTAATTACCTCTACAGTTGAATTTGTTTTGTCTCCTGTTCTGTTCTTTTTACTTCCAGGTATAGCTCAATAGACGGATTAGATAAATCCGAAAGAATTGCAAATGGGTTATTTGCTAAATTTGAAGAAGAAGGCTCTTCAGTATCATCCGAGTCATTGCGTCTTCTCTTTTTATTTGTACCATAATTGGTCGCTGCTTGCTTAAGATTAGATATGACATATGACCTTTGTCCACTCAACTTCTTTTGTTTCGTTTTCGATTTCCATGCTGTGGTTTGACACACTGGTCACTGCACGTTGATCGTTGCCGCTTTCTGTCATGAGTTGTGCTCTACACAATGGATGACTCATAGATTGTTGTTGTTTCACAAGGTTTGTAGCTATGTAATGCTTGTCATTTGTTTCGCACTTGTGCCTCAGATCTCGTAGCAAGCGCATGTTATCTCATCTACAGCGAAAAAAAGTGCAGTAAACTTATTTAGGTGCTAGTTTAACCACCATAATCAGGGCTTTTATATGCCCATAGATAAAATTAATTTAACAGAGATAGAGACTCTTCCAAAAAGTAAATTAACAGTGGAATCAAAAAATAAAAATAATAATTTTAGTGCACGTTTTTGCTATCCTCGTAACAAAAAAGACCGTAGTAACCTTGTGGTCGTCGAATGGGATACTTTTATTTTGCCCAGAACTTAGGGTGCTAGTCTTGAGTGAAATTTTTGGTTGAGGCCTTGATTCATAGTGTTGCGCCTATTAAAATAAGTAATCCTTCAAAGGCTCCTGAAGATTTGATAATCCTTGGAAGGATGGCCAGTGACAACCAAACAATTTGCTCTTTCTCTGCTAAATAAGCATAATCATTTGTAGTTGTACACACTGTGACGGAAACTTTGCAACAAGGGCTTCGCCCTTTTCAGTCTCGATTGTCATAAAAATGAAATGCGCTCATGTTAGGTTGAGGTTGTTTTAGTTTTCTTATGCTGTGGAAAGCAGTCCTTTATTAATTAGAAGATATTTTGTATCTTTTTTCTACGCAACGTTTGTAGATACCAAATCTACCATAATTATCATCCACACTTACCTAGAAGTAAGTTTGGAGTGGCGAAGCCAAGAAAGCTACTTTGATTTGAAGTAGTTAACGACACTTGAGGCTTGATGACTCATATAAATAAGAATGCATTCAGAATGACTTTGGGTTCTTTTAAAACTTTGACGTAGGTACTTTTCAGACCAAACCACTGGTGGGGGATAGTAACAGCATGAGCTCAATAGATTAGATTGAACCCATGGTTACTTCCTTGTTCGCAACCTCAATCGTTATTCCTTCTAGTTTATTCTCAATTGTTCTTTTATACATTAAAAATGCGCTGACACAGATTCTCAAACCCACGATGCAACGTGATCCCAACTGCACTTTTATGGTGACACGAGGCAAACAGCCAAGACGACCTATCATCATCAATTAAAAGACACTATTTTCCGCAACTAGCGAATTAAATTTTTATGGAGAGATTGTGAAGGTTAATTGTATTAAATTTTTATTTATTTAACTTTAAATAATGTTTCAAAAATCTACATTTTTCTAAATTTTATTTTAATCCGGTCAAATTAAACCAAAAATTGATAGTGAAGTTACATAAATTCGCACCAAGCTGAAAGTTGGTGAAGTCGTTTAAAATATGATTCCAAATAAAACTTGAAAGTTCCCCAACTTTCCCCTGCATGGAAAAATTTTTATCTGCTAAACAGTGGCTCGTAAGAAAAAAGTAGCTTTACATTTTTTATAGATAAATTTATAATCTACGATTGCGTCTGATATATTTTTATGATAAATCTTACCGTTTTGCTGAAAATCGCAAGAAATCGGAAAAAAGTCACATTTTTGACCTTTGACCTCGAATAAAATTTTTTCCATGCAGGAGAAAGTTGGGCAACTTTCAAGTTTTATTTGGAATCATATTTTAAACGATCTCACCAACTTTCAGCTTGGTGCGAATTTATGTAACTTCAAATGTCTAGATTGACCGGACTATTTGCTGTTTATTTTTGATTTGATTTCTGATCAAGAGAGACTTCTTTAATATCAAACGGCAACAACAACGGTTCCAACTTGTCCTTTTGCCACGAAACTGCTTGCATCAACCACCTCCCTAAAAAATGACAGAAAAACAAATATTCAGTATTTTAACGAACGTTTTTCAAAACCTAAGCAAATTTTACCCGTCGCTGTAGTCTGATTGAATGGACGTGGTGATTACTTCAACCTTATCCCGTACTGATGGGAAATGGGTTTTGATGTTGATTGTTTGAGTTGTGGACCCTAAATTCAAAATAATCACATACATATCACTCCCAGAGGTTTGTCTGTTAAAATGAAAAGAAAAAATTTTTTTAAGTTTCACTTGGGACTTGAAAGCAAGGCCTTGAAGATTCTTTCTTTTACTTGGCTGAACCTACGTATATTCTCCACTGTGAAGTTTGAAAAAGGAAATTTACCTGCTGTAGATGACAATGTTGTTGGGAATATACTTGATGACCAAGTTATTCTTGTCCTGCATAGACGGCTCCTGCCTAAGACGAATGAGTTTTTTGAAAATCTGCAAGTGACTGTGTGGGGCTCGCTCTTGCATCAACACATTTTTCAATTTATAATCACCAGAGACTGGAAGCCATGTATTACTTCCTTGGGTAAAACCTACAACCGATTTACATTCATAAAAAAAAAAGAAAAAGAAAAACTGCAATAAAATACTCAACCAGCGTTTGTAGAAGCATCCCACTGGAACGGTGTTCTCGCAGTATCACGTGAGAATGAATCGAATCTATCTGGATCAGTGTTGCAAGCTTGTGGATCAACAGTTTTATCCCAGGGTATGTACACATCTGTCATGCCTATCTCTTCACCATTGTATGTTACAGCACAACCGGGGAGTGTTTGAAGCAAAATGTTTATCAAGTCGGTACGATTGTAACCAAATCGTGTAGCTGTTCGTTTGTTATCATGATTACCCAACACCCAGTTGGCATAAACATCCTTTGGCATTCTATTCAACCACTTTTGAACATTTACTACGACATCCTTTGCTGTACTGTTCGTATTGACATTTCCTAAGAAATCGAAATTGAATGGAATGTATGAACCGTTTCTTTTTCCATCGCCATAATACTTCATCATGTTATCGAAACTAGTGTAAGCTTCGGTGAGTAAAATTTTCGTATCGCTTCCGTTTTCCTTCTTGAAATTTTCAGCTAACTCACGCCATTGATAGACCATGTCCAACGTTTCTGGTTGATCGTTGGTATAAATGTGTTGCAAATGACAGTAATCCTCTACATTTGGGCAAGTTTGAGGATTGCTGATGACTGGTTCATCAGGATAAAGGTTTTGTGAGTCGAGTTCTTTTTCAAACAAGAATGGCACTGCATCGATTCTGAAGCCGCTTATGCCCTTTCCCAGCCAAAAACGCATGATGTTCTTCATTTCTTCAACAAGAGCTGGGTTGCGGTAGTTCAAATCTGGTTGTTTGATGGCAAATTGATGCAGATAGTACTGCTGACGAACTTCATTCCACTCCCAGGCACTTTTACGAAAAGCACTCAACCAATTGCTAGGTGGCTCACGTTCACCAGTTACATTGTTTATTTTGCCACTATGCCAAATGTAGTAGTCTCTGTATTTGGGATCGCCGTCTACCGATCTCTTAAACCATTCGCTCTCGTCACTGGAGTGATTTGGAACGAAATCAAGAATGATTTTGATTCCAACTTCTTTGGCTTTCTTGATCATGTTTTCAAAGTCCTCCATTGTACCGTACTCTGGATGAACTTTGTAGAAGTCGGAGATGTCATATCCAAAATCAGCCATAGGTGATTTGAAGATTGGTGACAGCCACGCTGCATCGAATCCGACATCTTTGAGATATTGCAGCTTCTGTGTCACACCTACACGAGTTTAAATTTGGTTTCTTGTAATGTCGTTTGTCGCTCTGAGTCTGATGGTCGCTTCACTGTAAGACTTACCATTTAAATCACCAATTCCATCGCCATCACTATCCCGGAAGGATCGTGGATAGATTTGATAGAAATTTCCATTTTCCCACCAATCCTTTCCGCTAACTACGGTAACTATCACTAAAACTAGTGAAATGGTCAACTTCATCCCAGTTGCTGATAACTGATCTCTTGTAAAAAAAAAGTATACCGTCGCGATTGAGTATAGAAACGATCGACGAGAGTCTGAAAAGCCAACATCATCGGTGGCGTCTTATATAGGTGCGGTACCTTGTTCTCTGTTATTCTATGCAGCTATGGGTGTGTGCTTTTTTATCACAATTTTTCTAATTAATGAATTTTTAACATTAAAAATTTTATCTTAAAGTGGCTACTCAATACTGACGACGGTATCCAGTCAACTTGTGTAGTTAGTGGACCTTATCATTTTCTTTATTTGCTGACTTGTAAGAGAAATGACCACTTCAACAGCATGATAAATTTAGTGTGAAATGTTTTATAAGAGTTAGTAAGTTGAGGTGGCTGGAATAGTGGGTAATTTACGGTATTTCAGTGCGTTTTTTTTACTTTTAGATGTCAAAAAAGTTAACTTCTTCCGATTTTCATTCTTGGCCAAATAATTTCACGAAAGTGCTGCTATCAATGGATAGCGCTTATACCATCGCAGCTTTTTTTTTTCTGAGCCGGTGCTTGGCTTACAAGTGTTAGTTTCGCACCTCCTTGCTTGAGGTCTCTGAGGGCACGGCCGGCCACGCTCTGAGCGGCCAAGCGGCAGAATATTAAAATTAAAAGCGTTTTTTTCTGTTTCAGTAAAAAGAAAAAATGAGGTTGGCAAATTACAGCTCGAAGAGCCATGGGGACTAGAAATATCCTTCATAGACATTGCCTTTCAATTAAAAAATCACAAGTCCTTCGATAGTCCCTAATCATGAAAAACTTTTTTCATAAACCGTTCGGAATCGCCGAAAAATGTGTACATAAACATTTTTCGGTGATTCCGAACGGTTTATGAAAAAAGTTTTTCATGATAGGGACTATGCTTGCCATAACGCAAGGACAAAGACGTGGAGTCCTAGTCTATGCTTCCGAAAATGAGCTCATCGAGCAATATGATGTTGGATTTTTCATAGATGACTTTACGGTTTTACCGTCTTAGATCTGAGCTTAAGGAGAAGCAATTTTTTGAGACTGACAGCCAGACTTTACTTAAAAGTCACAATTTACGACGTTATGACCTGAAGAGAACCACATTAAAATTTGAGTATCTACTGAGTGGAAGTGTGGCTCGAATGAAACATTGTGTTAGCAGTGATGTTGCGCAGAATCTGGCTGTAAGTCTCTGTTCGATATCCTTCAGCCCAGTTGTTTGATGTTTGTTTTACTTTACTTTTGCTTTCTGAGCTTGAAGAAACAGGTATTAGTAAGTGTGATTCTTCGTTTGGTCTCAGCATTGATGTTGTTGTGCGACGTTATAGTGGATCCCAGGTAAACAAAGTCCCTGACTACTTTGAAGTTATAATTGCCCATGGTGGGGTTTGGTACTAGTCAATGGTGTTGGGCTTCTCGATGATAGCATATACTTCGTTTTCGTCTCGTTAACAGTTAAACACATCTTCGCCGCCTCCGCTTCAATACTTGCAAATGATCCACTGACAGCATGATGTCAATGTCATCAGTATAAGCAAGGAGTTGAACGGACTTTTGAAAAATTGTACCTCTGGTGTTGGTTTGTGAGTTGCGTACAATTGCTTCAAGCACGATGTTAAAAAGGTTGCGTGATCGCGCACTGTCTCAAACCTTTCTCGACATCAAAGGCATCGGTGATGTTCTTACCGACTTTAACGGAGCAGCGAGAATTCTCCATTTTCATCTTGCAGAAGCGGACAAGTTTTGCAGGGATGTCGAGATGTGACATAGCTCTATATAGCTCGTCTTTATCAAGGCTATCTATCAAAGGCGGTTTTAAAGTCAATGCAGAGATGGTGTGTACCTATCGATTTGGAATTCTTGGGTTTTTTATCTGCTGAAAAGTGAAAATCTGATGTTTGTTGATTTTCCTCGCCCAAAGCCACACTGATATGGTCCAATCAGGTCTTTGGTAAAAGGTTCTACCCGGATGCACAAAGTAGTCGACAGAATTTTGTAAGCGACGTTGAGAAGACTAATACCTCTGTAGTTGGCGCAGTTCAGAGCATCTCCTTTCTTGTGGGTAGTTAACACTATGCCGACCTTCCATTCATTGGGCATTCCTCCGACCAAATTCTAGAGATGAGTTGAAGCTTGCTCATAACCAAGTTATCTCCCGCTGTCTTTAAAAGTTCAGCGCGCAGACCGTCTAAGCCAGCAGCCTTGTGCGACTTAAGTTTGGCTATCGTGGTTCTTACTTCTTCTAGGTCGGGTGGACGGATATTTTGATCATCATCGTCCAAGCTGAATAACTTTAGCGTACTAATGAGGATATACTTTAGGTTAGGTTAAGGTGGCTGTCGGGAAAACGACCGACGTACGTAGATCAATATAGGTCCATTTAAATACCACAAGAATTTTGAAGAATTACCTCTTATAACATTTTGATGAAGGGTCACGTCCTTGACAGAGGGCTGAGCATGCGCAAAGAAGATGTGGGTAGGTTTCCTCTTCTTCTTCGTCCAAGCAGCTTTCACAGAAATTGTTTGATGGAACATTGAGCCTTGCGGTGTGTATACCAACCTATGAGGCGGCAGGGTCCGGTTTTAACACCAATTACGAAGCTAAAGTGCAATTTGCTAAATGATAAGAAGCTTTAAGTACGTTTAGATCAAGGTTCCTCCACATCTTTTTGTTAACCATACAGATGGTGGTTTTCTTCCATCTACTATTTGTTGGCTTTATAGGATTTTGTATTATCATACCTGATTTTGCACTTAGCGATAGGCATGCCAATATTTGTTTTGTTTGATGACATTGGCATGAAACTAAGTAGTTTCCCTTAATGTCTCTATGCCCAGGCACCCAAGAAAGGTGAATGTTCAACTGTTCTGTCATCTCTATAAGAGACAATCGATAGTCGCGGGCAGTTACAGAGTTTGTAGAGGTATTGCCAAGTGATTTACGTTGTGGTTGTTTTTCTGAGAAGATGAGGATATTTGTGGGAGTTAGGGGATAACTCAGAATCACTTTTGGATTAAATTTAATTTTGCATTGTTGTGAGACTCGATGAAACAAAAATGCGTCACAATAAAAAAAAAACAACTACTATACAAGTTCGTACAGACTTTGTGCAGATTATTACAATTTTTTACTCACAAAACTAAATTAATGATGAATTGCATTGATGTAATTAGTATAAATATTAGTAACAAATTTAGAATGAAGTCACTTATAATACACAAGTCCACAAGGTTGTTTGTTATTGTTACCCCGTGTCAGTAGTAAGGAGCAAGAAGTAAAAACCAACCAAAGTTATAGAGTGCATGCTATTTATATCTCCCCACCAGTGGTAAGGTGTTGACAGTACGTCCTCAACATTATGGTCCTTCGAGGCGGATATGAACCAACGAACTATGGATTACAGTCCACAACACAACTAATGTTTTCGACAAAGTTAGCCAGAGAACGACAATAACACATCATGTTCTGCGGAGCTTTGTAGCGTCCTCACTCTTGTCTTTAAACAAAGTCCAAATCATGTCTACAGCAGAACCTTGTTATAAGACAATTAGCTTCTTCCATCCAAACTATTTGGATGCATGCTTTTTTTTTTTAAAAGCGTGAAAACAGCGGAGCACGTCTTACATAGTTGCTCTGCTGTTGCTTAATCACCTCAATTTGAAGCAAATTTAAGTTCTTATTGATAACGGCAGATCCTACAAAAAAAATTAGCACTACTTTTTTTTACCGCCAACGACTTAAGCTACAAGTTTTGAGAACATTCTTTGAATCAGTCATGCCCCCCTACCACTGGTACGGCAACAATCGGTTCAATGATATGTTTGTAGAAGGCTCTAATGCTAAAACGTCTTCAAATTTAGCATTTAAGTAGTTTTTCCTTGTCAAAAGTAATTCTTTCTAGTTTAAATAAGACCGAAAGGGGCTCACTTTGTTTGACACAAAAAACTCTTAGATTAAGGTGCTCTCATAACCATTTTCAAATAAACCAAGTAATTCTTTATGCTGCAACTTCTTCAACTAGTTCCAGTTTATTAATGATTATTTTAAGTAACAATATTATTCTTTGTAAATATTTAATTTTTATTGAAATACCGTCCATTGTTTCAATAATTGTTGAAAATTGTTAATCATACACGCAAGTGTCGGTGCTCAATTTAAACTACAACCGTTCCAACTTGTCCCTTTGCCACAAAATTGCTTGAATCGACCACCTCGCTAGGATTTGTGTAGAATATAGTACTGTTATATTGAAAACAGGATGAAATATTTTTGAAATATCTTACCCATCGCTGTAGTCAGATGTAATTGATGTGGTAATTATTTCCACTGAATTACCGACTGGGAAATGGTCTTTTATATTAATTTTTTGCGGTTGTGTTCCGAAGTTCAATATTATCACATATCGGTCGCCGCCTTCGGTGTATCTGCAAGAAAGTGATTTGATTTTCATGAATTTTGTAGTTCAGATAACCAACTTGCTTTTTTAGCTGATACACAAAAAAAATTATAAAATTTCAATCCCAAGGACACCCCTATCAGTCTATCTAAACAACGCCTACATTGATTCTCTTATTAATGAACTCAAAAAAACTGATCTTGAGCTGGACTTCGTTGGGGTTAACGTTGACAATAACTTTCTTGTCGCGTCTGGAAACCCCTATAGGTCAACTCAATTCTAATGTCAGCAGATTCACAAATTTTGGCCTGGACACAGAAAACTGGAGCTATTATCCCGCCTTGTAAAACTGAAGCTCTCCATTTGTGTCGCAAAAAGAAATGTTTCCCACCTACGCTCACACTCCGTAACGCTGAGATCACGCTCAAAAAAGAAATGAGAGTTCTTGCCTTAACGAGGAATCTTAAATGAGATCTTCATGTAAAGAATACTATAAAATTTAAAAATCGTAACAATGCGCTGAGATTAATATGCTCTAAACGAAAAGGACCCCACCTAGAAACAGCCTTAAAAATAACTAAGGCCCTTGTTGAAGGTACCCTTCAACATGGTCTCACAAGCTGCATGTGGACTTCGAAAAAGAATCTACAAAGCTTAGATGCTCTAGATGGCCATCAACGAATGCTACAGAACTGCGACAGGAAGCCTTAAGACTGCTCCCATTCCAGCCTTAAGAACTGAAGCCAGGTACACATCTATCCTACAACTAGGCAAAAAAGAGCAGGTAATCTAATCAGCAAAGCTATCTCTGACAGCAATCATCCCCTAAATCCTGCTTTGATGGACCTATCTAACAGGACTAAGGCGATTAGAAAAGGCTCATTATCCTCTTTCAGATCTTAGCCTTAGCTTCGTACCACGGCTTCTTCCCATCTACTACCACAAAGGATATCACACCACCACCACCATGGAGAAGACGTCTTTTGTCCATAAATGTTAGTCTTTCCAGCTTTAAAAAAGAAAATACAAGTAATAGTATTTATCAAAAACTTTTTCAAGAACTTCTCGAAAACATCCACCCAACAAGAACACTATACACACACGGCTCACTTAAAGACAACATTTCATCTTATGCCATTGTAAAACTGGAAGGCAACGAAACAATTCACAGCTTCCAAGGTTTACTTAAAACCCTTACTCAAGCACAATCAAAACATGTAAATACACTTATACTGACCGACAGCCATAACGCCTTGATTGGATTAAAAAACAATAATAACCACTGCTTCACCTTTGAATGTATGAGAAGTATCTTCTACAACAACAAGCATATAACGGTTGCATGGATTCCAGGACATGTGGGTATTAAAGGGAACGAAACTGCAGACAGCTTAGCTAAAGAAGTTACGCGCTATCCTCTAACAACAGAACTTCCAAACCTGCCAAATCTCATAAAAAGAACTCTGGAAGCCTATGAAAATGATGGCTTAGATAAGGCCTGGAAAAACAAAGGAACCTTTCTACGAAGACATCAGTTTTCACAACATCGACCGCCATACAACATCAAACTAAGCCGTCAAGAGTGCGTAACGCTGTTTCGAGTAAGAGTCGGAAAAACCTTGTTCTCAAGTTGCCACTACTTCAAAAAGGAACCACCCCAGGAATGCGGAAATTGTCAGGAACCATTATCAATCTGGCACATTTTACTGAATGTCCTATCTCCCGGCAAATACCGGACATGACCTCAATTGAAGAAATGCAAAACAGACTTTCGATCATCTTCAACCCTTCTGATGCTCTTACCATGCAACGAATTAAGAAAGCTCTAGATCAGCACAACAAATGGAAAGAGATATAATATCAAAACTAAAACTTTCTTGTTAATTCATCTTTTAAAACTTTTTCTAAACTCAATCACTTTTTATTTTCATTTTTCCACTCTCACGACATCTATGGTCAAGTTGCCCTGTAAATAAATAAATAAATAAATTCTTTTTACTGCTGAAATTTTTTCTCTACCTGAGCTCTTAGTCGCCATCCAAGGAACTTAAATCAGTCTAATTTCCTTCGTAGACTGACCATTGAACGCACTTGTAATTGGTTTTAAGACAATGACCGTAATATCTGCCTTCTGCCATGACTTAGCACAAAACCGATTCAAAGATCGGACATGGAACTCCTTTGACATCAAAGATACTGTAACAGCAATATCATCATATCCAGAAGTTAGAAACCATAGGCAAAATTACCGCACCAACGATTGAGTGAGTGAATGGCATTTATCTTTTGAAATTAAGGCTAAATTACACAACAGCAGTTGACTACCGATCTATCTAAAAAAAACCCGTAGGCCCATATCTCAAAGAACGAGAACTTATCTACCGAACCACTGAAGGAATGATACAAAAAGATATCATAGCTGGAGCAGCACAGGGATCTATAATTGAACCAGACCTTTGGAACATCTCCTACAATGACGTTCTCTGTTTGGAAATGCCCGAAGGCTGCTTTCTAGTTGCGGTGATAACTGCAAGGGACACCGAAAGCGCACAGAGAAAGTTGAACCAAGTGATGCGAAGGACAAATTTCTGGATGTAAGAACATGAGCTGTCCCTGGCTATTGAGAAGACTGAGGTAGTACTTCTTACAAAAAACGGATTCCCACAGTTATCGACTTTCACATCGAAACCGAAGTTATAAGGAACAAACACCTGGGAATTAAGTACGACACGTATCTGAGCATTTGGGAACGGGTACGGATGGATGCTGAACGCGCAAGGTTACAATCCAGATCCACCTATCTAGGCTGATGTCAAATGTAGGTGGAAAATTCGCGAGCAAATGGAGACTTCTTCTGGCAACAACGCATTCAATTGTGCTGTCCTGTACGATACCGAGATTTGGGCTGAAGCACTTAAACAGGAAAAGTGCCGGAAACAACTATCATCAGAACAGATTCGCGAACCGCGTTGTGGATACCGAGCGCGTACCGGACAGTGTCTGAGCGAGCAGTTCTTGTAGTTGCAGGTGTCGTACCAATTGACCTCTTCGCAACACAAATGAAATACATACATGAAAAGAAAGCAGGAATCGGTGTGGAAGCGAAGAACTCGGAAGCGAAAGCGATCACACAGCAGAAGTGGCAAAAACGCTGGGAGTCGGAAAGCAGAGGCCGCTGGACTGCTAGGCTGATCAACGCTTTCCAGCTCAAGTTTGGAAAAAGAAGAGGCCCTTCGTGCCAATGCGGAGATTTGCTGACAGACGACGTTTATCAAACAGTGTTCGAGTGCAGAAGATAGAAATAAAAACATTTATAGGAGAGCTCACCCCAAATAATATCATCCAGGAGATGCTGAGAGACGAGAAGAGTTGGAGGCGAATTAGCATGTATCTGATTCTGTAAACAAAGAAACAATAAGAGGTGGTTGAGGAACTAGAACCCAACACCTAGGCACGTATTTCACCTCGAAGCAATTTGCAAGAGGTCCAGAGGGGGAGATAAGCTAGAAACTTTTGTAGTTTTAGTCGGTATGCTAAGCTTAGTACACCTTGGAGAGCCCGGCACGCAGGAGAAGTATGAATATTTTCTTACGGTGGTGCGTAAAGCATCTCTCCGAAAGTAAGTAAAAAAATCAAACCCCATTCAATAAATGATGACAGAATGTTAAATTACGCATTGCTCGATAACGCGAGTTGTTATTCCAATTTCAAATAAATCAGTCACGTACCTCTTGAAAACATGTGTTGTGATTTGGCCCCAGTACAAAGAACCTCTTTTCCAAAGTAAAGAAAATAAAAATAATCAAAAAGGAAGGCACAACAAAGCAGTTGAAACCGCGGGGTGTAACGCATATCCAGGACCTACACCTTTATGGCCGATTCCGAACAGCTTAGTTGGAAAACGCTTTTCATGGCAGTGTATAATTAATCTTAGAGAACTTCTCAATTCTTCTTGAAAGGGGATACCCTTAGAAAGCAGCTAGGAGTAGCAGAGCAGGCATTGGGGCCTATCGCATTTCTCTTAACCAAACCTTGTTTGAAATGCAAGGAACCTGCAAAGTTTAGCTTATTCCGAATGACTAAAAGTGCAAAAGCGTGTGTCATGGTAATGTGTTTGACTGTCGGAGGATGTCTGATGTTTTTGGGATTCAAGCATCGAACTGCCACGGAATAAGGAGACATTGAACCAACTATACACCCACATTCGCCACGCGTCGCATATGCTTTCTTACTGATGCGAAAACACGACTGTGATCATTGAACTATACGCTCTAGCACTTCGCAACGTCCTCGCTTACTAGCGTTGACAGTAACCGTACCTTATAGTCCTTCCAATTGTCTCACTAAAATTCTTCAAACCCACATAGGTTTTGTAAAAATAGTACAACACTTACCTGCTGTAGATGACCACATTGTCAGAAATAGCCTTGATTTGCAAATTAGTCTTGTCCTGCATGGAAGATTCTTTCCTTAAGCGAATGAGTTTTTTGAAAATTTGCAAATGACTATGAGGAGCCCTTTCCTGCATCAATGCATTTTTGGTTTTATAATCAGTATTAACTGGCAGCCATGTACTATTGCCTTGTGTGAATCCTATAAACATAAAATAAAGAACCTACATCAATTTAAACATTTAAGAGATCTGTACCGGCATTGGGAGAAGCATCCCACTGGTATGGTGTTCTAGCGGGATCACGAGAAACGTCATTGAATCTATTTGGATTTGTGTTACACGCTTGCGGATCAACAGTCATATCCCAGGGTATATAAACATCAGTCATGCCCAACTCTTCTCCATTGTATGTTACAGCACAACCGGGGAGTGTTTGCAACATAATATTTATCAAGTCAGTTCGTTCGTATCCAAATCGTGAAGCAACTCGTTTGTTATCATGATTACCCAACACCCAATTTGGATAGACATCCTTAGGAATTGCATTCAGAAACTTGTTAATGCTGTTGACATAATCTGACGCCTTACTGTCCCTATTCACGTTTCCCATAAATTCAAAGTTGAATGGAATCTGTGAACCATTGCGGATACCATCGCCATAGTACTTGATTAAAGTTTGGAAACTGGTATATGCCTCGGTGAGTAAAAGCTTCGTATCGCTTCCGTTTTCCTTCTTAAAATTTTCAGTCAACTCACGCCACTGGTAAACCATATCCAGGGTTTCCTGGAGATCAGTTGTATAGATGTGTTTAAGGTAGCAGGAATCGTCTTTGTCACAAGCGGGATCATTAGTTAATGGTTCATCCGGATAGAAACCTTTTGGATCCACATCGCTTTCAAACAAGTACGGCACTGCATCAATTCGGAAGCCGCTTATGCCCTTTCCCAGCCAAAAACGCATGACGTTCTTCATTTCTTCGACAAGAGCTGGGTTACGGTAGTTCAAATCTGGTTGTTTGACGGCAAACTGATGCAAATAGTACTGCTGACGAACTTCATTCCACTCCCAGGCACTGTACCTGAAAACACTTATCCAATTGCTAGGTGGCTCACGTTCGCCAGTTACATTGTTTATTTTGCCATTATGCCAAATGTAGTAGTCTTTGTATTTGGGATCCCCGTCTACTGACTTCTTAAACCATTCGTTCTCATCGCTGGAGTGATTTGGAACGAAATCAAGGATGATCTTGATTCCAACTTCTTTGGCTTTCTTGATCATGTTTTCAAAGTCCTCCATTGTACCGTACTCTGGATGAACTTTGTAGAAGTCAGAGATGTCGTATCCAAAATCAGCCATAGGTGATTTGAAGATCGGCGAGAGCCATGCACCAGAAAAACCAATATCTTTGAGATATTGCAGCTTCTCAGTCACACCTAATATTAAAAAGTTTAAATGTGTTTATCAAAAGGGATAAAATACGAATTTGTGGCAAATTATTGCCATTTCTGGAACAAGTTTCTTTTCAATTCCCATTGTTTTGTGCACTCAGGTATATTACCTTTGAGATCACCAATTCCGTCGCCATCACTATCCTTGAAAGATCGTGGATAAATCTGGTAAAAGTTGCCGTTTTCCCACCAATCACTTGCACTAACTAAAGCACTTGTAAACACAAACACTAAAAATATGGCACACTTCATCCTTGATTCCGTGTCTGTGAGTATCCTTATATCTCTTTCGTTTCGCTCTGTCTCTACTGAGCTTAGAAACGCGAACTTCTTTAATAGGCCGTTGCTAGCTGCTGTGCCTTTTATAGACGCGGTTTTCTCACTTACTGTGGTTATCATTTTGCTTAATCCATTTTCCATTTTGCTGATTGCATTGTAAACAAGGTGCGTTTGATTTCTTTCTTCAGCTTGAGTTTTTTTAAAGCTGTTTTCGACTTAGGTATTTGTTATCATTTTTGAACTCAAGTATTTACTTTAACTTTGGCAACAGATTGACTTAAAGCAAGACTGCCTTAAAAAGTGCTTCTTATGTAATAATTGAAAATTTTATTTAGTTCGTTGTATGGATCGATATAGTCGAGTATCGAGTTTGCATCCGAACCGCAGAACTTCGATTTGAAATGGCTTGGAGGAAATTTATTGTTTAGATCGTTTTTGATTACGAACGTAGTCAGAAATGTTAAACGCCTGTCTGTTACAGGGAAATGGAAAACTTGTGATCCGATACATACAGTGTTTGCTTTTCTTCGCAATCTAAAAAAGATCGATTGTGCTTCATGGATTGAAGGAGTAGGAAAGTTCTGCTTAGGATTACATACTTTTTCAAAGCTAAAAATAAGAAAAAAAACTTGCACACATAGCAATAGAAACAAAATGAATTTTGTTCATTCGTTTATTTATCACAACAAAAAACTTAACAGTTATTGAAATAAATTAATTTAATTAATTTAAAATTAGTTCACAGTCAAGTCTAAGTTGACATACCTTTAGGTAAGAGGACATACCTCGATTTATTAGTCTTCGTTTATTTTATTTTTTTATTTTTTCGACCTCTAAGGCTTTTGCGGTTTTCTTTTTCATTTTTAACCTGTACCTTAGCCCTAATTTCGTTCATAAATGGACTTAAAGTGAGAAGAGCCTATAACTTTCCTTTTGTTAATTCTTGCACCTGTTGAAATTGGTTTCGGTAATGGTGAAATGGATTTGAGCATTTGATCAACAAACGGATGAGCTAATGATGTTGAAAGACTTGTTATGTTAAGATGCAAGGTTGATGATGAGGAACTGGTCACATTCGGAGACTCTGCCGGATCTGGTGATGCCGCAGGTCCTGATTGCATGTGATAAAATGATGTTGAAGAGCTTGAAGTGGCAGTTGATTCTATACCATCATGATGTTGAAGGACCTTTCACAACGATATCGAGTGGATCGGTGTCATCTGCTCCGAGGTGTTCAACGCTGAATTCTCTGTGACCTCACTAGGCAAAAACATATGTTCGGGGAATAAATTGGGATTAAATGGATGAATTTCATACTTTTCAAAGCCATTTGTGATATTTCTGACAGAAGCAGCACTTCCTTCCATAGCCCTTACCAAACAAAGCGCTGATTTGGTAGAAGCCTACTGTCATGCCAGGGTGGTTTCTAAGCCATGTTATAAATTCCCTGTTGAGATAGGTACCAAGAAATCCCAAAAACTACACATCCAAAGGCTGGATTCGGTGGGTGCAACGGGGAGGCAAGCACAACATAATAACACCATTAGCTTTGGCAAACTCTAGCGCCGCTTGCAGATTTTTGTGACTTCTATGACCAACAAGAATCAAAAGATCTTTATTTTCATGGTTGCAACCAGCGAACTTCACAAAATGCTCTATCCATCTACAAAATAGATCGCCCACCATTATATCCGCTCTCATCGAAATACTCAAATTTGTGATTTTTGTGTGGGAATATTAGAGCAGGACGAATAGGATTACCAGTTGCTCTAGCACAAACCATAGCTGTCACGTGCTGACCTTTTTCGGCGCTTGTTAAGGCCCCAACTTGTTTTTTTCCTTTGAGATCAAATGATTTGGCAGGCTTTTGAACTGTACTGAGGCCAGGCTGATCCATATTGTAAATGCGCGGTGGTAGTACTTCACTCAACACTTGGAAAAATTTTATTACTTGTGGCTTATTAAAAGCCTTTGCTTCTGCAGCAGATGTTGGCTCAGGAGATCTTAGTGACAATGTTGGGTTCCAAGATTTTCATCCGTTCAGCCAGTCCCGACCAGCCATTTTGGTCTCCCTATCGAATGTGTGGCTTATTTAGGATTTTTCCGCAAACTGAAATGCTAGTTTTCTGACCTCAGTTGTCGTAAAACCAAAGAAACGACTCCCGAATTCCAGTATGTGCTGAACCAAGAGATTTTCAGTTTCTTGATTGTGGGACGATTAAAGAGCAACACAATAATGGCTGACTTAATAATCACATAATGAGTGACGTACAACAGAGACCAGGGAACTCCGGGTTCAAATGCATTTCTAACGAACGTACCTTGGCGAGAAATGGAGGGAACCTATACAATTTTTTAACAATTTTTTATGGCCGTCTTATCAAACTTGGAGGACTTTCCAATTCTACGAGAAAGATGATACTCCTGGAAAAACAATTTTATTTCTCTGGGACTTTAACCTTGAGCTCTAATGAAATGGAAGACATGCTAATCATCACGCCACAGGTACCACTACCACGTGATGACAAACTGACCGAGCTTATTTGCAAGATTTTGTTGCACCGGATGAATTCGATTTACAGAATTACCAGTGGACTCCAGCAGTCAAAAAACAGAAACCGCTGAATGAGCTACTTCGACATATTCGGTTCCAATGTCTTTCGGGGTCTTTTAATACTGCGACATGATATTGATATAGTGGTGGTGGCAGATAAGTTGCTGAAATTCAACTTTCTAACCCTTGCAGCAAGGTACTGACAATGGATTATATCACCATGTGTGCCGAAGGGTATCCTTAAAGATGGGCCCTACAAGTTGGATGTTGTGATTATGCAATAATGAATTCGATGCAAAATAATTTTTCATTGTTATAGAAACTCGAACTTTCCGGGAGTCCATTTTTAGCTTAGACCACGTTGTTGTGGCCAAGGTGCGGCGATATCCCGTTACATCCCACGTGAACTAACGCTGTGAAACGATATGACTTCAGAAAGCTAATTTCTTAGTAGATAACCAATGTCTTTCTTAATCGAGTGTCCTTTTGAATATCCTTAAATCCGATGCCGCCAGCATCAAGCATTGAAGATCAATGGCAGCAATGCCAACAAGCCGTCAAAAGCGCAGCCTTTGGCTTTTTGGGTCTCACTCGGCCTCCATAAAGAGACAAATGGTTTAGTGAAGAATTCAAGCACACAAGTGCAGACAAATAAACAGCACGCCAATGCAATGGTGACGCAAAAATAAAAATCTGCCTGTGAATAGCCGAAGTCACACTATACAATTAGTTGGACAGACTTCGTTTGACAGATGTTGGATGGTCGGATGTAGTTTGCGTTCGGACTCATCAAACTTTTCGTCCAACCTTATGTCATGTAGGTACTCCTCCACTTCGTCCAAATTCTAAATTTTCAAAAATATTTGAAAACTATCCAACAAGTTGGTCATGCGGTCGTCTGAGGGTCTCACATTATCCAACATTGGTCGTTCAAGCCAAAGTCCGTCCAACTAATTGTACACGCTATTGATTCCGACAACGATTACAACGCTAAAATCAAACGAAGAACCACTCTTGCCTTGAGCAAGATTTCCTTCGACCAACTAATAAGATCCATATAAGATCCCCATCATATGGTTGTTCATTTCATGAAAACACTTTAGGATGATTCGCGTGGTCTACATTAAGTAGAGAAAAATGTAACCAAGAACTAAACGGGCTGTTCAGCAACATTGATCAATTCGAAAGAGTCAAGGTGCAACGTTTTGGAAAGCTGGGTCACGCAGAGCGATTGGACAACAAAGTTCCGGCCTGGTTTCGGAAGGACGTCGGATGAGAGCAAAGCAGCGACTGAGGTGGGACTCTCAATTGGTATAGTTCCGCAACTATCATGGCGCTCAACCGGACACAGCTATCAAGAAACTGTTTTGGTAGGAGAAGCTTGTTGAATGAGGCCCTGTGTCGACCAACAGAACTGTAGGACCACCCTAAGAACAAGAGAGATTCAAACAAACATTTTCTATGCAATTACATTTTATTGATGAATAATTTTTCTGTACAGCGTTTTACAAATGCACAACTGAATTATTGAACGACTTTCAATACAACACCAACGGAGCCCTCAATATGCAACTCCTTCGGGTTGACAATTTGCCTACGAAAAAAAAACAAAAGTAAAATAATTGCAATTCCACTTTTCTGGATGGAGTTCTTACCCATCCTGCAGATTTGATTGCACTGAAGCAGTAAAAACTTCAGCTTTAGCGTCCTTAATGTTGAAGAAGTCATTCACATTGACAACCTTGTCCTGTTTTCCAAAATTAAGTACAATCACATACCAGTCCTCTCCAATTTTTTCCCTAAAAAAGTGTTTTCAGTTTTGAATTGTTGCAGTTCCATTCAAGTCGTGAGAAGCACAGGTAGAAACAAACCTCTTGTAAACTAAAAGTCCATTTGTGGGTGCCTTAATATCAAACTCTCCCTCTTCAAAAGCTGAAACATGCCTCAAACTCAATGCCTTTGTGAAAACCTTTAAATGACTTCGAGGTGCGGCCAACTGATTCTTAACGTTCTTGTGAGTATAGTCTTCGTTTGTGGGAAGCCAAGTCTTAGCAGCGCTGCTAAAGCCTGAAAACAAGTATCAATTTTGAAGCACCTTGTAGCGATTCAGCAGTGCTACTTCGAATGGAAGATGATTTTGACCGGTTAACGTCTTTTTGATATCATTGCATTGATACCACACACGCACATAAATATTTTAATAACAAAAACCTTTGACATAATCGATCGGAAAGGACTTTCTTAAGCAATGAGCTTCGCATTTCAGACCCTAATTTGATAAGAGCAGATTAGACCAAATAATCGGTTTGAAGCGATCGAGGTAACAACGTACTCTTGAGATGGCAACACTTTCAGCCTTTGAAAAAATTTTGTTCCTTAAGCACTTACCAGCGTTCTTGGAAGAGTCCCATTGGAAAGGTGTACGGGCTGGATCACGTGAATAGTTTTCGTATGTTTCTGGAGTTGCACCACATCCTTGAGGATCAACAGTATCCTTCCAAGAAATCGCACCATCAGTCATACCGATCTCTTCGCCCTAATATGGATGAAACTTGATTTTAGATCAAGACGTATAGAAAAACAAGGCGTTACATTATAAGTCACCGCAATACCCGGCAGTGTCTGGAGCAGTATATTCAACAAATCTGTCCTTTCTGGTCCCAAACGAGAAGCCAATCTTCTGTTGTCGTGGTTACCGAGCACCCAATTGGCATAAACACCCTTCGGCATTGATTCAATCCATTTTTTGATGTGGTAACGGAAGTCCTTTGCAGTGCTCTTAGCAGTTATCGCGCTTAAGAATTCAAAATTAAACGGCACATGAGATCCGTTGCGAACGCCATTTCCATAAAGCTTCATTAAGTTTTCAAAGCTAGTATATGCCTCAGTGAGTAGAACTTTCGTTTCGCCACCATGTTCCTTTTTCCAATTGTCAACCAACTCGCGCCACTGGTACACCATTTCGATGGCTTCTGGCTGACTGTTGGTGTAGATATGATCAAGATGACAATAATCATTGGGATCTGGGCATTTTGAATCTTTTGTGACTGGCTCATCAGGGTAGTTACCATGTTCATCAACGTACTCAAAAAGGAATGGCACAGCATCAATACGGAAGCCACTAACACCCTTACCGAGCCAATAACGCATAACATCCTTCATTGCTTCGACAACAGCTGGATTACGATAGTTCAAGTCCGGTTGCATTACACCAAACTGATGGAGGTAGTATTGTTGACGTTGATCGTTCCATGTCCAAGCACTAAAACGGAAGGAACCAAGCCAGTTGCTGGGTGGCTGACGTTCACCAGTCTTGGGGTCGATGGTTCCATTGTGCCAAACATAAAAGTCACGATATTTGGGGTGTCCTGCTACGGAAAGCTGGAACCACTTGTGTTTATCACTTGTATGATTTGGAACAAAGTCAAGTATGATGTGAAGATCAATCTCTTTGGCCTTTTTCAGTAACTTTTCAAAATCTTCCACGGAACCGTATTCCTCTTGGATCTTGTAGTAATCTGAGATGTCGTAACCAAAGTCTTCCATTGGAGATTGGAAAATCGGTGACAGCCAAGCAGCAGTGATGCCTATGTCCTTCAGATACTGCAGTTTCTCAGTAACACCTAAAATAAAATGTAGCAAAACAACACCACAGAAAAAGGAATATTAAGACTCTTTACCGTTCAGATCACCAATGCCGTCCCCATCGCTATCCTTGAATGAACGTGGGTATATTTGGTAAAAGTTTCCATTTTCCCACCAATCCTTTGCACTGGCTGCAGTCCCAATGACCACGGCCACTACTAATAAAGTTGCAGCTTTCATGTTTGATTAATTGTTAAGTACTAATTGATCAAGTTGAGGAAGGTGATGGGTATTTATAGTGACAAACGAACAAATATTGTTTTAGCAAAGATCTATCCGACCATCTGTTGAGCTAATTATGACAGTCAATACAGCTGATGCAAGTGAAGCACTTGTATTGACCATTTGTTTGTTTGAGAAACAATAACTGCTTCCACTTCATCAGGTTAGGTAAATCAAGTCCAGATGCATTTTTCAAAACTCAACGAAGGCAGTGTGTACCCTCGGCAGATACTAATTACGAGGTACTCGTAATCTTAAACTTTTTTTTATTGAGAGCAAAGAAAGGTCATGTACGAATAACAGACGGGAATTTCCGATGGTTATAGCATAGTTCAGGTGTTAAATTCAAACGGAAATTTTTTATTGACAATTGCGCAACAATGTGCTCTAAGGTGTGAACATTGTCGCTTTAGAGTAGAATTCTAAATTGAGTAAGCGACAATTGTTTTAAATTTAACTGCGGTGTATTGTCAACAGCATAACCCAATCCTCAATACTCCGATAAGTTAAAAGTAGAGCTGAGCAAGAAAACCGACATGCGTTTATGAACTGTCTATCACTGCGTAGGTGTGCCTATGCAGTGCCGGCTTAAAATATGAACTCAGCGCCTCTTCGTTTGTCTTAAGTGTTGACTAGAGGAGCAAGCACATCTAGAAAATTAAGGCGTTTGAAAGAGTTTGGCATCAGGCTCTCTTATCGAAATGTAAAGGGTCCGCCAAATAACATTTTTTTTTTTTTTTTTTTTTTCAAAAACAGGGCGCTAAACATCGAGTGTAGCTTCGGCTGTGTTGCACATAGCGCCGTCCTGTTGAAACTAAATGTTGCCAATATCCTCCTCTTCAATTTTTGTGAACAAAAATTCGTTCAACATGGCCCGATAACGATCGCCATTGACTGTAACGGTCACTCCTTGCTCATTTTCGAAGAATGCTTCTGGACTAAAATCCGCACCAAACATCAGTGACTCGTTTTGGGTGTATCGGATTTTCAATGTATGCGTGCGGGTTTTCTGTGCCCAAATGACAATTTTGCTTGTTTACATACCCGCCAAGATCAAAACGATCTTCACTTGAAAAGATGATTTTTTTTTTTGCAAAATCGGCACCAGATTTTCAAAGTAATGTTGCAATATTTCCCAGCGTTGCTTAAACGTATACACAACCATATTTGTTCAGCGGAAGGATAAAACTAATTATCTGCCAAATCAGACATGAGCTAATGTCATTTTCCATTGGACGAAAAGAACCGTCCAGGAGTGTCCAGGGGCATTCTCAAACCGTTCCATTGGTGCAAAAAGATCGCTTCTCATGATTCTAAGAAGTGACAGCCGCTCAATCGACTCAAGAAGCACCAGCACATGTTACTCAAATGTCAAAAAAACAATTTTCTTCAGGGAGTATTTTTTAAAAGCCATGGGTGTTTAACTCACATAGACGATTAAAAAACCTGCAGCATCTTATCAGAGGCTCGTTGGCAAAATAATTACATCTTTGGAAGCTGACGTGTAAAGGTGTATAGTTTTGACTTTTGAGTCCGACGGGCAGGTACGTTAAATTTGATTAGGGAAAGTAAATATGGTGACGATATTTCTCCATTGATGATTTTTAACGTTGTTAAGTAATTGAAAACCTTCCTCCTGTCTTCTAGTGTGTTCAGTTGTAATAACAACAACCTATGACGGTATGGTGGAAGCAAAAAGCGATCATTCCAGTTTAAATCGCGAAGTGCAAATAGTAGAAACTGTTTCTGGACCGATTCTATCCTTTGAATATGGGTAGCATATGTAGTTGACCAAATTTGACAAGCGAACTCTAAGCAGCTTCGTACGAGTCCAACATAAAGAGACTTTGTAACATATGGGTCGTTAAGTTCTTTCGACCAACGCTTAATCATACCCATTCTTGATTTTGCTTTGTTGACTACTTAGTCAATATGGTCATTGAAAGTAAGCTTTCGATCAAAGAGCACTCCGAGATCATTGAACTTTTCGCATCGTTCTAGTAACTGTCCGTTCAACACAAAATCCACTTGGTGATCCAAAGACTTAAGAGAGAAAGTCATGCACTTTGAATTGTTCAGTGACAATTTATTAATCGCAGTCCATTTCAGAAGAGCATCGAAGTCGTTTTGTAAGTACGAAGAATCCGTAGGATTTGAATACGATAAAAATATCTTGGCATCGTCGGCGTAGAGGAGAATCTTTGAGTGATGGAGCACATCAGGCAAGTCATTTATGTATAATAAAAAAGGAGAGGTCCTAAATGACTTCCTTGTGGTACACTAGATGTAACATCTATTGCTGTTGAAAAACAAGTTTTAAATTTTACGTATTTGGTTCGACCATTCAAATATGAAAAAACCATTTCTGAAGAGAACCAACACAGCCATGTTGATCCAACTTTTTAATCAGTATACGATGATTCAGTTGATCAAATGGTTTTGAGAAATCAAAGTAACCAACATCAGTTTGTTGGCCATTCGCGAATCCTTTAGAGATGTTTGATGTTAGCTCCATTAAATTTGAAACAATGGATCTTCCACCGAAAAACCCATGTTGATGTGGTGAAATATATGGTTTTAAATTAAAAAAACATAAAGTTTACCAAGAGTGATTCAAAGAGTTTTGGAATACAGTTCATGCATAGACTTGTGGAAAAGAGAGCATAAAACTTTGGAGCATCTTCGTAGTTTTTTACAAGATTGAATATACAGGGTGCGACAAAAGTATGGAAACCCCTGGAAACATGGCAGAAAATGCGTTAAAAAAAATCAAAGACCCTATATCCGACGTATTTTTCGACGATGAATCCGATGGTGACCTTGAATTTGACCTTGGACGTAACCTTGAAGCCCCAGCGACCCAAAAAATTTTACGAATAAACATGTTTTTATTTTATTTTTTGCTCTTTCCAAATCTGCAATAAAAAATGGGGGTTTCCATTTGAAAAATCGATTTTTGGGTCGCTGGGGCTTCAATTCATACTTTTGTCGCACCTTGTATAAGTACAGAACTAGCTATTTGTCTAAAACATATTCCAAAAATGAAATGGACACATAGGATTGGCATGATGTTTACATCACACATCACCTAAACACTTAATGCACATTAGACGAGCAAAGTTAACAAGATAAGTCGATAAGGCCACTGAAATCAGTTGGAGCTGTTGAGCTGCAACATGCATTAAAATTGAAGAGAGAAAAACAACTTTTTTCGGTGTTTACAATTCGTGGACTTGTTTACGTGAAGAGGAACAAAGACGAGGAAGCCCAATTAATAAACAACACTGATGACTTAATTGATGCTGCCATGACGACAACAACAACAACAACAACCGCCGCCACAGATGCATAACCTTATGATGAATTTTTCTTTAAATCTTATACTTGTTTTTTGCTTTTTATATTCTACTTATTTTTTGCAAGCCAATATCTATTTTAAAATTTTTATTTTGCTTCTATTTTCTTTGAATATTTTTATCTATTTTGAATTACATGTTCTTATTACTTCTTTCAAATGTACTTCTTTCTTATCTCGTTTCTTTTCTTCTGCTTTTAACCTTACTTCCCATCGCCTCTCCCCTCAAAATCCAGTTGTTACTTTTGATGTTTTCATGATTGCTCACTTTCTTGAACGTGTAGTGCAACGCCTGGTGCTACCTATGGGTCACCAGCTGTTACCTGTAAATCTTCATGGAAGACTCGAATGATGAAAATAATAGGAGTTTCATAGATGCAATCAGTAGGGATAATACGCGTACAATGATAAATGTGATTTGTAGTCAGCACAACGGGCTTCAAGTATGCCACCTCAATGCACAAAGTTTGAGATCAATAGGAAAATTGGAGGAATTCAGATACCTGTTTGCGGGATCAAAAGTTGACGTGATATGCGTTTCTGAGTCCTGGTTTTTAAGTGATGTTGCTGTCTCAATATATGATCTCAGAGGTTATAAGCTTTTCCGATCCGATAGAACAAATCGTGTTGGTGGAGGTGTGGCTGTTTATGTTCATGAAAACTTAGATTGTCAACTTGTCAGTAAGGCTTCGGATATCTGTGAAATTCAATACGTTTTTATTAAAATTACATGCAGGCTTAATAAAATTTTATTAGGATCTGTATATAGACCCAATGCCAATGTCGAAATTTCTCCGCTGACTTCAGTTTTAGATGAGCTAACGCACATATCACCGTTTGTAATTATGTGTGGCGATTTCAATAGCAACATTTTAGTAGAGTCGTCGTTTGTAAATAGTATGAGTGCATTTAATTTAATTCCGGTGAACACTTCCTTTCCAACGCATTTTACTAGAGATACCAGTACACTTCTTGATGTATTCTATGTGAGTAACCTAAGCAAAGTTCTACATTTTAATCAGCTTTCAGCACCATCTTTCTCCCGACATGACATGATTCATTTAACTTTTCAATGCGATATGGTTAATACAGAAAACATTATTACTTTCCGTGACTTTAAGAACATTAACATTGACCAATTGGAAGTAGACGTTTCTGTTGTGGATTGGGATAGAATATATAGAATGCCCTATGTAGATGATCAAGCTAATTTCTTACAAGATAACATTAGAAATCTTTTTAATATTCATGTTCCACTCATAACCAAATTAATCAAACCCAGAGAATACGCATGTCCTTGGCTAAATACCGATATTAAAAAACTAATTAATCAAAGGGACAAGGCGTACAATCGATGGAAAAGGTTTCGGATAGACATATTGTACAATAATTATCGTGTACTAAGAAATAGGGTTACTTGCCAGATACGGGAGTCAAAACGACGTTTTTATGCTCCTCGCTTGGATCCAACACAAGCTAAACATAATCTTTGGAAAAATTTAAGAGAAATCGGGATAGGTAAGAAAATAAAGAGAAATGCTGCCAATATTGATTGTAATGAATTAAATAAATCGTTTGCCTCAGTTTCCTCCCTTATTGGTAGTACCCCTGGTAATATGAACTATCCATACGGCGAAGTCAGTTCAGATAGTCTTAATTCAATTCCTAATTTCAGCTTTTCAGTTGTAGATGAGGCGGACGTCTTAAGCAGCATACTATCTGTAAAGTCCAAAGCGACTGGTTTGGACGATATAAGTCCAGTTTTTATTAAGCTTATTTTACCCTATATATTGAAATATATAACATACACATTCAATTCAGTTCTCACGACTGGAGTTTTTCCCCTGACCTGGAAACGCGCTAAAATAATCCCAGTACCCAAAAACAATAATGAGTTCAGACCAATTGCTATTTTGCCGTTTCTCTCTAAAGTACTTGAAAAAATGATGAGCTCTCAGATACATAAATATATTCAGAACAATAAGCTATTATGTGACAATCAATCTGGTTTCCGACCAAAACATAGTTGCACAACTGCCTTATTAAATGTGACAGAAGATACCAGACAAGCTGTTGATCAGGATAAAGTGACCTTTCTAGTCCTGCTTGACTTCTCAAAGGCTTTTGATACAGTAAATCATGATGTTCTGTGTACCAAAATCCGGACTCAGTTTAACTTTTCCTCTCCGTCCACAAAACTTATAGCCTCATACCTATGCAAAAGATCCCAGGCGGTTGTTCTGGAAAATTCCGTCTCTGATTTCCTTTCGTTAAGCTCAGGTGTTCCCCAAGGCTCGATCCTAGGACCAATATTTTTCACAATGGACATCAATGATTTACCGAAATGTTTATTGCATTCCTCGGCTGATTTGTATGCGGATGACGTGCAGATGCGGTTGAGTTTCCCCTTAGGCCTTGTGGAGAACGCTGTGTGTGAAATCAATGAAGATCTGTACAGAATATCTCAGTGGTCTCGTAGGAATGGTCTCTGCCTAAACCCAAAAAAATCAAAATGTTTGGTAATTTCCAGGAAACCAGTTGATACGTCCTGTCTTCCAAACATATACTTGAATAACAGTGTTATCGATTTTGTTGATTCCGCAAGAAACCTTGGTGTTGTTTTTAATAGAACACTTTCCTGGAATGACCACATTAGGTAGGGTTTATGCCGGTCTACGAACTCTCTGGTCCACACATTCGGTAACACCTTTAAAAACAAGACTAATTTTAGCTAAAACGCTTATTATACCAATAATGCTTTACGGTTGCGAAATTTTTAATAACTGTGATTCTGAACATAAGCGCAAACTCATAGTAGCTTATAACAGCACAGCACGTTATATTTTTGGCATAAGAAGGCATGACTGTAACGACACGTCGAGTTGAAACTAATAATGCTCAGTGGGCGCCAAAGTGAGAGTGATGATGATGATGAGACCTTTCTCAGGTTCGCAGCTCCTCAGTCCTCCGAAGAAGAGATACCCCAGTACCCTTGTGGAATTAAACCACCCAGTAAACGCAGCTTTGTGTTGCTCTCTGCCGCTGATTGTGCTGTCCAAGGACTACAGCAATCGCTGAACAGGCAGCAAAACAAATGTCATGAATTAACCCCAAATAAAAAGAGAAGGAGTTAACTTTTAACAAAAACTGTCTTTATTTAAAACAATAAAAAAAATAATTAAAGAAAAGAAAAAAAAACAAAATCAATTGCTAATTTATTAATCTTTCGCACGTGGCAACGCTTTCAAAGTGTAAGACTTTACTGACGATGGAAGGTACCCGATCGTCGAACAAAATCCCAAACTTTGTCTTAACACGACAATAAAGTTAACGCGGATCTCAAGCACTAGATGTGATGTTTGTATGCTTAGGCTGTGGAAAGGTACCCGACTACCGTAAGCGAAACACCAAATCTAATTGAAGTCACTGCGGTCGAAGCTCTGCTTTTATACTCTTTTGATTGTGCAGACTGCAATAAAACTGCAGTAACTAAATTAATAGGTGAGAGCTTTTGTATAAGAGCTTTCTGCAAAGTGCTTTCTTTTATCTCTATCAGTGATGCCACTTACGAGTTTTTTGAAATTTAGTATTAAATGGAATTAAAATATTTGACTTTCTTTTATATTTTGACATTATAATTTTAAAATATAGGAAGTTATTGGCAAAGTTGCCATATTACATTTTATGATAGTTTACAAAGGATTATGAATGAAAATAAGTAGAATTAATGAAGTTAAGTAATTGTTACAATGTAAAGAAAAATAATACAAAACAAATATAATTATGTTGTTGTTACAATCTCCCCCTCTGTCGCTGAGAACGTCTCGGTGATGCGACAGGAAGTGTTGGTTGAGGTCTCATTTTCGGTCTTCCCCGTCTTCGTAATGGTTGAATCGGGTCATTGGCTTGTGTTGTTGATGTTCGGTATTTGGTTAAGGACGAAACATGGTATGTCCCCAATGGAATGTTTGGATCATCCCTTGATGCAACTTGATATGTTGAAGAACCAATTTGCTTAATGATGATATATGGTCCATCTCGTTTTGGAACAAATTTGGAAGTCATACTCTTAGATGCATTACTAAGAACATGAGTAGTGACTAGTACTTGGTCACCTATTTTGAGTGGGATTTGTGGTCGTCGCTTTTTATCGGTATACAATTTGTTGGTATCTTGCATATTCTCGGTTGTTGACTGTACGTTTCTTATTAATTTTGTGAATTTCTGTAACTTATAGATGAGTTGAGGAGTACGGTTTTTATCGTTTTCTATGGGTCTGATGTCGTTGTTGACGTCGACGATTGTTCTGAGCTCTCGCCCAAACGTAAGGAATGAAGCAGTATATCCGGTACTTTGACATTTAGCGGTGTTCATAGCGAAACGAACGGCAGGTAAGTTATCGGCCCAAGTATTATGGTGATTGCCTACCAGGATTGCTAGTTGTGTCTTAAGGTCTCTGTTCTTCCTTTCGACAGGATTGGCTTCTGGATGATAAACCGGCGTTAGTGTTTGTTGAATATCAAAATAATCTGCTACTTGCTGCATGATAGCTGATATGAATTGAGGTCCGTTGTCTGTTAAAAGACGTCGTGGTATTCCATAGCGAAAAAATACTTCGTTGAGCAAGGTCATTGCACAGTTTTCGGCAGTTGCTTCTATAAGAGGAAAAATTTCTACCCATCGGGTGGCAAGATCTTCCGCTATCAATATCCATTGGTATCCTTCTCGTGTGATTGGTAGTGGTCCAAACAAATCGGCAGAGATAACCTCGAATCGTTGGTTACTTGATACTGTTTGGAGTAATCCACATGGTTTTAAATTGCTTGGTTTATATTTTTGACAAGCTGGACAACTTCCGATGTGTCTCGTCACGTTGTCTCTCATTTTCGGCCAATAGTATCGGGACGCGATACGAGCTAGTGTCCGTTCGACACCGTAGTGACCAGAGGTAGATTCATCATGGTGGTGGTTTAAGATGGCTTCTCTTTCCTGTACGGGAATAACGAGTTGTGCAGTTTCAGCATCTGATTCTGGTGAATATCTATATAAAACACCGTCATTTAAAAGATATCCACGTGATGTCCACCTTGAAATATTTTCATCATCGTTTTCGAAAGAGTCGACTATAGTTTTAATGTCTGGGTCTTTCAGTTGTGCTTCGCGAATGTCACTGGCGTTCCTCGATGGTAGATCGATTTGGAAGCTACAAATTGTACATTCTGTTTCTGTGTGTTGCGTTTTATCGCATGGTGGCCTGGATAACATATCTGCCACATGGTTTGCCTTGCCTGGGACATAATCAATTATAAAATTGTAGGGTTGGAGCTGTAATGCCCATCGTGCTAATCTGCCAGTAGGTGACTTCAAAGTTAGTAGCCATTTCAACGGTTGATGGTCAGTTTTTAACATAAATTGACATCCTTCAATGTAACCTCGAAATTTGTTGATTGCCCAAATAATGGCAAGAGCTTCCCTTTCAGTGGTCGAGTAGTTTCGTTCGGGAGCTGTTAAGAGTCGTGAGGCATATTCGATAGGATGTTCATTCTCCTTCTCCCCCTGGATTAGAACGGCCCCGAGAGCGTAGCTACTTGCGTCTGTTTTCAATACAAAAGGTTGATCATCTTGGGCTTGCTGTAATACTGGTGCAGTTGTTAATAATTTCTTGAGAGTATTGAAAGCGGTTTGTTCTGCTTCTTCCCACTTCCAATCAGCATTCTTTTTAGTTAAATCACTTAAAGGTTTTGATATGTCCGCGAAATCTTTTATAAATCTACGATACCAGGAGCAAGTTTGTAGGAATGACAGCACTTGTTTGGCATTTTTCGGTTCCACTCGATTTACTATCGCTGAGACTTTTTCTGGGCTTACTTGGATGCCTTTATTAGTTATAATGTGTCCTAAGTACTTTACTTCTGGACAACAAAAGTTCGACTTCGAACGGTTGACTTTGAGCTTATATAGCTTAAGTTTGTTGAAAACTTTCTTAAGATCTTCGAAATGTTCTTCAAAGGTATCTGAACAAATTATGATATCATCTAAGTAGACGAGGATGTATGTTGCAGGAATCTCTTTTCGAAACCTGTCCATTAATCTTTGGAATGTCGCTGGTGCGTTTCGAAGACCAAATGGCATTCTCTTGAATTGATAAAGGCCGAAAGGTGTTATAAATGCTGTCTTTTCAACATCGCTTTCGTTTACCTTGATTTGATAATAACCAGTTTGTAGGTCTAATGTGGTTTTAAACTTCGTTTTTATTGTTGAGTGTAGGAGATCGTCTATCCTAGGCAAAGGATATTTGTCCGGAATAGTTACGCTGTTCAACTTTCTATAGTCTATGCACACACGTATCCCTTGATCCTTTTTGGGTACCAAAACTACTGGAGCTGCCCAGGGCGATTCACTTTCCTCAATGATTTTTGTGTCGAGCATTTTGTTGAGCTCTTCTTTTAATTGTTCCTTCCTTGTAGGAGATAACCTATAAGGAGTTGTAGCTATTGGTTCACAGTTACCAGTATTAATTCTGTGTTCTGCGTATGGAGTAGGTTCTCTAGGAACATCGAATAAATCTTCTTCCTGCTGTAGAAGTGCATTTAATTTTATTTTGCTTTCTAGGTCTATTTCCACCGCTTCGTTTTCTCGTAATTCAAAATCGATTGATAATATTTCAGTGAAGAAATCTTCGAGGAATATTTCTTCTTCGGTTCGTACCAATGCTGGGAAAAGGCTCGTATTTTCTCTTCTTCTTTCGGGTGTTACTTCATTTCGTAACGAGTCGCTGAAAATCGTTTGAATAGAGTGGGGTGAGTATTCATTTCTTGCATTTGCAATTGCAGAAAATTTTCTTTTCATATTTGAATGAATCTCTGTTTTCTCAACGCTTTTAGGACTTTTGTTAGGGCTTGTTTTCGTTTTCGGAGTTTTGAACATACTTGGTTCTGGTTTCGGAGTAGCAGCTAGTGGTGAGACTACTTCTATGGCTTCAAACCAATTTAAAAACGCGTTTGCATGTTTGGCTGGTTCATTTGACAGGTTGTCAGTTTTTAGTGTAACATTTTGAATGTTTGTTGAAAATTTCTTCTCTTTTAACTTGGTGTGGCTGGTGTCGTAAAAATCGAACTTTGTTTCGGGCTGATCCGCGAAATACCACATTCTTTGACCAAGATCAAGAACAATTCCATTTTCCTCCATAAAATCGATACCAATCAGAGTACGATTGTTTGTTGCTTTGGGTAGAGCAATGAATTTAATCGGTCTTGGACGTTTGCCAATGATTATGCTTGTTTCAGCAATATATACTTCTTGCTCATTTTGAATTCCGTCGGCGAGAGTGACGTTAGCTGGGACTTGCTTAAATTTCGTTCCGTGTTTTAGTAAGTGAATGAAGAGTTCTCTTCCCGCAACACTTGTTCGTGCAGCTGTGTCCAAATTAGCTATTCCATATTCTCCATGTGTTGAAATGGGAATAGTGGGCAAATCCGTTCCCAGATTTGTTCTAATACAGTTGAAACTTACTGTAGAGGGTCCTTTTGGGAGTTCCTTGCATGTAGGGCAAGTTGAACGAACAACCCCAGGTGTTTTGCATCTGTAGCAAAATAGCTTAGATTCCGCTGGTTGTGCCTGTTTTGATGAGGACTTGGCTTCTTGCCGTTCCTTCTTTCTACATTCATTTGTAGTATGGCCAACATGTTTGCAGAAATTGCATCTGTTTTTATTTAATTGTTCAAGTTTTTGTTCTTTGTGGAACGTTTTTTCTGCTAAAGACATTTCAACAGCTCTAGCTCTTGAAAGAAGTTCATGAAATGATTGAAAACTTTCGCGTGGGACACCATCCCGTATGCGAATGTGGAGCAGTCCATATATCATGTCAAGCATCATTTTCTCTTCTGGTTTAGGATCCTCGAGTTTTGAAAGTAGTGATCGCTTTTCGCAGATAAAATCATCAGTAGGCTCATTCATTTTCTGTTTCTTTTCAAAAATCTCCATAAATATTCGATATGCTGGTTTTGCCGGAGCATATGCGTTACGCAGTAGTGAGATGACATCTGCCCATGTGTTTGCTTCACTTTTTACACCTTGCCACCAAACGCTTGCACCTTCTTCGAGTAATAGGGGAAATCCCATGATAGCGTCATCGTAAGTAAGGCGTTGAAGGTCTTTGTAAACATTGATTGTTGTGATGAATCCTTCGACAATGGTAGGATCTTTTTCTCCTTTAAAACGCGCAGTGCAGTGGCTTAGACTGCCTTTAATGTCTTGCGTTTTCATTGAATCAATTAATTTCTTAAGCTGAACATCCGTGAACTGTGCCATTTTCGTATTTTCTGAGTATTCCTCCAGAGTATTTTCCGCTTGTGCGTCTTCGAACAGGTTATAATCCGCGTCGGCTTGTGTGCTTTCCTGCTGAACGTTTTCTGCTTGAGTATTTTGCATTTGTTTTGCGCGTAGGCGCTTGCTTTTCCGTTGTTTTTGATCCGTTTTTGTATTTTTGTAGTTTTGCTACCAGATTAAGTGTTGCGACAATCTGTTAATTGGTTGAGTGTTAACGAAGGTATTTTCTGTGGAGACTGGCCAACAGGTTGGGTGCCAATGTAACGACACGTCGAGTTGAAACTAATAATGCTCAGTGGGCGCCAAAGTGAGAGTGATGATGATGATGAGACCTTTCTCAGGTTCGCAGCTCCTCAGTCCTCCGAAGAAGAGATACCCCAGTACCCTTGTGGAATTAAACCACCCAGTAAACGCAGCTTTGTGTTGCTCTCTGCCGCTGATTGTGCTGTCCAAGGACTACAGCAATCGCTGAACAGGCAGCAAAACAAATGTCATGAATTAACCCCAAATAAAAAGAGAAGGAGTTAACTTTTAACAAAAACTGTCTTTATTTAAAACAATAAAAAAAATAATTAAAGAAAAGAAAAAAAAACAAAATCAATTGCTAATTTATTAATCTTTCGCACGTGGCAACGCTTTCAAAGTGTAAGACTTTACTGACGATGGAAGGTACCCGATCGTCGAACAAAATCCCAAACTTTGTCTTAACACGACAATAAAGTTAACGCGGATCTCAAGCACTAGATGTGATGTTTGTATGCTTAGGCTGTGGAAAGGTACCCGACTACCGTAAGCGAAACACCAAATCTAATTGAAGTCACTGCGGTCGAAGCTCTGCTTTTATACTCTTTTGATTGTGCAGACTGCAATAAAACTGCAGTAACTAAATTAATAGGTGAGAGCTTTTGTATAAGAGCTTTCTGCAAAGTGCTTTCTTTTATCTCTATCAGTGATGCCACTTACGAGTTTTTTGAAATTTAGTATTAAATGGAATTAAAATATTTGACTTTCTTTTATATTTTGACATTATAATTTTAAAATATAGGAAGTTATTGGCAAAGTTGCCATATTACATTTTATGATAGTTTACAAAGGATTATGAATGAAAATAAGTAGAATTAATGAAGTTAAGTAATTGTTACAATGTAAAGAAAAATAATACAAAACAAATATAATTATGTTGTTGTTACATAACCACATTTCACCTTTCTCAAAATCAATTTTTGGTCTTGACTTGGAAAATATTTTTAAAATGAAAACACTGACCTTGCTTCACAGCGTCATGCAGACGCGTCAACCAATGACACTGTTCAACAGGATCCGTTTTGCTCAATCCAGTAGATCTCTTGATCTCATTCCTATCCGTTACAATTTCTTGATTTCCGAACGACAGTTTTTTGTCCACGCGTTACGTCTATGGAATTCCATTCCTCGAGTTATAAGACTTATAAGCGGCACAGCTCTGTTCAAATATAAACTAAAGCAATTCCTGATGACACCGGGACGATGACTGGATTTTGAATTTCTCTTCCTTTCCCCCCCATTACTCTTTTCCCTTTCTTATCTCCTTTTTCCTTCTTTTCTATTATTTCCTTCTTCTCTTATGTAAATATGTAAATTAAGAATTAAAACATTTGCTTAAAATCAGATTAGATTTTCTAGATAATCTATGAAACTTGAAATATAGAACTAGTCTTTAAAAAATTAAGTTTTACTGTATAAAGGAAAGTTGTCAATGATTAAATGTAACATATTTCACTTAAAATTATAAATTATAATTGAACTTTAGTCGAAGCTTGCACTATTTCAAAAGATACTGTATCTTACTGTGTAAGTTATGTAATAATAAACTACTATTTGAATTTGAATTTTGAATTTGTGGAAAAGTTCATTGCCAAGTAGTTACACTTGTTTAGGTCCGCCAATGTTACTGATTCAACACAATTTGATAGATAAGATAAGAACAAAGTGATTGGTTGCATTTCGATATAGGCTAAGTATTAGTTTTGGTGAGTAGAGTGCAGTACTTAAACGGCTTTCCAAGTTTGTGTAATTAACTTAGTGCTTTAGGTGACGAATAGCCTTCCCAACAAAATTCTATCAAACCCGCATATTACAATGTATATGGGTACTCCGGTTTGTCATTATTACGAAGTGTCAACTCGATTTTAAAAAAAACTCTTTATTTCGAGAATGTTGAAATTTTATCGCTGGAATATTTTCAAGAACGCTTGTTCTTGAAAATTCATTTTAACGATCACGGAAGTCTTAAAGAAATTATCAGGGCGCCATTTTCACAATTGAAATATCGTTAATCCGCTGCTGGAGTGAAGAAAGAGAGGGCGATGCGATGCACACTCCTTTTGTGGCCTTGAATACAAAAAAATGTTGATATTGAACGAAATACTAGGAACTCTGAAAAGATTTGTGAAACTAGAAATTCTACAAAACAAATACTATTTTGGAAGTATAAGGTCAACGATCTTACTAATCCGCCCTAGCATACCCTGTAAAGTACAACGGACAAATACCATTCCGACTAGAAATTTTAATCTGAAACTTATTGGGCCCCATTGGATCTTCCCCCATGGGGCAATCCCATTTCGGCCTCAGTTTGAAGACCCCAGTTGGAGAAAAATAAATTGCTATGGATGCGTATGGACCTAAGCACGCGTGCAGTCGTATGTTATCACTCTTCACAGTGGCACCATCGCCAGTACCATCGTCGGTTTTGAAACAGATTCTAGAGTGGTCCAGTCCTTAGCCAAAAAAAAGTTGAATGTGTATTGTTGGCTTCAAGTTACTCAACCTAACTATCAATAAACAAATATAAAGATAAATAGGGATGAAAGCGACGATGTGAAAATCCACGAACTTTCATTGAAACGGCTTCTTTGGAGATTTCTTCATTCAAAAGCAAGAGTTTTGTCCATCATTTTCCTTTCACTACATCCACAGTCTATTAGCTGTCTCTTTTTGGGTTGGATGCCTTTGGATTCTTTTGGGCCTTGATTTGTTCTTTAAAAAAATGTTGAAATAATAGCTAGCAACACTTTTTTCGGAGTTGGTCTTTTTGACAGCTGTCACTTTATTTATGCTCAGTTTGGTTTGCCTTTTTATCGTATGAGTAGAATTAAAGGTGCACGACCTCTGGACACTGCGTATGTTTGTGTAAATTGTCTCGAAACAAAATCGCTGTTCGCGCCGATTTTTACATAATTTCGAGTTTTGAACCTGTTAACTCCAGAATAACACCGCTAGACTAGTTCTTGTGAGATTCTTTTAAGACGTTTCTCTATTCTGATAAGTCCGAAACAGTTGACGAATTGGAAGAAAATGTTCGGCGCGCTATAGCTGACGTACGGCCCCAAAGGCTGCAAAAAGTAGTCGAAAATGGGCCTCTCGGGTGGAGTTTATTGGAGTAATCTTTGTTATGAAAATAGATTCTTAGCCATAACTTCAAATTGTATGCATTTTATTTCCTCTCCTGAAAAAAAACCGTCTAAGAAAACACCCTTTGGTAGCGAAATGTCTGAAGCATTTTGTCCCCCATTTTGAACTTCTAGTGGGTTATAAAGAGTTTTTCAACAGGAACACTACAAAAGTAGGGTTGCCATTTCATGATGGAAAGATATTCGAGCTAACAACGAGTTGAAATTATTAAAATTTACTACCGAAATTCGGAATCAGTGGCCTCAACGTTGAGAGCGCTACGTCCAATTTATGGTCGTCATAATCGTCCTAGCAGATTAACAATTGACCGTCTAGTGGAAAAATTTGAATCCACAGGCACAGTACAAAACGTTCCCATGCCATTGAGAGAAAGAAGTGCCCGTAGTGTCGAGAATATTGCTGCCGCTGAGACTTCAGTTGCAGAAAGCCCAAATGTGTCTCTCACATGTCGTTCTCAAGCGTTGGGCTGGGCATCTCTGTGACGTTGTTGTGGCGAATTTTGAGCAAAGATCTTGGCCTACATCCTAAGAAGATTAAATTGACGCAAGAACTGAAGCCGCTTGACCACCAGAAGCGTCGTATGTTCGTGAATTGACCTGAGCAACAACTTGAAAATGATTCGGATTTTCATCGAAAAATTATCTTCAGCGATGAGGCTCATTTCTGGCTGAATGGCTTCGTCAATAAACAAAATATGCGATATTGGTCAGGTAGCAATCCACACGTACTCAATGAGTCATCATTGCATCCCGAAAAAATTACAGTTTGTTGTGGTTTATGGGCCGGCGGCGTCATTGTACCGTACTTCTTCCGTGATGATCAAGACCGGCACGTTACTGTGAATGGGGATCGCTACCGTTCAATGATAACCGAATATTTTTGACCCCAATTGGATGATATGGACTTGTAGGACATATGGTTCCGACAGGACGGCGCCACAAGCCACACAGCGAATGTCACAATCAATTTATTGGAAACCAAGTTTGGAGAACGTGTTTTATCACGAAATGGTCCAGTCGCTCGACCGCCTAGGTCGTGCGATTTGACCCCGTTAGACTATTTCCTGTGGAGCTACGTCAAGTCTATGATCTTGGCATAGACAAGCCAGCGACGATTGATGAACTTCGTACGAATATCGAACGTGAAATTGCAGCAGTATCGGCCGATTTATGCTGGAAAACCGTCGAAAATTGGGTTCAACGGCTGGACTTCTGCAAGCGTGCCCGTGGTGGCCATGCAAAAGAAAACGAGTTCCAAAAATTATGGCATTAAACGTACTTTCACAGGAATGAAAAATTTCATTGATATCCAAAACCGTTTTTGTTTTATTAAAAAACCTTTTGTAGCGCTTTTATTGAAAAACCCGAAATATAAATGAACCTCTTCAAATATAATCTTTATTAAACGATGTCTTCAAGGCATTTCCAAAATTGATGTAATTCAACGTGTCCATGAACTTAGAATGAAAGGATAAACGGAAGGTAATTACGCCGTTGTGAAATAGAGAAGAAGATTATTCACAGTACAATTTTCCGTTCACTGAGAAAGTGACTAGTAGATTAGGACAGATAAAAAGCTTAGGTACTAAAAGAGCATCCGTTCAGAATAAAATTGTGGATATAAACTGTCATCCCATCAATTTCATGCACATCGAGACTTCTTTATAATCCTGTGACTGCAAAAGTGTTAAATAAATTGGTCGCGAGGAATAGTATACGCTCTTACAGAGGGAGCTATTGGTGATCATTTTTGCTTATTTAATGGGACTTTCCTCAAAAGAATACGCTTTTAGACATACTTGGATGTTTCTTGGATTCGAGCTTAGATCTCTGACCCCATAGAAAACTCAAAAATCGTTAATGTTTAGTCGCATTTATTCATGGTCAAAATCATAAATCGATTTGTGTAGGTATATGTAGCAATAACTTCAATTCAAAGCCCTTGTTTACAATGTCTAAAGTGGGGATTAAATGGTATTCAATACTCTGGAAGGAACAGCAATTTACTTTAACAAAGCATAACTATGAACACTTACATACATGAATGTCAATAACCATTTGACTGAATAAAGCAGCCTTTTGACTTCCTTCAATTTACTTGAGGCCTTCAAATGACGAATGTACCGGAATAAAAAAGTAATAGTCATTGACCATCAAAACAGCGTAAATTGAGTAGGAATTCTTACAACCCGTTGATGTATAAGCACCACTTGTGCCTTATCTTCACATAACCTTGCAGTCACATAATGGTCATATAATACATGAAAAGAGGTTCTGATTGTTGTGTACATTTGTTCCCAACCCTCAGCCCTGCGTCACAATCAAATTTTAAACAAAAATACAAAATAGATATGACTTTCTGCATGTCGAGTGTTTGTCAACTCTTCTGAGTTTGAGTTTAGTGGTTAGATAAAGTTAAGTTTGAAGGGGATATACCACAACACTTGACGATACCGAACGCTTCCTTTTGCACTTTTTAGTTCACCTCTGGATTGTTGGATTATATGAATTATATATATGATTATTGAATAAACTAAATGTTTTTCTAGCAAATGATATTATTTGCATCGAATGAAAGCTATTCGAATTGGAAAGTGTAAATATTGATTGAGAGAGAAGTTAAAAGTTTCGAATGAACATTTTATGTCGATTTCCTTTGCAAAAACAAGAGCACTCTAAAAAAGTGCTTTTTTTCGTGCTCACTGGAACAGAAAAGACAAAATTCTTTTTTTTATCATTGTATGTGTGCTATTTTTGACAGCCAACTCTTCCCGTTTGTTTTGTTCTGCAATTTATATAGAAAGAATGTTTTCGAAACTTTATTAATAAATGCACTACGAAGAAACCTCCTCATCCGAATAATTGTACACAACACTATGAACAAAATTATTCACAGAATGCCTTTCGTTTTGTGTAAGGAATTTCAGAATTTCAAACACTTCTTCGTTGGAATCAGAACAAGATGACGACTCATAAATAGTTTGATAATTTCAGCTAAAATTGAGCGATCCATTTTCACAAAATAGTTTATTGTTTATTTTTATTATCTCTCTTTCACAGTCCTTTAACCAAAAATGCAAAATAATCAAACTGCAAACTGGTAAACGTCAAATGTTTTGTGTTGGTGTACGTGAAAGTGCGTGTAAATCTTGCCTCTGAATCGAGATTCGTAAAAGTGCTTTTTCGGGGCAAAAAAAAAGTGATCTAGTGCCTCAATGTAACATATTTCGAGCAAAAAAGCACTTTTAAAAGTGCTTTTGTGTACCACTGGAAATCGACATTAGTTTGATCGTTTACTTAGGCTTGGATTTTGTGAAACTAAATCAACAAGTTACAACTAAAATGCAAATTCTAATTTAATTTAATGGGCAAACATTAAACAGAGGTTTTGTGCTCTAAAATAAATATTTGGGTTACGTATTCAAAATTCTTGATTACATGTAAGAGTTTTCTAAGCTTAAAGTGCTACTGGATTATAATTACTGTTAAAGGAAGAGGTTTACAGGTTTGTAGCTTGTAGGTACATGGTACGCAGTGCAGAAAACTACCGCATTAGTACCTTCAGTTCAGTTCGTTTATTTGCAGTTCAAAGAATATATATTTATACAAAGAGTAGAGTTAAAGAGATTTAGAACAAAATTCCTTACACCTTTAAAATAAATTTATAACAATATTCAAATGATGATAAACATAATAATATAAATACAAACCAAGGGAAAGCACTAAAAGAAAAAAGCCCTCATATTGAACTTAAAAACTACTATTGCGCATAAACCCAATTTTAGAGTGTAAAGTTTATTGTAAATTTAGGACTAATTCATTATTTGTACATCTTTCAAAAAAGCTGTCTTGCAACTTGTACAAAACTAATTTTGTAGGGCTGACATTTGCTCTTTCATTGAGCCTTACAGTGGAGTAATATCGCGGTAAATAAAGCATTAGTTTAAGTTCATGGACGTGTCTAAATGCACCCACGGTGTAGTTCGTTTAGGTGGTGTTACACCGCACTTTTGAATAACCACTACACCGCATTTTAAATAACGAGTGGAAATAAATCGAGTAGGTTCGTGTTACACCGCATTTTTTAAAGAAATCTCTCAAGTCATTTGACAGGATTGAACGCTTTTTATTAGCTTTTCAAGTATAAATACAGTATGAGTGAAAAAATATGCGGTGTTACACCGCATTTTTTAAAAAACTCTCAAGTCATTTAACAGAAAAAAATGCTTTTTTGTAGCTTTAGTTGTAGGCCATCTAGCGCTGTATAGAAACACAATGTAGTAGCTTTTCGCTATCATCCATTTTACGGAACCAAATTCGCTATGACCATCTAGAGTTGTATAGAAACATGATAGAAATAAGAAAATAACTTTTCACTATAACCAATAGAGGCGGGCGTCCACCGTCCACACTGTCCAATTTGTTTATCAAATTTGTTGGATGAAAAGTTGGACGGAAAAAACCCATAGCGTCCACACTCATCAAACAAGTTGTCCAACTTCATTCCGGTCTTACTTTCAACCATGAAGGACATAGCAGTAGCAGCGCAATTTAGGGATGAAATTTTAGAAAAGCAAAAAAAAAAAACAAAAGAAGAGCTGGACTACCTGAAAACATCATAAATGTGCACAACGAAGAAAAAATATTCTTTCAGTGCGATGTGCACATTTTTCCAACAGAGTTTCATAGGCCATATACTTTCTAGTTATATTTGTGTATTCTTCGCATTTTATATGCCATATCTCTGGAAAATTTTATAGACTTCAAACTTCTGTAGAATCCAAAAATCGCAATTTCAGGTTACAGCCACCTAATAAACTGATATGAACACTTTAGATTTCACTTTTACCACTTGGACTAGTTCTACTTGGAGTCAGTTCAACTTTAATTTAAATTATAAGCTATAAACAAAAGCAACCCTTTACTTTATAGTAATTAAATGATAATTGCATTTTGGTGCCACCAAACTATTTATATTATCAATTTATCATAATTTGCATTTTGTAGATATGTGCCCATTAAGAAAAAAGTATTTTTCCTTGCGACGCCCACTACCTGAAAGTATCGTAAATTGATTCCTATTTCAATGTGCCTAAAAAAATTTTCAGTGCGAGGTCCACTACCTGTAAATATTACAAATTCCATTTTCAATGTGCCCAACAAAGAAAAAACATTTTTTTCCTTGCTAGGTGCACTTTCAATGTACCTACTGATCAAAGAAAAATATTCTTTCCGTACGATGTGCACTACTTGAAAACATTTTTGAAATGAAATTTTTTCCAAGTTTGACGACTAGCGTCCACACTCATCCAACTTGTTGTCCAATTTGCAAAAATATCAAAAAAAATTTAAAACCATCCAACAAATTTGACAAACCTGTTGATGAGCGGCCACACTTTCAAATTTGCTTGACAAACTCGATGCTTGAAAAAAAAATTGGACAGTGTGGACCCCGCTAATCAGAATGATTAAAGTGATACCAGGTAGTAACTGTTTTGTGCTACTTTATTAATTTTTTTTAAGAATTTTTTTAAAACTCGAAGAAAGTTACTTATATCTTCGTAACCTTCTCCTGTGTTTTAAGTAAAAAAGAATTTTAGGCTTTCTCCTTCGCTACGCTCTTGATAAATATTGTTATTATTGTTAATAATTGTGCTACTGAGATGAATGATGGCTTTCTGAGCTCTCCATAATATCTACAAGATTGCTGCATTTAAATTTTGACTGTGATAAGTTTTTCAAAAAATGTTTGCATAGTTTGATATTTAGGTTTTGGTATTAATAAAAAGTTAAGACAAATAACCGAGCTGAGGGAGCGAATCGCACTATAATGAGTCCCAATTGAATCAGTATAGTTGCATGTTTATGAGTTTTTACATCTTGCCCAGCTTTACAAAAAAAAAAAAAATTAGTTTTTAAAAAACAAAAACTTTGGTGTTGTTCAAACCCTCCCCTTAAGAATTTTTCAGTAGTGTGGTTAAAATTAAATTTCGGGTTATGTTTTAAATAGCCAAGCGTCAAATGAAAATAAACTCATCGAACATATACTTCCACAACTTGTTCGCGCCTTTTTTCTGCAGCTCACACGTATTCACAGATGGAGGCTTCGATTACAAAAACAACAATGTAAACAAATGGAAGTTGCGGGGCAAGAGACGTAATGGTTTTCCCTCTTGTTCTTTAAATTCTCTTAAAGGATTTGTCTGCAACGTAAGTAAATCACCCTTACTACAATAAACGTTTTATTAAAACACCAGTAAAATGATAAAGCTCCTTTTGCCACTATTGTCGTTTAAGTGAAATGACTTTCTAATACGTCCACAGAATAGGACAAACAGCAATAATGCTTTTAAAACAGAAAGAACGAAATATATTCAAAGTAAGATATTTTTTTATGCAGGAACTGCAAGTCATAGACTTTTTACCTTTTCAGCAAAATTAAAACCCAAGACATCGAAGTTACGAAAGCTATAACAAGGTGTAAGCGTCAGCCTATGCCGACCTCCGCAAAAAAGTTGAATCAACAAAATATTTATCAAGAGCGTAGCGAAGGAGAAAGCCTAAAATTCTTTTTTACTTAAAACACAGGAGAAGGTTACGAAGATATAAGTAACTTTCTTCGAGTTTTAAAAAAATTCTTAAAAAAAAAATAATAAAGTAGCACAAAACAGTTACTACCTGGTATCACTTTAATCTTTCTGATTAGCGGGGTCCACACTGTCCAATTTTTTTTTCAAGCATCGAGTTTGTCAAGCAAATTTGAAAGTGTGGCCGCTCATCAACAGGTTTGTCAAATTTGTTGGATGGTTTTAAATTTTTTTTGATATTTTTGCAAATTGGACAACAAGTTGGATGAGTGTGGACGCTAGTCGTCAAACTTGGAAAAAATTTCATTTCAAAAATGTTTTCAAGTAGTGCACATCGTACGGAAAGAATATTTTTCTTTGATCAGTAGGTACATTGAAAGTGCACCTAGCAAGGAAAAAAATGTTTTTTCTTTGTTGGGCACATTGAAAATGGAATTTGTAATATTTACAGGTAGTGGACCTCGCACTGAAAATTTTTTTAGGCACATTGAAATAGGAATCAATTTACGATACTTTCAGGTAGTGGGCGTCGCAAGGAAAAATACTTTTTTCTTAATGGGCACATATCTACAAAATGCAAATTATGATAAATTGATAATATAAATAGTTTGGTGGCACCAAAATGCAATTATCATTTAATTACTATAAAGTAAAGGGTTGCTTTTGTTTATAGCTTATAATTTAAATTAAAGTTGAACTGACTCCAAGTAGAACTAGTCCAAGTGGTAAAAGTGAAATCTAAAGTGTTCATATCAGTTTATTAGGTGGCTGTAACCTGAAATTGCGATTTTTGGATTCTACAGAAGTTTGAAGTCTATAAAATTTTCCAGAGATATGGCATATAAAATGCGAAGAATACACAAATATAACTAGAAAGTATATGGCCTATGAAACTCTGTTGGAAAAATGTGCACATCGCACTGAAAGAATATTTTTTCTTCGTTGTGCACATTTATGATGTTTTCAGGTAGTCCAGCTCTTCTTTTGTTTTTTTTTTTTGCTTTTCTAAAATTTCATCCCTAAATTGCGCTGCTACTGCTATGTCCTTCATGGTTGAAAGTAAGACCGGAATGAAGTTGGACAACTTGTTTGATGAGTGTGGACGCTATGGGTTTTTTCCGTCCAACTTTTCATCCAACAAATTTGATAAACAAATTGGACAGTGTGGACGGTGGACGCCCGCCTCTATTGGTTATAGTGAAAAGTTATTTTCTTATTTCTATCATGTTTCTATACAACTCTAGATGGTCATAGCGAATTTGGTTCCGTAAAATGGATGATAGCGAAAAGCTACTACATTGTGTTTCTATACAGCGCTAGATGGCCTACAACTAAAGCTACAAAAAAGCATTTTTTTCTGTTAAATGACTTGAGAGTTTTTTAAAAAATGCGGTGTAACACCGCATATTTTTTCACTCATACTGTATTTATACTTGAAAAGCTAATAAAAAGCGTTCAATCCTGTCAAATGACTTGAGAGATTTCTTTAAAAAATGCGGTGTAACACGAACCTACTCGATTTATTTCCACTCGTTATTTAAAATGCGGTGTAGTGGTTATTCAAAAGTGCGGTGTAACACCACCTAAACGAACTACACCGTGGGTGCATTTAGACACGTCCTAAGTTCATAGTGGTTTTGGTCTCCAGTTGTGTTTATATGGAAAATATAAAATATAGATATAAATTAAAGAAATAATTGTAATTTTCTTAAGTTTTATTTATTATCTTTTGACAAAAGACTAAATCAGTTGAAAGCCAAAGCACCTGAAGATGAAATTTTAATTTCGAAACGCGACGAATTTATAAATAAAAGTTGTGATAAGTTTATTTGATAAATAAAACTTAAGAAAATTACAATTACTTCTTTAATTTATATCTATATTTTATATTTTCCATTAGTTTAAGTACTAGTTTTTTTTACTTATTTGCAGTTTCTTAATGTGCGCCCCAGCACAGTCAAACAGTCACAGTCGTACTGGTCCACCATAAGAGTAAGGACCGATTGGAAAATGGTTTTGTAGATTAAAATTTTATAATGTATGCTAAAGCGAGACCTGCTATTAATAAATGGGTACAGAATTTTAGTTAATAAATTTGTTTTATGAATGGAGTTAGGTATATGTTTTTCCAAAGTGAGCTTTTTGTCAATTATAATACCAAGGTATTTGCAACTATCTGTCCATGTCCTGTCCATGGCACACTAATTGTTTTTAAAATAGCTAAGAAGAGTATTAAGGGAACTCTGTAAAGAAGTTAGGGCGTCTTGAGGAAGAACACTCTACGCAAAAATCGCAGTATCGTCTGCAAACATGGCAATTTTGGTGTTACTGTCGAAACGAGGTACGACAGAAAAATATTGAAGAGGACGAGACCTTGCACTGAGCCTTGAGAAACTCCAGAGTTTTTACCGAGTATCTATGGAAGACCTCGCAGTTTCAGTAGATACGAAAAATTGTCTATTTTTCAAAAAGTTCCATATAATTTGGACAAGGTAACACGGGAAATTGAACAAAACTAGTTTGTAGACAAGTCCTTCGTGCCAAACATTGTGGAAGGATTTTTCAATATATTAAGCAATACTTAAACAGTCCACCGCTTTAAATTAAGGTTATTTTTGACATTCTGTTTTACTCTTAGAACTTGGTGACTGGTGGAGTGACCAGCTCTTAATCCAAATTATTTCAAAGTGTCCCGTTCCAGGGTGTCCCGTACTTCGTGTATTATCATTTAAGATGTGATTCCTGGTCATATTCTAAGAAAAAAATTGTTTTTACAGTAAAGCTCGTTTCTCAACTTTGACATCACTTTTCGACAATTTAAAAAGAGGATAACTTTAGTGTACCCTGACCTATGTTAAACTCGATATCTCTGTCAATACTAATGATAAAGACTTAATTTTTTGTAGAAATAACAACCATTAAGATTGTATTTAAGTTTAGCTTCCATAGGCTTAGGGTTGCCAGATTTTCAATTTTAAGTGGTGTTCAAATTTTCTTCCCGAAACAAAGTTTTGACTTTGAAGTCATTTTGTTTTTGTCAGAAAATGCCTGCTTAACATAGAGTTTCTTTATTTTTTACAGATGAACAAAAAAACACATACATTTTATGATGCTTGAAAAAATACAAAATGGGTAAAATTTAAATATATATAATATATAATAATATGTTTAAGTAATTGCTAAAAATGGGCGTTGGAATTTTCGCTTGAAATCTTTGGAATATACATACATATATGTTAATTAAATTGTTTTTTAAACTGTTTTGTGTGATTTAATGAAATTTTCAGAATAAATGCGTAGTTGGCAACAATGAAACACCATTTGATCATGTCTGAGCGTTCCATGATATTGACTTTTTGAGGGAGTTCTCTCATTTGAACATGCTCTATTGCTGCCACGATGGTATTTTTGATGACTTCCACCTATTTTGATGCCCGTTGTCGTATGAGCTTCTTCATCTTAGTGCCATTCAACTAACCTTCAAGTTGTTTGAAGTTGTCGCTGACTCGTAAAGCTGACTCGTGTCGCTTGTATTTGTTGAGAGCTGCTGCCACGTGCCTCTGTAGCATGCCGTGCTTCTGTCACATGACGCATGCTGCTGACGAATGCCGCTGACGCATGACGCTGACGCTGTTTTTGACCGATTGACGGCTAAGTTGAAGTCAGGTTCGAATATTGTAATTTAGTGCTTGGTCAAAAGTCCTGAGATGTCTCGAAATCACTAAAACTCATTTAATTTTACAATTCCTTATTCTCTGGGCATCTAATTTTCTTCCAGCCTCCCAGTTTTATTTGGACTCCCACCTTATTTCCATCTAGTGACCTGAAAGAGAATTTAAATTTTAAACTGCTTAACTTTCTCTATTCAAATGAAGACAAAAACATCATAACTCATAACCTGTTTCTTCGGATGAAAATACTACTAACCTAGTACTTCAAACCTCAAACCTCAATGTAACCTAGTTTAACTTCAGGTGGAGACATATTATTTGACATTTTATGTTTGTGTAAATAAGTGAATGAGAAAAAAAAATGAAATTCGGAATTTTTTGTATCCAATCTTGATTTTTGCCTTCTTAACGCCCTTTTATTTTGTCAAATTTTTACACAGTTCTTTCGGAAGAACATTACATTACTGACCTAATTAATTTAGATTCAAAACTGAATAGTAAAATAATTTTTGTAATGTTTTCTCTTTTCAGGTAAGTCCACTTTATTTAATTGTACGATTACACCAGCTTTTGAAGCTTTCAGTCAACTGGAAATTGTTTCTTCCTACATGTGTTCAAGAAAAATGAAGGTATTTCTAATTTATATCATGCAACCAAAGTCAAATTCATGTTAAGCCACCACATCTCCTAATGTTTGCAAAAACTGTTTGAAATTTGTGCTCTGTTCCTCTTCTGAGTTTTTATTATCTCAAAAATTTGATTTTTTATAAGAATGTGAAATTTTTGATATTGATATTCAGAAAATTAGACTGTGTTACATTACATTGCGTTAAGGTTGAAGGTAATTTTCGCGAAAAAACACACATTTAAATAAACCAAGGAGGAAGAAAAGAAACCTTAAGGCCTGGAAGTACTATTTAACTACTCTTTCTCTAACTGATCATCAACTACATATTCAAAAGTTTTTTTTTGAAGACTTTAATACATTCTCTCAAATTCTGTGACCTACTTACATAAGTCACCCAAATTGTTGTCTGAAAAGTGACCCAAAGAATGTTTGGTCCTTTGTAGACTCTACAAAAAGAAATTATTAGAAGGCAATGCAATTTAATTCATTTTTATTGAAGGTTAATATTTACAAACTTATAATAAGTGTATTATACACTTTGTTTGCTTAATATCAAGTTATTTAGAAGGGGCGTTACTTATACATGGGCTCAATTTTTACTTATTATTTACAATTTTTGTATTTGTAGTGATTTAGATATCTTCTCACCCCGGACTTTAGTGCACACCTAAATAAGTGGTGATTTTTTCCTTTTTGCGGAGTGTTTAGGTCCGGTTGTCCTCGTGATGGTTGGTTGTAGCGGGCGGGAGGGTGCTGGAGCGTAGAAGATGATGTCATCTTCGTCAGTGGCCCTGATGAGATTCTGGCTCCATCCTAAGAAAAATCAGACGGCTATCCAGCCAACTGTATTTAAAATGTCGCTTCTTTGAAAAATACTCTCGACATTTTCAGTGCCTTTGTAAATCATTTTTGTGACTTTTCAGTAAAAAATAAGAAATTAGATATAACTTTGAGTATAGCCCTGTTTACCCTGTGCAATTAGTTGGACATACTTCTTTTGATGGAAGTTGGATTGTCTGATATAAGTTGCGTTTACACTTATCAAGCTTGACTTTATGTCACATACCCTTCCAATCCGTCCAACTTCTAGATTTTCAAAAATTTTTGAAAACCATCCAACAATTTGGACAAGCGTTCGTCTGAAGAGTTCACACTATCAAGCATTGGTCATTCAAGCACAGATCTGTCCATCTAATTGTACAGAGTGAACAGGGCTTATTTAACACACTACTCGCAAATGGGTTTTGATAGTATCCCTATTCACAGAATCAGAATTACTTACTACATTTCTTTTTCAAAGATCAATTTTCTTCAGGTTTGGACACGATTCCACCAATTGCTTTAAAAATGTATTCTTCGCGATTATCCTTTTCTCTTGAATATCTTTTCAAGCTTCTACAAAATCTAGAATATAACCACTCTTTGAAAAATAATCTTTTATTACACATGTTTTCAGGAAGCGTGATATATAAAAAACTACAGACCAATATATAAATAAGTAGTCTGCGAAAGTTTATCCTTCTTTGAAAGGAACGTTCTCTACTACCAGCTGCGTGTATTTATACAAAAAAGATCGACGGCTACCAATCATTTATCTTTTTATCAAAAATTTTCCAGTGCCCTTGAATTTGGGAACGATTTTCTCATAATAAAATACTATCTATTTATCTGTCTAATCTATATAAGCTAAAAGAATTTGGATTTCCACCAGTATTTATTCTTTTGTTGAGTTCCTACTCAAAAGCTAGGTTTTAGATATTTGGTGTTCTAACAACAGGCTTAGTTTGAACGCTTCCAAGTGCAAGAGTATTGTATTGGAGAATATTCAATATCGCAACAATTCCTATCTCAAGTTTCAAGAGTGACGTCACTGTTCTTTTTAGTACGAGTATCTACCTCGAGTTTAAGGGAGGCTGAAAAAAGGCTTTTTTTTACGATTTTATTATTTTAAATCTGATAAAGTAATTTAAGTATATTCTCAAGTATCTTCTATAATTTTTTCATACAAAAACATTGAAAAACAAGCCAATGAAAATGCATTTCCGAGACGCTCCACTTTTCCATTTTTTGCTGTGTGCAAAATAACTTTTGACAGGATCATCTTAAATCAAAATTCCAAAAAGATTTGGTTAAAAGACAACTTTTCCCATGTTATAACACGAGGTTTTTTGTTTTTTTGCAATTTCGAAATTTTGGTGACAATTTGAAGTGAAAAGTCGTTTTTTTGCTTAAAAATGCCGCCATTTTGTAGCTGTCAAAACCGGAATTAAAAATTTTTTAAAATACTCATGTTATTATTAGATACTAGTTTAACGCGTTTATAGATAAAGGCGAAAAACAGCATACTGAATGGCTCCCCTCCGTTATATTCCGTTAGAAGCGTCATTAGAGTGAACTTGCCTTCCCTGAACACAGAAGAAAACCTCGAGCTTCCTGGAACCAATCATAAAAGGACCAAAGATGCCGTCCGGCCGGCCCCCCTATATTCGCTCGCTGCGCATACCTGGTCTAAAATCACTGTAAATTTCCGAATCCAACTCGGACTGACTTGAAATTGAAATTGACACAACATTCTTGAGATGTAGTAGTAGTATAGTAAGAAAATGCTTAATGAACACATCAACTTTATTGTTAACAAAGCAAATTCAATGCTGCGGCAAAGTGTTTTAATGACCTTTATGTTACCCTCATTTTACGCAATTGTTGTGTTTGTCCCCATTTAGAGTATGCTTCTCAGTTATAGCTTTGAGTTTGTATACATAGAGGAACCACGCTAGCTTGCGTTAAGACGTCGATAGATGTCACCAAGTAGATAAATCGGCATTCGAAATTTTAAAGCAACAGTTTTCTTGTGCATTTCTCCATTCCCATGACGTTTTCCCTGTTTCCCTTTTCTGCTGCCTTTTTTTTAGTCAAATTTCTGTGGAGAGCATTCCCTCAAAAATTTCAAATGCCGATTTTATTCACTTGGTGACATCTACCGACGTCTTAACGCAAGCTAGCGTGGTTCCTCTATGTATACAAACTCAATGGTTATAGTCACCATTTTATGATATTCATAAATATCGAATAGAAGCAATGCCACGCAGGTTCACATGTTTCGCTCTCAAAGGTCTTCCTTGGGAAGATCTTTTCATTGGTTCCCATTATGAAAATTCTAAGCACCTATTAAACATTCAAGCCATCTCACAGAGACTACTCGGCAATGATTCATACAAATATTTTTCTATTACATCATATTATTCACATATTTCAGTTCAAAAGGTGAAAAGTACGTTCGTTCATCAATTTACCAAATTGTTAGAGATCCTGCCAGGGTGGCAAACTTCGAACTCAAGCCAAAGACCTGTTGGTATGTCTAGTGGTAGATCAACAGTCTACTGAGGATCTGGACAGACTACTCCACAGACTGTTTAACGTTTCGATGAAGATACAGAGATACAGTCAGTAAAACTGCAGATACAGATATTCGTATAATCACAAGCTATTAAAGGAAGTTAGAGTACAGTTGTTAAAGAGCATGTAACAGCTGATCTATATGTAACCGGAGGAGAGCATGCCCTGTTAATTGAAAATCAATCTCTTTCCCCCTATCCCAAAACAGATTTTCTTCTTCGTCATCTTATTTTCGGTCTTTATTTGAATCGTGGTCTTGTAGAGATCACAACTTTCTAAGCCGTTGAGCATCCCAACCCTGCAATCCGAGGCTGAAGCAGGAACATTATCTAAAGCGAATGAGGAAGCCCTAGGTCATTTTGATAGAAAAACACTGCGAATGATGTTTGATGTCGTCCGTGAAGAGGATGTGTGAAGAAAAATATTCAAAAACGAAGTGATCCATGCCGCGACTTGCATAGCTGGTATAGCACGCTTCGCGAGACTCGATGGCTGGGACATGTAGAGCGGATAGACATCTACGCTCTGGCTCGACGGGTTCTCAAAAACACATACATTGAAATTGCGGAAGAGAAAGATGGCACAATCAAGTGGAAGAAGATCTCAATCTACTTAGAAAGCAAACTGGCAAGAACTTCCTGGCTCAATGTGTTTCGAAAACAAACTGCGAATAAACCCGCCGTAAAGACGCCGCTGCCGTCTTAGTTGAGGCAATGGAGTTGAAGGAGACGCCTGCAAAAGTGATCGGAATCGTTGGTAAAAAATTTGGCTGGGGCCCAGGTTCGCCGATAACTGTAATGCCATCCTAAGTAAGTAAGTTATGTCTTCAAAATCAAAGTCGTTGACTGAGTTCTTTTGTATTTGCCGTTAAAAGCTGAACTCAGTTTAGAGCGTAACTACTCATGGTTTTGTTTCTTAACCATATATTTTATTTCACATAGAAAAGCTGTTCAGAATGTTGCATGTTACATAGTCCTATTTAATTTTTCGTCTCAGCACAACCGCTTCGTATGGCATCAAATAAATCGAATTCAAGTTCGCCTTGTCACTGAAAAGTAAAGTTTTAAATTAAATTACACGCAGTTTATTTTGCAAATATTCGAGTATATAGCTACCCAATGCGATGAGGAGAATGATCGGTCAGTAAAACATACACCATTAAATTCTCTTCGGCGTTAACTGAATTGCTTAGTGGACCGATTTTCTCAATTCGATCACCCATGTTTACTAAAACTCTGTACTCTTCTTTTTGAGAAGATCTGTAAATGGAATTTTCAAGGAAATGTTCCTTTCAATATTGTCAAAACATTCACTACCTTATAACTTGAAAAACTTGGTCATTGACAGCCCCATAACTGAATCCACCGTCGTCTTTAAATGCCTTAAAGCCATCTGTTCGCTTAAGCTTCTGCATGCCTTTGAACATGTTCAACGAACTTCTTTCAGGACCTCGTTCTACTTTAACATTGACTTTTTTATAGTCATCGGCTATTGGCAGCCAAGTTTTGGTAGTTGAAGAGAAGCCAGCTGATATTTCATCACTCCATTGGAATGGGGATCGTTCAGGATCTCTGTCGTCGCAGGATACTTCAGTGCAATTAGTTTTAACATTGCTCATGCCTATCTCTTCGCCCTTAAATCATAAGAAGTGGATATTATATACGCAATGATTATTTTTTTGTTTTGTAATACTCACGTAGTATGTAACCGTTGCACCAGGAAGCGCTGCAAGGACGATATTCATCAAATCCATTTTCTGCTTACCAAAGTTGTTAGCTATTCTTGAATTGTCGTGATTTCCGAGCTGCAAAATAATTCAAGAAGCTAATGACAGATAGCTGAACCTGGCAAAGTTTATGTACAACTTACTACCCAATTGGCTGTTTGGTGCTTTTTCCACATCACCTTCATCCAACTTTCAATTGAGTTTTCCAAGTCTCTGGCATTGGAGGCTTTTCTTAGACCCATGAGATTAAAATTGAAAGGTATTTGAGTTCCATAGTGTGTTCCATTGCCAAAGTACTGATCAATAACTTCAATTGGAGAATAAGCTTCTGCTAACAAAATTCTAAAAACAAGTAAGAAATTATTTTGACTGGCAGCACGAGCACACTGCATCTTGTTTTCTTTTCTTGTATCATCAAAGGTCAAATGAACAGAAATGAAATCGGATGTTTGGTGGAAGGGGGGAGGGGGGGGGGTTCTATTTCCCTTCGTTAGGCAGGTGGGTTCTATTTTATAACAAAAGTAGCTCAGCCGCTCGGCGGTGCTCTGGTCTAATTTATTCCAAGCGTTGTTGACACTTAATTGCCAACAAACCAAAAATTGTCAGAAACACCCGCAGGACTGAACGAATGATACTGTGAAAGTTTTTAGTTTCCCGTTCCCGTACCCGTGGAAATATGGGGATGAAATAATGTAGCATCCTAATGTTGAAAGTCAAGTAGTTTCTATATTCCTGTTTCCGTTACAATCCAATGTTTTCAATAGTTATTCTGTTATTACGGACGGAGAAGATAGATAGATACATTTTACTCAAGGCTTCGTTCAAATTGACGCCCGTAAGTGAGTGTCACAATTCACAGATCACTGCAATCCATTAAAAATGAATCAATATGACAACTGTATTTTATTAGATGGCTGGCAAATACTTTAGAATTCAAATAACTTAAAAAGATATAAAGCAGACTGTTGTTATAAGCCCTGTTCACACTGTACAATTAGTTGGACAGACTTGGGCTTCACAGACCAATGCTTGATAGTGTGAACCCTTCAGAAGACCGCTTGTCCAACTTGTTGGATGGTTTTCAAAAATTTTTGAAAATCTAGAAGTTTAATGGAGTGGAAAGGTATGTGACATAAAGTTGGACGACAAGCTTGATAGGTGTGAACGAAAAATTCATCAGACCATCCAACTTCCATCAAACGAAGTCTGCCCAACTAATTGTACAGTGTGAGCAGGGCTATAGAATATGTTTGTATACTATGTTCTAAATGTTTTCGTCCTGTGGAAGTATGTACAAATTTCGGGCATTAGACATGCGAACAGGCTTTATATGGTTGACCGTTAGAGAAGCGTGGCTTTTCTAAACGCACCCCTGCTCCCTGCAGTGTCTCCCCATGTGCATTGCTTACAGTCACAGCAAAGCTCAACTTGAGGGGAAACTGAACCCTATTGAATTGGAATGGAAGGTCAGTAGGAACAATCGGAATTTGAGGTATAAAAACCCCTTTTCCCTTGCCGACATCTGATAAAATAGTGGCACCAAGTATATTCTGGCCCAATTTTGTAATCCGAAAGTCTTGTTGCGTTACATAACCGAGGAGGATTTAAAGCATAATTGGTACATTAAGTTACAGTTGAATTTTTTTTTGTAACGGTACATCCAACAGATCATGTGAGTTTAAAAACTCTATAGGATATGAAGTACTTAGTTTTGTATCCATTGACAAATACTCCTTCATTTCTCCTTGCTACTCTTTAAAAATGTCGATGTTGATTCTGTTAACGTCTTAATTTTTTGGTGCAAATATTGCTCTTGCACACAATCACAGATGATTATTCAGGTTTTCTTGCAATTCCGGAAAAACACGAGGAATGAGATCCATAGCATTTTCTACAAACCTTCATTCTACAGCGTCTAATCAACCATCACCGATTTTCAACAACACTTTTGCGTCTCGAATCCTCGAATCCATCACGTCAATACGAAGATGCACTCTCATATTCTGCTGGTGTCCCTTTCTGAATTACTGGGAGAGTTTATCTGGAATCACCAGACAGTAAAACTGCCATTCCTCCCATTATTTCTTTACTACCTACCTCGTAATTTTTGAAGAGTTCGGTCTAAGGGTTATCCCTTATATGAGACTTCGTACTTAAATCCCACACTGAAAGCCTACATTCTCGCAGCATCGTACCTCGCGAGCTATTTTGACTAAAATTGCAGATGGGCGAATCGTCCTGTGCCCGCCCGCCTTTCAATAGCGTCGCAGCAATGCCGGAAGAAGCTAGAGAAACTGCTATTTTTTGGTCTTTTCTGATCATCGTTCATCAATTATAAGTCAAGCAGAAACCTTTTGCCGGTTCCTTCTGGTGCGTCAAGAAAGAAGAGAACACTGTTGCCTAATTCAGTTTTACGTAAAACTGTAAGGAAGACATGGCTTTGCTCTGTAAGTAGGAACTAGTTCTGTCACTTAATGTTACAGTGCTTTAAAATCATAGTTTTACTGTCTGGCAATTTCATTATTGAAATCATCTCGATTGTCTTGTCGAGGGCTTTGTATTCCAAGCTTTTATCCAACCATTGCAAAAGTTTTCATTTCATTTCATTTATTTCGAAGAAAAATTCATTTAACAGAGACACATTAAGATTTAAATCTTTTAGAGTATAGATAATTAAATTAGCAAAAAATATTGGCATTCAATAATATGAAAAATACATTAATATTCGAAAGGCTAATAAAGCATAAGCAGCTGAATTAACAAATAAAAGTTTGAAAAGTAGTATTATTACAAAGGAGAAAAAAAGAACTAAAAATAGAAAAATAAAAGAGATAATAAGAGATTATGAATTTGAGTAGTGCAAGAATAGTTTTCTCTTAAAGGCCGTAGGTAAGGTGGTAGTTAGCAATTCTCTTGCAAGGGCATTCCACAAACGAATTGCAGTTACGTTAAATGAACGCTCTGCTATGGTATATGCAAATCGCGGCAAAATTAGTTTTAAACCTCTTTGTGAACGTGCAAAGTTCAAGAATTCACTGAGATAACCAGGACACCTATTGTGGATGATATTGTGGAGTTTTAAAACAAGCCTGAACTTCAGGTATTCGTCAAGGTTCATTCCAAAGAGCGCGTGACGTAAATGGGATACACTTTAGTGTCTTGGAACAGAATAAATGAAACGAATACAATCATTGAAAGCAACGTTCAATCTGCGCTTACACTCACAGTCTAAAATTGGGTAAACTGGACAGTTAAAAGTAAAATATGGCATAACCAATGATTTAATAAGACGCATTTTCATAGTGGGCAGCAGCAAGTTCGAAGATGTTCTCAGGGATCGTAACCGAAAGTAAATATTTCTAATTGTATCTGAGATTGCGCTACAACATGTAAGATTATTATTTATTCTATAATCCTTAGCAACGTGAGGTCGTTCATGCCAATTGATCGATTCTTCCAATAAAAAACTCACTTTCCACTTATATCTGCATATGAATTTGCTTTTGAGGAATGGAAGATTGATACAAAATTGCAAAGAAAAACATTGAAAAGTAGAGGTCCGTGAATGGATCCCTGAGGCACTCCAGAATTTAGAATTTACTGGCAACAGGCCATTATTGTAACTAAAACGGAGGAAATGAGGGTCATTGATTTGGAGATAAGACCATATGATTTATTTATAGATTATTTATAGTTAGTACAACTGAGTTGCGACAAAAAAGCACCTTATGACTGACTCTGCACTAGAGTATTTAGGTAATTCATCAAACGGAATGTTGTTTTGGTGGTCACGAGTCACGCGAAATGAATAAAATAGTTCCTCTTTGGCGATATAAAAATAAAAACTTACCTTGTTTCTCCGCCATTTTTGTTTTGATAGTCAACCAAAAATGACCGCCAGTCATACAAAAGTTCTACTGTCTCATACTGCTCTCTGGTGTATAAATGCGTCAAGTAGTCATAGCTGTTAGGGTCCGATGTTGATCCACTCCAAGGTTCATCAGGATATGATCCATCAGCATTGACTTTCTCATAAATGTGTGGAACAGCATCAATTCGAAAGCCATCTACTCCACGATCAAGCCAAAATTTCAACACATCCAACATAGTCTCACGTACTTTTGGATTCCTAAAATTCAGGTCTGGTTGTTTGACTTGGAATTGATGCAAATAAAACTGCTGACGTTTTTCATTCCACGTCCACATTGGACCACCAAAAATACTGACCTACATTAAAGAAATTAGAAGAAACATATTCCTCCCCAAAAACCTTAGACTCACCCAATTCGATGGAGGAAGTTTCTTTCCTGGATTTTGTGGATCATCGATCCCATTATGCCATACATAAAAGTCATCATAACCATCCTTGCGCTCTATTGACTTCTGAAACCAATCACATTCATCACTCGAGTGATTCGGAACGAAGTCCAGAATAATTTTCACACCGATCTTCTTAGCTTTTTTGATGAGAGCATCAAAATCGGTGAGGTTTCCAAAAATTGGATCAATTTCATAGAAATTTGAGATATCATATCCAAAATCGGACATGGGAGATGTGAATATTGGCGAGAGCCATGTTGCTGTGATTCCAATCTCCTTGAGATATTCTAACTTCTCCGTTATTCCTACAAAATAAAATTTTTTTTAAACTGAGAAGGAATTGCTTATATTAGTTTAGTTTTCTTTTACCGTTCAAATCGCCAATACCATCACCGTTGCTATCCTTCCACGATCTGGGATAGATTTGATACAAAGATGAATCTTCCCACCAATCAGCCTTTGCAGCAAACGCTGTGCAACTTACCAGCGCTACAGCAAACGCAATCAACAATATCTTTCCCATGTCTGCCTTCCTTGCCTAAGCAATTCATTCAACTAAAAGAACAATTTCTTAATGCGAAAACTCAGAGTGGTCTTATCGTTTAAACTCAAGAAACCTCTTGATGTGTGTATATTTGTAATGGCATATTTTTTGCTATTCGAAACTGTTATCTTCTTCTATTGAAGTAAATTAATTGTACACATGCCGAGAGCAGTTTACCACAAGCGGCTTATCGAAAAATCGTAACGATAAATCAAATTTTAAAGCGACCAAAGGGTTGAGAGCAGGATATGATGCGTATTGAATCATTACGCATCATATCAATGATTCTTTGGGTAGAACAAATAAATGGCGACTACACTTATGTGGTGTCAATCAAAAGTTTTCGCTGCTGATCAGCAGGGTACAGCAAATTTAGCAACTTGTTTGCAGTTTATTTTCCGATATTAAAAAACTTCCAGCTTATTTTTATTCTTGGCTCTTATAGCAATTGTGTGGCTACGATTGAGGTCCAAGTTCAAATTCACAATAATTGCATTCAAACAGCTTTACCGCCGTTTAATTTGTATTTCGACACTGGGTTTCAATGAACATTTTGTTTAAGCATTCGAATCAGAACAATCTATTTTTACGGATAAAAAACTATACATTTGTTGGCACAACCCAACACTATGAACCCGATTTCAGCTTGGGGGCGTGCTCGAAGTTAGAGTAATGAGCCTCAAAGTAGATTAGTTTTTTGTGTACTTGGAGCTATGAAAAGTTAGAATCTTGAAGCAGTTTGTTACTTGACGTGTGAGAAGAACTTTTGTGGGGATATGGTAACCGTTTAGTCCAAATAGGACTGAGTACCGATGTGCTCGCCATTTCCGGATTCTGTTAAATAGTTTGCTTGAATGAAAAAGTACTTCCAAACTGTCCAAAATGTCTAGGGTCTGTAATCAATAGCGAAGCAACTTGAGATGCTGACATTAATCATTGAATAAGGGTAAGGTGTCTTCTGCAATCAAGAAATGCCCTCAAATCTTAAGGAAGACTTAACTTTTTCTCCATGTATTACGTATAGTTAACAGTGTTACGCAGTTCGTAAAAAGTATGCGATAAGCGAATGCTTTCACATCAAAAATATTATCTTCCAGACATTAGAACATAGGAAAGATTCAGTAAAGCCCGTCAAAAGTGTACTACCGCACTAAATTCCAAAACCTTCGTAAAAAGAGAACAGAACAGTCCTGTAACAAGCAAGTGAAACAAGCTCACACCACCCACACATACAAACAGATACTTTCATGCTACTTCCAATAACCATATGGGAAACCTAAGATCTTTTGTCTCTACACTTACTCAGCGAGCACATAAAATACGTGATAATGTGATAATGACCATCTTGCTGCTGAACTTACGTTGGTGAGCAACATTCTTAAAGCGAATAGCTAATCCAAAAGGCAAAGAACATGGAAGCCAGTTCTGCCTGGGAAAGGGTTGAAGTAGAGAAGAAAGCTTTTCTCCCTTACGTAAAAGGCGTAAGCAACAGAGTTGCCGAACACTTTGGCAGACACGATATAAAGTCCATCTTTCTGTCACCAAAAATTGTGAAAGAACATCTTCGATCATAAAAAGGATCGCTTTCCATTACAAGTTCCGGGCGTCAATGCAATCCCTTGCAGCTGCGGGTTATCTTATGTGGGGCAAACCCAACGAAGTATTGCCACAGTTTAAAAGAATACATCAGTACTGTCAGCAAAAAACAGCTGGAAAAATCGGCAATAGTCGAGCACATTTTAGATAATTCAGATGAACATCACTGGGTTCACTTCGAACAAACTAAAGTTTAAGCTTACTTCCTCACTATATCCCTCGGCTTATATGCGAAACCTATAGAAACATCCCAATTTTCTAATCAGCTTCAATTAGAACTGTCTACGCATCGTAACAACTTGCGTAACCGAAGAACAGAGTAACGAGGGTAGTTACCCGGTGACCATGCACAATGTAACTTGTAGCGAAACGTACAGCCCTCCATTCATTTAACATTTTGATATTTCAATATTTCAATATTAACGCGGTTTATCCGAATGAAATCTTCAAAACATCTTTAAACAACAGCGAAAGCTTTAAATGGTAGACACGTGCACCCAAGAGGACTCTAGCGTTCGTAGGTTTTTCTTAAAACCCACCTCTGTCTATCAACTCCTACTCTCACCTCCACGTGGTGAACATCGGGTGGCTAGTACCTCAACTGGAGATTGGGTCTCAACCCTAGTGGAAGGTTGTTGGTGGCAGCAAACGAGAGAGGGGGGAGAGGTGTTACAACTAAGCACCTCTTCTTTCATCCAGACGGCAGCGGAGGAATTCCCTAGATGGAATCCACGGTGGTGTCTACAGTTCCAGTCAGGTTGAACTACTTAGTGAACACCTTATAGGGCTACTACAACATATTTGGAGCTCAGGCCTATAAGGAACGGTTTATCCGGCTCCCCATCTTTGGAGTTATACAAGGATCTGGCCCTCCAGGTTGGGGGTCGTGCTGTCGCGGTGACTTCCCGGCCACGTAAAGCAATTGTTAGTTGCGAAGCACCAACAAGCCTCGGATACGGACGGATTTACTGATGACGAACCCAGCAAACGAAAAACGGACAACGAGCTTCGGATCTGTACGTGGAATGTTAGGTCCCTTAATAGACCACGTGCAGCCGAACAATTAGCGGAAGCCCTCATCTGCTACAAAGCAGATATTACCGCTATCCAAGAAATGCGATGGGATGGACCAGGTAGACGCAGATTAAAACACTGCGATATCTACTACGGCGATTGCTACCGGGAACAGAAGCAGCGACTGTTTGGATGTGGATTCGTTGTTGGAACTAGACTTAGGCAAAAAGTCTTGAGTTTCAACTATGTGAAAAGCTAGGAAGAGAAGATATCTTTGGTGGAATAATCGGAAGATACAGCCTGCACGACAACACCTCCGATAACGGATTCAGGCTGATCGATTTCGCTGCCGGGCGAAATGTTCTGGTAGCTAGTACGCGGTTCCAGCACCTCAATATCCACAAAGGGACATGGAAATCTCCTGATCAATCAACCGTCAACCAGATTGACAACATTGCGATCGACGCACGACACTTTTCCAGTAAAGTGGATGTCCGGACATTCCGAGGGGCCAACATTGACTCGGACCACTACATTGTTGTAGCCAAGGTACGACTGCGGATATCCCGATCCAAGCCAACTCAAGGAAATACTGTGAGAAGATTCGACGTTAGACGACTACAATCGCAAGAGATCGCCAAGTCCTTTTCCGAGCGAGTCTCTTACAACCTCTCAAGGAGTCCTATGCCGCCACCCGCCAGCATCAAGTATAGAGAACCAGTGGCAGCACTGCCAATCAGCCATCAGAGATGCCGCCTCTGAAGTGCTGGGTTTCACACGGCCACCACAACGAAACCCCTGGTTTGACGACGAATGCCGGCAAGCACATGCAGCTAAACAGGAAGCATACAAAGCGGCGCTGCACAGAAAGACTAGAACTGCTTATGAGCTCTACAAGTAGAAGAGGAGAGACTAACAGCGGCTTCTCAGACGGAAAAAGAGAGAGCATGAGAAGCGCGTGATCAATTAGATAGAAGGGTGCCACAGCAGGAGTAAGGTTCGGAAGTTTTACCAGAAGGTAAAAACAACAGCCTCGGGCTACAAGCCCCGAGCCGAAGCCTGCAAAGACGACCAAGGGAACATCGTGGTGGAACCGCAGTCAATGCTAAGGATATGGAAAGACCACTTCGCCAAGCTCTATAATGGCGATGATGGACCCAATTCCGCTGTTAGAGAGATAGAACCATTCGATCTAGGCGACGTAGACCTAGAATTCCGCCAACCCGACCTGAACGAAGTGAAGACAGCAGTATCCAAGCTAAAGTCCAACAAAGCTGCTGGAGCTGATGGTCTCACTGCCGAATTGTTTAAATCGGCCGGCGATGACCTGGCTAGGAGTATGCACCAGCTCATTTGCAAAATATGGTCGGAAGAAAGCATGCCCGATGAATGGAACATCAGCATTGTTTCCCCGGTCCTCAAGAAAGGAGGCCCTCTCAACTGCGCCAACTACAGAGGTATCAGTCTTCTTAACATCGCATATAAGATCCTCTCTACCGTATTGTGTGAGCGTCTGTAGCCATTCGTCAACAACCTGATAGGTCCTTATCAGTGCGGCTTTAGACCAGGAAAGTCCACCATAGACCAAATCTTCACACTGCGGCAGATCTTGGAAAAAACCCAGGAGCTTCAAATCGATACCCACCACCTTTTTATCGATTTTAAGGCCGCATATGACAGCATCTATAGAGAGGAGTTATATAGAGCCATGTCTAGTTTTGGCATCCCTACCAAACTTGTCCGATTGTGTAGGATGACGATGGAGAACGCACGCTGCTCCATCAGGGTCGGAAAAGATCTCACCGATACATTCGATGTCAAAAAAGGTTTAAGGCAAGGCGATGCACTGTCATGCGACTTCTTCAACATCGTTCTTGAAAGAATAGTGCAAAACTCCCACGTCAACAGAAGAGGCACAATCTTTTAAAGATCCGTTCAATTGCTCTGATATGCCGACGATATTGACATAATTGATAGAACGCAGCGTGATGTCAATGGCGCGTTTATGAGCATTGAGACGGAAGCGAAGAAGATGGATTTAGTGGTCAATGAGGGCAAGACCAAGTACATGCTGTCATCAAGAAATGACACCCAACACCGACGTCTTGGACAGATCGTCAAAATAGACAGCTATAACTTTGAGGTAGTTAAGGACTTTGTCTACCTAGGCGCCGCTATTAATTCAGACAACGACATCAGCGCTGAAATCAAACGAAGAATAACTCTTGCCAATCGCTGTTTCGTCGGACTAAGAAGGCAATTGAGTAGTAAAGTCCTCTCTCGAGCAACTAAAGTGTCCGTGTATAAGACACTTATCATCCCGGTTCTTATATATGGCGCAGAGGCATGGACCTTGTCAAAGGCAGACGAGAACGCTTTAGGATGCTTCGAGAGAAAAATTCTTCGGGTGATTTTTGGTCCCGTCTGCATAGATGGAGAATGGAGAAGAAGATTCAACGACGAATTGTACGGGCTGTACAGCGACACTGACCTTGTCAAACGAGTCAAGGTCCAGCGACTTAGATGGCTGGGTCATGTTGAGCGAATGGACACCAACGCTCCGGCCCGGAAAGTCTTCGAATCCAATCCCGAGGGACGGCGCAGTAGAGGAAGACCGCGACTCAGGTGGCGCACGCAACCAACTTGGCGTGCAAAACTGGAGACAGCTAGCTAGGGACCGAGCTGGCTGGAGAAGCATGTTGGTTGAGGCCCTAGTCCGACCCGGACTGTAGCGCCACCTTTAGTAAGTAAGTAAGAAAGCAGATTCTGGCAAAACACTGAAAATTTGTGTAGTGCGACTAAACTATGAATATCTTTTCTTTATTGTACGGCCGAAGTTGGGGTCAAGGTAACACTGATGGGGATTCCTATAGCGAAGCAAAATTTTTTCTACTCTGTCACCCCATTCAACAATACTGTTAAGGTTTAAACTCAATGAGCTTATCATACACAACCGTTCCAGTTCAACATTCGAATAGCAGGAATGTGAATTTGGAAACGAATATGAGAAGCTGAGGGTTGAGTCATTAGCAAATGAGTTGGGTGGATTAGAAGTTTCAGACAAGAAATCGTTTTCAAAAATAAGGAAGAGAGTCGGTGACAAAACCGAACCCGGAAAACCAATTGGAATGGCCTGAATATTTTCTTTCAAAATGATATGATTTCTTACTTAATTCTCTCGAATCCTCGACACATTGGAATTTTTTTCCTCTTAGAACGAAAAGTGTCATGCCCAACGAAAATTCGTGCTTTGATTTGCGCTGCCAGGCAATTCGGGATATAGAAAATAGCTTTGGAATATTCAAAGATAACTTTACAGTCAGAAACCGTAATTAGTTCAAGCGATTTAAATATAAATCAAAGTTGTTGCATGTAAAGCAAAAGCGAATCAAAAACTTTTGGTCTTTTGTTAAAAAAAAAATAAATACATAAATAGGGTGGCGCAACAGAGCGAGGAGCCCCAGGGCCTAGCGCTTTTCTCACAACCATGTCTTGTGCGGGAATGGGGGGCGTGCAATTTTCTGCTGGTTCCGGAAGTGGTTTTATGGCAGTGAATCTATTAACGGAAGACTTGCCAATTCCTCGTAAAAAAAACATTATTGCCTCTATTGGGACTCGAACAACGAATCTCTTAGTGTCTACTTGAGGAAACCAAACTTAGGGTACGATTTGGATCCAGGCTTGGCCAGATCTTTTTGGTAGCAACACTAAGTGGGACCCATTCGCAAAATCGCGTTTGCTTATTGTGTACTCCTAAAAAAACTTTTTCTTCATGACAGGTGTGAATACAAATAGCTAGTCACAATTTTTCTCATTCCAATAAGATAGCTATCTAATGAATACCTAACTTCAACCTTGAGAAAGCATAAGCAATATTTTAAAGTCCACCTAACGCCGTTAATCGTTAAAGTATAATTTATTTCAACGAACCAATCACCAATTGAACACTTAATCTCCTTTAGATTTATTAAATCCAATAACAATTAACTGCATGTGAGACAATCTTAGCATGTTGAGAGCAAAATTCTGATAATATTCAATTTAAAATTTATTGCTTCGATTAATTGTGTTTCGGGTATCGATCGAGTTCTCGTATAAGCTTTCGCTTCTTAAAGAGTCCATTATTTCATTCCCTTTAACATGCCATAAAGATTTTACGACTTTACTGCCGTTATTTCTACGGCCGCCGCCATCGCATCCCCAGTTGAATAACGTTTGTATAAGAAGCCGACGACATTGATGAGAGTGACTTGGTATGGGTACTAATAAAATACACGACATAAAGCCCGCACATTGCCAAATAAGAGGACAATACAAATATAAACAATGACACCCAAAACTTTTTTTTGCTTTCCTTTTTATCCATAAAAATAATACACTCATGTCTAAAGCCATTTATTACGCAAGATCACGACACCTTTTATTTGGCTTCAAGCCCCAGTCTCCCCAGTGTGGGTGGTATGTGTGTGTTTGCTTGTGTTGTCTGTTTTCAGTTATTGTGTTTTATGAAAGCAATTTCATAAATTCTAACAAACCTGGACGAGGAAATGGAAACTAACATCTCTTAATTGTATTTGAGGGTATTGTCTAGCAAGTTGCTATCCAATATGAATCCAGGAAGAGAGTTCGCATGTGCTTTTGGCATGTTATCACTGGAATATGTTTTTGTTACAATTTCCTTCGCATGCAGACGCTGGCGGTGGTGATGCTATTTCATGAGATTCAAAAACAAAAACTTTTCATTATTTACGAGTATGTGCTTCAATGTAGCTATAGTAAACTTCCAAGGAGGTGCATCTGAAGTTTATAAATTAAAACACAAAATATCTGTTTCCGAGTTAACAAGATATGATGTTTTTGCACAATTATCGAGAGTATGTGTAAATCTTAGAGCAAACATTCTCACATCATTGCACTATGCGGTTGGTTTGTAAAATTTTGAAGAGGGTGTAACTAATAAGTAATAACTAACTAACTAACTAACTTTGAAATAAGGGATTAAAGTTCTTCTTGGGTTGCTCTGACGAGTGCGCCTGTAGTGTTGAAATATAAAACAACACAAGTTTGATGACCAAACAAAGCCCGGGTGGTCTTTTTGAGAATTGTGAGTGTATCTTCATATAAAGAACTTTCCAGTTCGTTGCGTGAAAAAACAAACATATTCCTGAGATTTGAACCTCTACTCCCACGTTATAATTGAACGTGAAACTTTTTACGCCACAAGCACCAGGGCGGTGTGTTGAGAGTGAGATTTAGTTTTACGCAATTACCTCAACAACTGTCTGTGCATCAAAAATGCAACCAAGTCAGCATAGCCATGCAACTGCGGATATGGACGGGGATATCGCTTAGGGAAGGGGGATAAGGCTACAGAAACAAGCTGAATATGACTGGAAATACGTTTGTGAATAAGGTTGTGGATGCGGATGCAGATACGGCTTTGAATACGGTTATGGATACGGCTGTGGATACGGCGCTGGATACGACTGTGGATACGACTACGGATATGGTTGTGGAAACGGCTGTGAGTGCGGCTGTGAATGCGGCTGTGAATACGGCTGTGGGTACGACTGTGGGTACTGCTAAGGATACGGCTGTGGATACGGCTGTGAATGCGGCTGTGAATACAGCTTAGGATACGGCTTTGGATATGGCTGTGAAAGCAGTTGTGAATACGGCTGTGGAAACTTCAGTGGACACGGCTGGACATGTGACTGTGCATACGGCAGTGGAAACTCCTGCGGAGATTGCTGTGTATATTGTAACAAATATTTCTTATGGTACCCTTGGGATTGAGCGACTAAACATAATTATATGTAACTTATATAATATGTACTAATACGGTGCGTGATTTAGAATAACAATAGCTGTAAAATGGTGTTCTTGGTTTGTAGTGCTTATGTTTGATCGTCTATAACTCTCAAATACTCCAAAGGAAAAGATAAGTACGTCTTTTTTCGGTGCAGTGGCGGCTTATAATACCACTACAGCGCCTGCGTCTCGCTGTTTGTCGTTAGAAGTGACTGTGATTTTGCCCATCTAGACAAATAATATCATCGATAAAATAAATAAACAAATAAATAGTGTGGTGCAACAAAGCTCTGGAAACCTCCGGCATTCTTAGGACCTACAATTTCATGCCGATTCCAAACGGCTTGGTGGAATATCCCTTTTTCCCTTTTCATGACAGTGTTATTACTTTCAGAGGAGTTCACCTTAGCAAAAGTGGGCATTCAAATCCCAGGGATTGCACAACTGGAGATCATCGGTGTATTAGAAAAGAGGAAAACATGGAGAATCTTCAGGCGGATAGATGAAGTAAGATTTCATAAAACGCGTAAAATTTGAGGATGATGGAAGTATTTGCAAACAGGAAATAACGTGTCACTAACCCTCCAGGCACAAACTACCATACTGCTACGTATGGTACTGATCCAGAAATACTCAGGACCGAATAGCACGGATTCCAAATTGGATGCGAGGAAGTGGAAAAAAATGCATTTTGACTAGGTTTTCGAAAGCCAAGGATATTACTAAAGAGGAGTTTTTGTTTGTTGGCGGAGATTTGATCGGACATGTTTGGTAGAGAAACAAGAATTATGAGGACTGCCATGGAGGTATGGGATATATAACAACAGCACCGTCTTCTGCTTACAGAATTTTTTATGTATAGTTGGTAAAGGGAATCCTAAGGTCTACGAAGAGAATCAATTGGTATGATCTGGACACAGTAAAAAGTAAGCAATTAATTAATTAATTCAAACACCATCAAAAAAGAGCAGAATCAGGGTTACCCAATGTCCTAATTGGCAACCCATCGCGCGACTGAATAACGAGCGACGCACAGTGGGCCCAAATGCAGCTTCGCGTCTCAAAAATCTGTAACTTTTTTGTCTATTGGAGTAATTAAATGAAATTTGAAATATATTATCTTTAATATATAGAGAATCATAAAATTTAAAAGTTTTTAAGATCTATTTAGTGTTTTGGTATTTAAAGTTTATTCAAAGTTCAAAAATTACAATATTGACGAATCGAAATGTGGATATTCAGTATAAATTTTGCTTTTACTTATTATTTATGCTTAGGATACTCATGTTGAGAAAATATAATATCAATAAATTATATGTACATTAAAAATACATCCCAATATGAGACAACTATAGCAATATATAATATTCAAAAATGTAAACAAAAATTAGTTCTTTAGTAGCTGAATGGCTTCCTCAGAAAGCTCTAAGCTTCAGCTGTATTTTGTTTTCATATACTTTATATAAGAGGATCTGATGTCAGAAACAACCGATGAAAGACAACCTCATTTGTTGCTGTTCTTGAACATTTTCTTGAATGCGTCATCCTTATTTTTTTGTAATCTTTGCTACGTGCTTCTTGTATATCTTCAGAAAGCTGACCGGTTGGTAGGACTCCAAAATGTTGAACTATAGCTTCACCGTGAATAAGTATTTTATGGACTGAAGATGTGACATGTATTACCATTTATACTTTTCAACGTAAATGCGAGCTGTATAAAATGCATATTTATCAAATTTTTGAGCATCAATGTGCATTGGGGTGTGTCATTTTTGGGCAACTTCTTTTTTTCAACGATAAAACAAGCTTAATACTTTAAGGAAGGTATAAAACGAAGCCTCTAAAGATTTGAGCTCCTGTTATTAACATTTAGAGGTGCCTGTTTTTAAATTTTAATTTTCCATACAAATAACATGAAAAAACATTTAATTTTTTTCTTATTTTTATAGCCTGACATTTGAGCATTGTAGAAATAAACTGACAAATTATTTACGTAGAAAATTGAACGCTCTACAAAAAAGCTCAAGATAATTTTTTTCATAGAGTGAGCCGTTCTGAAGATATTCAGAGTTTTATCTCATGGGGTCGTTTAATCTTCATGCGGTCGTGTTGTCATTATTCGAAAAAGGGGCAAATTTGGGCAAAAAATTTTTTTTGTGCCTTTTTACTAATGTATTAAGGAATAAAATGCACCATGCAAGAACACAGCGCAAGGTAGCGCAACCATTTAAAACCTTTATCAAAGATTTATATATATATAAAAAAATAGCATGTTAATTAAAATTGATTAATATATAGAAAAGATATATTTTTTGAAATTGAGTTTACTGATATTTAAAGCTTAAATTACAAGCTTTCCAACGATATATAACTCTTGTGTAATCACATAATAGAATGCCAAAGAAAAGTCTATTAAAAACGTTCTTTATTTCGTCATTCCAATGGGGCTATATGAAGCGACCACTTTAGATAGTCATATCCTAAAAGTATGCACCTTAATCCATTTATTTTTTTTTGCACTGCGAAATTTGACCTTTCCTTGGTTAATTTGCATAAAAATTTTAGCTCCCACATTACTTTCGAAAAAATCATTTTTGAGACGATAAATGCCATTTGGGCCCACTGTGCGACGGGCGCTGCATCGGACGATCAAAATATCAAACTACAATAATCCTATTATGTGTCGTTTTTAACACAGGAGAGCGATCGCGCGTTGGGGTAGCGCGGTCGCAAATGTTTGTTTCATGATCGTTCAAGCTTTATCATTAAAGCTTTTCATATTCAAAGTGTATACTCGTGCGACCGACACTACGAAAAGTAGTCTGGTTACAACCAATTTGATTTTCGTCTTAGCAAATAGCAAGTGAAAATGGAATTCGAAGACAATTTAGCAAGTGAAATTTATGTGAATTTTATTTATGTAGGTATAAGTAATGGTAAAAAATATCTTGTTGGCTTCGCAGCTCTGGGTACAAGTGGAGGAACTTGCCAAATCACAACCGGTTTTTATATATTTTATTTGACGTGTTTCTTTTTTTTTTTTATTATTGAGAAGATAGTGTCGCGATGCCAATGATGCAGCCTGGTCGCGCGATCTTATGAGCATCTTGCGACTCGTATTAGGACACTCATTGTGGTAGCACTACCAACAAGCAACGCGACTGACCGAAGTTCATCGTTCAATCGCGCGATGCTACTCCAATTAGGACATAGCCTTAGGGTTTTCAAAGTGTCTTTATTAACCGGTGAGACAATGTTACAAAAATGACTGAAGAAGACCAAAAACCTTCTTCTCTACCCTTTCTCCCACCTTGAAATAGAAAATGGTGCCAGTGGCGAAACTATCATTGCTGATAATGTCGCTAACTCTATCGCTAACTCGGAAGCCTCCAATCTATCCTGTTTTTCCATCAGGCGGCATAAAATCTGCACCTGTAGACGAAAGGTAAAGGGGCTGGTGAAAGTAAACTGGATAGATTTGACGGACATAGAACGTAAATTACTTCATAACGCGAGAGCCTTTTTTTACAGGGAGAGCTTGGGAAAAGATTGGCCTACTGCTAAACTAGCACCGAACTCTCCCTCCCTTCAAGAAGAGAGCATTAAAAACTTCATGGGTCCGCCTGCTCCCTGCTCTGATAAATTTTAGCCAAAGAAAGGACAAACCCCGTCGACGGTTTATAAAAAAAACTACAAAAAACTACTCGACACAATACGAACGACCGCGACGGACTGACTGACTCTGAAGCACGTACACACAACCTAACTTCTCGCTCATTTACTGAAAAAGAAGCCCCTGTTAAGGGTTTGGAGGAGAGGATGTGTGAGGGTAGTGTAGAAAACCATAGCCTTCCGCAAAACCAGAACGCAACTGCTGAATCAAACTCTAAAAACCTTGTGTACAACAAAACGACGGACAGACTGGCAACTGTCATAGAAAAAAATGCCGGACAGCGACGAGCTAAGGTCCTCAACAAAAAAGAATTACGAAAAGACAAAGATATTTGTATATATAAATATGTATATAAAAAAAAAAAAAAAAAATCCCAATTTCTTAACATTCAAGTCAAAACAGGCCCTGGAAAAGTCGGAACAACGACTCCATACGATGACGCCAACAGACAAAACAAAACGAGCAAAACAAGAACCGACAGACAAAATACTAGAGGGCTACGGAGTGAACTGAACACCAGGGCTGGTGAGGTGGCCTCCCTACCCTTTATCAATACAGTCATGCCGAGCTCCTCGAAAAGATTGAGAAAAGCCAGCTCCTCCCTGAACAACGTATAAAAAGTACCTCAAAAACATTCGTATGATTTTGAAAAAAAAACTTGAGCATGATCGACTGTGTTTGTGTTGCCATGTTAAAAGGAGACACACAGAGGACTCCGTCAAGAAGGTGATTTCATACAATACAAAGCCCGATCGCTGAGAAGCTTAAAATTAGCCTACCGTCAAACTTCCGGTACATACAAATGCAATGAAATCTGCATTTGGTTGGTATCAGACATAAAACAATTCAAAACTGGGAGTCTTGCGACGCATTTTGAGATCAACGTGGTGGACCCTCGGACTCTGATCAGTATTGTGGTTAGTGGAAGAGCTTTGATCCCTTCGAAATGACGATCCTCGTAATGTCGAAGTAGAAATATTGTCCGTCTAGTCCAGTTTTTGAATAAGAAGGTTTCTTCCAAAGGAGGTGGTGCATACTTCTATGGAGCCTGGGCCCAGGGCGTACACCTATGACCTATCTGGTAAGCTTACCAATTAAGGATTAAAGTGGTGCAAAAAAAATTATAGGTCATCACTGATTTTTTCGAGATATTGGCTGTCAAACGTCAACGAAAATGTTTTTTTTTAAACAACTTTTAGGTCTGTTTTTTCGAAATATAAGGAATTTTGAAAACTGTATTTTGAATGAAATGAAAGATATTTTTATGATCTTTCATATGATACCAAAATCATAATAAAATAAATCGTGCTATGCTTTTCGAGATATTCGTAATTATTAGCAGAAATGTCAGATTTTTCCCATTTCCGGCGCTCAACTTCAAGTCTCAACTCAAATATTTGGCAGGCTGATTGGGCTGAACGTAAGCTTTCATTTGGTACTAGTCTCATAGGTGTACGCTCTGGGCCCAAGTATGCACCAACTCCTTTAAATAGGATCTGGGGCCAAATAACCGCACCCGTGATCGAGTAATACGTGACTGAATTATGTGCTTTTGGCATTAATTTTCGAGCTATGCCTTAGGGCAACAATTTGAATGAAAAATAGTACTCACTCACTCGATCACTGATGCGGCAATTCGAGCTCAGATCTCGGTTCTGATTTGTTGAGTGAATTCAAAGCCATTCAAACAAAGATACATATTTGCCGTTCGAAGTCTTCCTTATAATGGTTGCAGTATTACAAACAATTTTTCCTGACATGAGATGCGACATTGTGGAACTTGCTGTCAACGGTGACAGAAATAAAAATAAACAACAAAGTATCCCCCTGGAGACTGCGACGCCATCTACATACTCACAGAAACAACAACACACATCGAAAATACCAGGGTTGTCCCAACATAATGTAAATAAAAACTAAAATTTTGCCGTCTGTCAGTCGTTTAGTAATAATTATTCTAACACAAAATTAATAGATATACTAAGTTACAACATAAATGGATTAAAAAGTAAATTAATATTCTCAAATTTTTTTAGCTTTATAAAGAGATATGATGTATTTTTTTTGTTCGAAACCTTTTTGCTAAAAGAACATTATGAATTATTTTATGGTCAGTTTAAGGAATATGAACTAGAATGGATAGAAGCAGTTAAGACTAAAAAGTTTGGACGAGCAAGCGGAGGATGTATTTACGGGTACAAAAAATTTTATAAGGATGTAATGAAATTTGAAAATTTATCAGATTATACCATACTCAATGTGGAAGCGGGAAATGTTAAATATTGCATAATCCCGGCGTACATAAATTGCAACCACTGGGAGGAAAATTTCAACACACTGAGTGAAGTCATTTATAGTAAGCAGAATGCAAAGTTGATACTTATAGGAGATCTTAACGCAAGGATTGCAGACGAACAAGGTTTTTTTCAAGATCACGGACTACCTTGCGATATAGTTAGCAATCGAGCATCAAAAGATCGTAAATCCGACAGAAAAGGAAAAACTATACTAGACCTCGCAGAAACATACAATCTTATTGTTTTGAACGGTAGATCTAAAAGTGATCATAAAGGAGAGTATACGTTTATCAGAGGTAACTCATGTTCAGTGATTGACTACTGTTTAGCATCGGATAATTGTCTCTGTATGGTAGCGGATTTCTCAGTGCACACTTTAAATTTTTCTGACCATATGCCAATTTCAGTAAAAATAAAAATAGAAGAACCAAACGAAGAGTTAGAGTGCACCGAGTTAAGCTATCCCAGAATAAAGTGGAAACCCAGTAGTAAAGAAGCCTTCCAAATATCACTGGACTTGGAACTGGAAAATTTGCTGCGTAGAGATGAGGCTATTACTATAGAAAGCATGCAAAATGTTATACGAAAAGTGGCACCGAAATATAATGTTAAAGCACAATCGTTTAGTGGAAAACAGGAATGGTTTGATAGTGATTGCCTCCAAGCTAGGAAGAAAGCGTTTTCGTTCTTAAAGCTATTTAGAAAATACAACACTGCATTTTTCAGACAAGAATATGCAAAAGCGAATGCATGTTTTAAAGCAATCTGTATATCAAAGAAAAAGCAGTATCACGAAGAAAAAGTACAAGTGATTATAGAAAGTAGGAACATGAAAGAGTTTTGGAAAGCAGTTAGGTACATTAATGGAAGAACTAAAAACACACTTTTACTCATTGCTTAACATAGAAAGAACGGCACTTTCAATTCAATACTGTGAAAACTGTGTAAAAGATCAAGAGATGGACCAACCGTTCACAATAACAGAGCTTAAAACAGTACTGAATGAGTTGAAGGAATCCAAAGCACCGGGGGAAGATCTCATACCACACGAGTTCTATAAGTACTGCACCGAGGAGTTCGCAACATTCCTTCTTCAGTGTTTTAACAATCTGTATGAGAGTGAAGAAAGTTTACCGCCGAGTTTTGATGCAGCTGTTATTCTACCTGTTTTCAAAAAAGGAGACCGAAACTTGGCTGAAAATTATAGAGGAATCTCATTGCTGAATACGGTCCGTAAGGTTTTTGGAAGTATCTTGTTTAAAAGGCTGTCGAACTGGGTTAATAAAAATGACATACTTAGCGAGTGCCAAGCAGGTTTTCGGCATGGATACTCTACTGTAGACCAAATTTTTACCCTCAGTACTCTCATCGATATTAACCGTGCTCAAGGTTTAAATATATATGCCTACTTTGTAGATTTTAAGGCTGCCTTTGATAGCGTTGATCGAGATCTAATGTTTTTTAAACTTTCTGCATTAGGAATACCTACCAAGGTGTTGAAAACTTTGAAAAAGTTGTATAATAACTGTGTAGCAAAAGTTTGGGATGGGAGTACTATGTCAGAACCGTTTACAACATCCACAGGGCTAAAACAAGGATGCACACTGAGTACGCTGTTATTCACTTTGTTCTTGAACGATATAGTGACATATTTAAATGGCGGAATTGAGATGCGTGACCTTAGAATAAAAGTGTTGATGTATGCAGATGACATCGTACTTCTAGCTGATACCCCAATTAAACTCCAGATGATGATCACTAAACTCGAAGAATATTGCAAAACTTGGAATCTCACAGTAAATCGGAGTAAATCACAAATAATGGTCTTCGGCAGAGGAAAGAGGCAGAGACATGGAAATTATGTGTGGAGATACGAAAGAAAACCAGTTGAGATAGTGGAGCGCTATAAATATCTTGGACTAACATTAACCTCAAATAACAACATGAAGGTGCATTTAGAAGAAAAACTCAAGAACGCGAAAACAGCTATAAACACCACCTGGAAAACATGTATGCAAAATAAAAACATCAGTCTACGAGCAAAGTACCAGATCTTTGAAGCAACAGCCAGAGCAATTCTACTGTATGCAGCACAGGTATGGGGATACCAACAAAATGACTCTGTGGAACAGCTCCTGCGATTTTTTCTGAAAAGAATACTGTTCCTCCCTATGACAACACCCACGTATATGCTGCACATTGAGACAGGACTCCCACCAATGTACATCACGAAACTGGCCGAAAGAACGGATTGTCCTCTACATTTAGAAATAGGAAACTCTCAGCAGATGAAAAATGAACTATATACCATTCTTAGTGTACTGGATGAAAAGATACATGAATCATTTATAGAAGAAGCTCGCTCATCCGTATATAGAGATTACTACTCAAAATTGAATTTGGATACAAGCAAGACAAGCTATTTCGTTGTAAACGCCGGAGTTGACCAAATATCAACACTTTTTAAAGTAAGAGGAGAACTTTTGCCGTTAAACTACATGCCACACCGACCAGATCTACCCATACAATGCAGTCTTTGTAATATGAACACCCGGGAAGATATAATGCATTTCATAGGAGTCTGCCCGATACTTATAGAGCTGAGAAAATTATATCTTGGAAAGACCATTTATACAAAGGACGAAGTTCTTGATATGCTCAACGGAAGAAATTGGACAGATTTGTACAAATTTACCAAAGCTGCGCTTACTTATAGAAACAAAATTTTAAGAGAAGAATTCTAGTTTAGTCAAATTTAATATTATATGCCCTATTTTTATTATTTGTTTTGTAAAAATCTGAAGATATAATTTTTTTTAAAAAGCATCTAATGCACAATTATAAATAAATTATGTTTTCGTAAAATTGTCATTCTGACAGACGGCTTTTGCCATGTCATAAAAGATTTGTCAAAACTTAAAAATGTTACTGTGTACAGAATTCGAAAATGCAATAAAATCTTTATCTAATCTAAAATCTAAAATCTTCCTTATAAACCGATTAGATACAAAAGCAATTTACTCTATGAAATTCCACATATGTACCTTAAGGGCACTGTCGCACCTGGAGTATGGAAAACAAATCAATTAAAAAAAAAAAATATTAAAGTACAACATCTGGAGAATATCTCCAGAAATTTTTAAGTCGACCGAATGAATATTCTCCGAATTACGGCCGTTTAAAGTTGGTTCCTTTCTATCGAGTCAGTGCCACTTGGTGAAGAAACTCGACGTCAGTGAAATACTTGAAGGATCTTTACGGAGATAGAACGAAGCTTAAGCTGGCCCTAAACGACTTACATGCTCAGCAAACTTGCTCGCTATGTTTTCTCGTGTAGGGTCTGTTTTGCTTTGATGTGCGCCAAGTAGGGGCCCGCTCAAGATCATACTTTGTTTTGCTATGAAGCTATCATGATAGCAACTACTTGGGCTTCTTTATCGCACTTGCTTGAACAGAAGTGAATATTCATCAAATGTGTCCGCCGTGTTTGGGAAAAAGCAAACGATCAAGTACATACGTCGTTTAGGGCTAGCTTTCATCAATCAACTTATTTCAAAACAAATTTGGGCTCAGTTTTTAAATCGTGCAAAATTGTCAAAATAACTCAAACTTAAATTTAATAATTTTGTATTTTCTTTATTTTGCCACTCAGAAAGAAGAACAGATATTCATTTTTAAGTGTTACAGCAATGTCCGCAGTACAACTGCCTCTTTTGGCAGCAAAATGATTTGGTCTGCAAATGTCCTATCCCCATTTCGTCTCTGGGACTTGTCAGTAACTATCACATATTCAAGTTCCTTCGGTATGTTCTGGAACACGGAGTGCAAATTCACTATCTCAACTTTGTCCATTATATTGGCTAGCGTTATGAAGGTATGATCCTTGCCAAGAGACCTGGAACCAAACTCATATTAGGTATCAGTTCAACAAAACCATAAAGGTAACTTCAATTTACCTCTTAACAGCTAACACGGAATCGCTAACTGCTTTGACCTCCGTATCTCCTTCGCGGATAGTTTTTTCAGATCTCAAACTTTGCAGCTGCTTGTAAATATTTAAATGACTGAAAGAAATACCACGTTCAGTTTTCACGTTGATCTGACGATACAATTTCGAGACTGGAAGCCAAGTCTTGTTGCCTTCAGAAAAACCAGCATTTTTTTCATCACTCCATTGGAATGGTGTACGACAAGGGTCGCGTGATAAAGGTTCATAGATGTCTGGGTTTGAATTGCAAGCTGATGGATCGACGGTGTCATTCCATGATAGCCAAACATCAGTCATACCAGTTTCTTCGCCTTGATATGTCACACTGCATCCTGGCAGAGTTGATTTCAAGATGTTCATCATATCAATGCGATCTGTTCCAAGGCGAGATCCAACACGTGGTCTGTCATGGTTTCCAAGCTGAAGTAGAAGTATAAAAAGAAATAATTAAGACCAAATGAGTTATGCCTTTTCGGGTGTACTTACGACCCAGTTAGCTGTTTTGCCTTCAGGCATACTCTTCAGCCACAAATTGATAATTTCAGAGTAGTGGTAGGCATCGGATGAGTTTGTAATGTGGGTTATTATTTGAAAATTGAATGGAATTTGGGCTCCTTCTTGGGTTTTGTTGCCATAGTATTGCATAATAACATCGAACGATGAGTAGGATTCAATCATGAGGATTCTATAAAAAAAAACATCATTCAAACAATGTTTGTATTACACATAAGTTTCACATAATCAAAGAATTAGAAAAAAAAAACAATCGAGTTTTGGTGTTGATTTAAGAGTACACAAGTGACGATGCAGTTCTGTAACGCATAAGGCTCTCGAAAGATTCAAAGCCAATGTTGCTGTTTTTAATGTGTTACATCTGCGTTGGAAGTGCACTAATTAATTGGTGTGAATTTGGCGGCGGCGGCGTCGGCGCGGCCGGCGGTGCCCAGTATTTGCACTTGCAGTAGAAGTCAATTATGCTCTCTTTACCTTCTTGCGGCAACCACTGGGTATCAGTAATGGTCTCGTTCAACCGGAGGCGACTTGCCAAACTAAAAGTGGGTGTCATAAAAAAGGTACGAAGAAAGAGAAAGAGACTCTAATACTCTGCGAGTATTGAACGACTGGAAGAATCTTAGCGGTGTGCCAAATGGAGAGTGTTACAGTGGATGAGCACGACTAAAAAAAATTAACGCTAGACTTTAGCAGTTAAAAAGCCGAAAACCCTGAATGAGCTTGTTCGGCATATTTGGTCTAAATGTCTTTCAGGGTCTATTAGATTAAAGCTTTTCTGTGCCACAAGGCTAATGGCAGGGAGGTGAGGTGACCGACCCTTTAAGTGTGACTATGAAAATATTTTTACCACTTGGTGATGCTGTTTTGTTTTAAAGTCTTTCAGGATATTTTGCTACTGACGAGCCTAATGGAGCTTTCAAACCCCTGCAGAAGGATACTGACAACAGATTATACTGACTTTTTTGTTCAAAAGAGTCCCAAAAGGTCCTTACAATTTGGTGGCGACTTTGCGTGGGGCGTTGACAAAACCACATGAAAACATTTGTTGTAGAAACAGCCAGGAGCCTCGGATAACAATAATAAATGACGTTGACGTATGTACCAAGCAAACGAAAACTGGGCAAAGACCTCCGTATCTGTGCTTGTGGAGCGTGAAATCTCATGACGAAGAATGTGCGTTTGGAGAATTATCTGCTGCTCTAGGATGAAATCACACATAAGTTATTTTCTCATGAGTGGAACACACAACTCTTAATCGGGTGCGAATTTGTCGTTAGAGGAAGGCTCAGGGACTAAGCTGTTAGTCGAAATCCGGTAAAAAATTGCATAATGACCATCCGCATCAGGGCTGAATTCGTCAGCGAAAACTATTTCTTCACGCTCCTCGGAGAAACATAATAAGAGATCCACCCTTGACACGACGTGAGAATCGTCCTTGGCGATTTTAACGCAAGACTAGGAAAGGAGAACATCTTTGGAAACACTATCGGTAAGCATTGTCTGCGTGGCAAAACCTCCGAAACGGACTCAGGCTAATCGATTTTGCTGCTTGGCTAAATCTTGTTGTTAGTAGTACGCGCTCCCCGAATCTTATAACTTATAAAGGTACATGGCGATCGCCAGATCAATCAACCATGTTTCCCATGTTTCGATGACGTAATGCACACCAGTGTGATTGTTTTTCGAGCTTTCCGAGGGTCTAACTTTGACTTGGACCACCTTGCTACAGCCATTGGACGAATGAGGATGCCCTGTTCACGACGCAAAGCTGCTGTGAAACGATATAGTGTCGGAAAGCTACAATGCCAAGAGATAGTCATATGCTTTTTCAATTCTGTGTTGATTGGAGGATAGGTGATAGCAATGCCATCAAGCCCTTTCACCCTTTCTGATCTGGCTACAATTGGTAAGGTACTAAATAAAGCGTTAAAATTGATAGGGGATAGTTCAATCGTAGAATCGATTGATTCTATTGAACATCGTCGAAACGTTACCTGTCTATACCTTGAGCCCAACTTCGGGCGTATAGTCAAGTGCATATAAAGATTCTTATTTTAGTCGCACCACCTGAATGTGGAATTCTCTCTCTGACCCCTTCATTACGATTCGCAAAAATTCAAAAGCAACGTTCGTCGGTGTCTCCTTTCAAATCCTCTCCTTTTTTCCTAGCCCACCAGAAATGCTGCCTTGGAGGTGCCGGGCCTCATCACCAGATCAATCAACCGTCAACCAAATCGAACATGTTGCGATCGACGCAAGATATTCTTCCAGTATTATCGGTGGCCGTCATATGCTTTTCCCCCAAATGCAAGACGAAAAAAGGGGAAGAACACCGAATTCTAAAAAAGAAAAAGAAGCAGCATGAATAGCGCTCGTTTGAGGAAATTGAGAGCTGCCATGACAGGAATGAGGTTCGGAAGTTTTACCAAAAGGTAAAAAGATCCTGACAGGGTGGCAAACATCGAACTCAAGCCTGTAAATACCAGCAGGGAAACATAATTGTAGAGTCACAGTCGCTACTGAGGATCTGGAAAGACCACTTTTGCAGGCTATTTAACGGCGATGAAGACGCACAAATTCCGTTGTCAGGCAGAATCCCCCATTCAGCTTGAACGATGATCAAGAATATCTTCCTGCTGACTTTTTAGAAGCTAGCCTCATTGCGTCTTGACAAGCGATACGTCTTTTGAGTGATGAATGCAAAGCTTAATCTTTTTCTTCGGGCCTTATGTGAATTCTTCACTGGCAGGCTTAGCAGTGTGTGTGTGTGGTTTTGCACCTGGTGAACTAGAGCCAAAGACGTATGCGATTAATCTTCGAACACAACAAATTTGAAGTTGGATTTCAGTTTTGAGAACCTGCGCAATTTTTGCTTTTATCAGTGCAGTCGAAACACTTAAGGCAATTGAACAAAGATTTTTAACGTTCAAAGCTTTTAGCTGCTGAGGCATTGTTGGGGTTTACACTTTTGGTCGAATTTTTTTAGTGGCACAAGGCTTAAGGTATCAGGGAGATTAAATGACCGAATCTGGAAATGTGACTAGACAAAAATTTTAGCAACCTAATTCAAGCAAAGCCGTTTGCTTCAAAAGAAACTTCTTTTGAGGTAAGGTCACTCATAGTCTAAGAAGTTGCTACTGCAGAGTCAATGTTTCAAAAAATTTGACCAGAGATTAATTAACGGAAATGAGGGTATCAAAATATTTTTAATACAGATTGTGGAACAAAGTAAGCAACAATCATCTCTGAGCGTTGTGATACCTCACAATTCGAGTGGACAGAAACAGAAGAAGAAGCGAAATGAAGTAAATGAATGAAGCCAGCCAAGTAAACGATGTCAGGCAGGTGTTCTCAGTCAATTGTGAAAAACCAAGCTTAGAACTATTTGACGATCGCTGTGATGTTATCTGCAGAGTTACCCTTTGCCAAGTACTGAGCGGCAGAGCTTTAAACCGGAAAAATTAGAACAAAATTAAAAGCTGAGCGGGAGAGTGACTTCGCTAAATAGAGGGGCGAACAGAGTAAAAAGCCCCGGGGCCCAGTGTATTTCTCACAACCATTGCCAAGTGAGGGAATTAAGGGGACCTACAATTCTCTTTGGATTCCGAGCGGCTAATCGAGAAAACACTGTTCATGGTAATGAATTTACTAACAGAGGCCTTGCCAATTCCTATAGCGAAAGGAGATACCCGTGAAAAATATGTTTGCTTCTGTTGGGATACGAACTACGAACCTCCTAATTAGGAAGCAGACATGCTGACACATAGATTAAGGATTAAGAAGACGGGTAGAGCTTGCTCAGCTCTGGGCGGCGGTGTCTGAATGAAACCTATTGTACCAGATGCTGACCATATCGCCAGGGGTACCACTGAGAGACTTAGTTTAGTTTTCAATTTCGTTCCAATTTTTTCACTTTAACTTTTTGCCGTAAAGCGTGGCAGGAACATTAAAGATCACTTATAGCGTCTTTACAGAAAAGGAGGTGTAGCCTTTCACTATGTTATTGGTCTCAGAACTTAATTTACAAAATAAATATAAAATTTTCAATGAAGATTGGAAGAATAAAAACTACGTACCTGTCATCGCCACCATGCTCTGCCTTGAAATCATCCATAAGCTTCCTCCATTCATATACCAGTTCAGTTGTTTCCGGCTGATCGATTGTGTAAACGTGATCATAATAATCATGATCATCTGGATCGTTAACCTCAGTGTTTCGTGGTTCATCAGGATACTGGCCATTGGCATCAGGTTTAATTTCAAAAACAGTTGGCACTGCATCACAACGGAATCCCGCAACTCCTTTCTTCAACCAAAAGCGTAAAACGTCCTGTGAAATAATTTTTATCTCTCAGTTTCATTACACTCAAAATCAACATTCTAGGACACTCACACTCATATATTGCTTAACTCGTGGATTGCGGTAGTTAAGATCAGGCTGTTTTTTAACAAATTGATGGTAATAATATTCCTGACGTTTCTCATTCCATTCCCAAGCACTGCCGCGGAACGAACTCAACCAATTGGATGGTGGATGCCTTTTGCCATCAATCATCTTACCCGGATGCCATACATAAAAGTCTTTAAAATCTGGATCACGTTCAACTGACTTTTGGAACCAAATTGATTCATCACTAGAGTGATTCGGGACGAAATCCAAAATAATTTTTACTCCGATTTCATTGGCTTTTTTTATAAGTGCATCGAAATCATCCATGTTGCCAAATAATGGCTCAATTTTAGTGAAATTGCTGATGTCGTAACCGAAATCAGCCATCGGTGATTCAAAAATGGGAGAGAGCCATGCTGCTGTGACTCCGATTTCCTTTAAGTAGGGCAACTTTTCAGTAATGCCTAAAAAAACATTAAATTGTTTGTACGATTGTCTTCAAAGCATCACAGAACACGACGTTCAAGTCGCATCTAAGCTTTTAACATTGAAATTGTTGGTCATTGTGCTATTAAGCTCTATGCACAATATTAAAGACCAAAAACTTACCTTTTAAGTCTCCGACACCATCTCCATCACTGTCCTTGAACGATCTTGGATAGATCTGATAGAAGGAAGCTGTTTGCCACCACTTTCCATGGCTCTCCTTTTCTTCTATTGCTCTTTCGTACTTTATTTTGAACTCCTGTCCTCGAGGGATAAAATTTGGGATAATATCCCCACAAACTACTCCCGCGAGGAGACCAACTAAAAACACAAGTCTGAACTTCATTGTATCACAAGACTTATTAATGTCAAACTCGAAGCAACTTCTTTTATATGATTCGGTGGATTGTTTCTTTCCTCAAATTCAATTATTTCGAGTTCTTTTCTTAGATCAAATCAACATCAAGTGCGCATTTATCTCAAATTGACACTCGTAGTTGGTGTTGTTTTTGGGTGAAAATATTCTCAAACGATTATTAAGATATCGATCAATAACGAAATGGGTTCTGTGAAGCTTGACAAAGTTTGATAAGAAAACATTTTCAGCCGTATTTATAATCGCATTTTAAACTCCGCGGAACTTTAAAACACGCTTAATCGTTGATTAAAACAAAAATCGTATTTATAATCATTTTTCGGCAGTGAATAAGGGCTGATTAGCTTAAACGCAGAAATGTGTGTTTTAAGCGTGTTTTAGCGTATAAATGTCATTTGATTTTGAGTATTGAGTTGTCATTCAGTGGTTTATTTTCATCTTTGAGAATTTTAAAAATAACTAAAATGGAAATGTACTCAAATTACATTTACTTTATAAATAATTTGGATGTAATAAATGTGTTTTCAATTGACAGAAATATGCATTGTTTTCCTTTTTTGTAAATTCGTTTCTTACAAGTTTTCCAGTTCGGAAACGTTTTTGATTTTCGCTTTTTGGACAAAACAACAAAATTAAAGCCAAAGAATAATAGAATATATACATATATATAGAACAATGTATATTGCGTGACCAACATTTCATCGTCCATAGGTTAGAAAATATAAACAAAAACAAATTTCTGTTGTCAGTTCAACCATTGAGAAACCAAAATAAGAGAGTTTCTTTATGATTTTGACATAAGGGATGATTAACTAGTATGGGCGAAAAAAATTATTATAAATAAGGATTTTTTATTCACTGATTAAAGTCTCAATAAGTTCTTAATCACTGAATAACTAATATGCGTTTTAAGCGTGTTTTAGCGAAATCTAATAAATACGGCTGTTTATTTTTAATCATTAGAAATCACGATTTTAGGAAAAATTTCTCTTCTAGAGAATTTCTGTTTTGTATTTCATTTCATCTGTTTGAATTGTGAAAATAAAACTAAAATAATACTCATATTAATGACAAGAATTGAAATTCATATAAAATTCATAAATTAAATTGAAATTTTTCGAACATCTCATCAAAAACTTTAAAAATCCCTACACAAGAAAGTTTGATGATGAATAACTTTTGAACGGTTAATTTTAGCGCTAAAACATAAAACACCATTTTTATAAAACAGTCAATTTCCATTAAAAATTTCTATTGCGCATTTTGTAAAAGTCATTTATTGTCGAGTAATAAAATTCATAAGCAAAAATGAAATTTATCTTAAAATAATCAAAATTAAATCCTTAATATCTTTCAAATGGTGAGGTTAATGGAAAAAACACAAGATATCTATTTTGAAGAACGTAAAATTTCCTAAAATATTCTCCTGAAACACTTTTCTGTTCAATCGATAAATGATGAGGTATGAATTTTTTTCTATTGGGCTGAGAAAAATATACAAAACTGCGATGCGGAGGATCTAAATATTAAAATTAAGAGCTCATACTTTTTGAGAATTTTTTCAAGGTGTCTAGCAACCCATTTTTCCGTAGCATTTGTAAAAAAAAGCATAATCGACTTTTTTGACCCACTCTAATATGTATAGTTAGAGCTGTTCTTCTATTCAGACCTTATCATTGGTGGGGGATATCAGAAACATAAACTCAGTAAAGACAAAGTATTACCTAACTGCTTTCGAGTTCTCAACCTCTATTATAGTATTGTTCTCTTAAACCTTAAATACGAGTAACACCGTTCATAAAATATTTCTCATAACCTCGATACAACGTAAACTTGATACACTTTTTGGTAACAAGAAGCGACCAACAAAATCATCCCAGATGCACTGTCGGAATGCTCGAACAGGTACTAATTTGACTTTGCTCGCATTTCGCAACCATTAAGTTTTTAATTGTGTCCTTAAACTGTGTGGTTGCTTTTTGTCAAAGGCTGAGGAAAGCTCAACGGATCCAGGGTCTTCTAAAGAAGTAGCAAAACTTAAGTTAACTGAAGCTAGTTTTATTTCCGATATTCAAAATAATAGCTTACTTATAAAATTAAGTATAATGGTTTTAAGATTTAATTCAAGTTCATAAAGTATTCCAAAGTATTAGGTAGGTCTTGATAGATTAGAGGCAGGCGCTTCTTCGGATGAGGAAAGTTCCACCCTGAAGTCTGGCTAGGATGTAGGTGAGTACGGATTAGGCGACTTGGTTCTTGAATGATGTCCAGTTGGGATCTCCGGTCTTGGGTTTCGGACTCCTATGGTGATGATGATTCTTGGTTCTGGGTCTTCAGTTCTTGGACTTGGAATAATGCTGGATTTCTGTAATCCTCTCCTGGTGTGTTGGTTCCTGTAATTAGACTAGAATACGTTAGGGTTTGCCCTGAGATAGCAGGAGCCACTAAATTGACAGCGAGATAGCACTGGATTCTAGATTCAGAGACTAGATTGGGTGATATGGTGATGGAGCAGTTAGCCACGGTGGTAGGTTGACGCTGCCTCAGCGTAGAAGGCCATTGCCTCATCGTTGTTGAATGTGTCGTCTTCCATTAGTGTCATCGCATCGATTCTTCTGCTATCCTTCTTACTAAGGGGTTCGGATGGTTGGACAGGTTTTCCAGTAGGGGTCTTCCAGATCTCGAATACAGCCAGTTTTTGCATTCTGGTCTTGGATATTGTAAACCAGACGGGGAAGCAGTAGGTGATCACGGGTCGTATTAGCTGCTTGTACAGCAACAATTTTGTGTTTTGGCTGAGTCCACTTCTCTTGCGCATAAGCGGATGGACGCGATGAAAAGCAAAGTTAGCTTTTTTGACGACTGCAGTGGCGTGCGGGTTGAAACGCATCAGTTCGTTGAAGTGGACTCCTAGATACTTGACCTGCTTTTTCGGCCAGAGTTGTGTACCGTCGGGAAGGTTTACGCAGATGTTGTGGCAGTTTGTGGATGATCTCGAATGTCTCCGTCCTTGTGTTGGTCTTCTTATGCAAATTAGCTCGGACTTTGCTGAACTAATTCTGATTCCTTATAGTTTGCAGTACATCTTTATGTGGTCTTCAACTCTACGAGCAGCGATCACAGGTGACAGTGAGTGCGCGTAGGTCAATGAGTCATCCGCAAAACGAAGGCTGGTGGTATTTTCTGGTTGAGGTTGGTCCGAGTGAAGATGCTGTATAGGAAGGGACCTAGCTTCCTTGATCTAGGATCCTTGAGCAACCCCTGCTCGGATGGGTCTGGTTGAAGACACGGTGTTGTTTACTTGCACGTAGAAAGATCTGGAATGAAGAAAATTAAACAAAATTTTTATTAATGAACCTGGAATGCGTAAGTCTGTTTATCCAGACACTATCAAATGCCTTCTCAACGTCCAAGAAACATCCAACAGTTGTTTGGTGGTTGTTGGGTTTCTTTATAACGTCCCCTTGGAGCTTCAGGAGCGAATGAATGGTGGAATGTTTCTCCCGGAATCCAAACTGCATATTCGGGATGAAACTGTTGTCATTGCAGAATGCCTTGAGCCTTCGGAGAACCAGATCCTCGAGAATTTTGCTGACGTTGCTGAGTAGGGATATGGGCCTGTAACCAGACACAATGTTTCAGTTTTCTTTTTTGGCCACAATCTTCGCCTTCTTCCATCGCTCGGGAAAGTGGCAGTTGTTGAGGTAGTTGTTCATCACAATGGCCAGAAAGATCATCACTGTGTGAGGAAGTATCTTTAAAACAAATTTTGAAGTTTTATCCGGCCCAGCTGATTTTTTGGGGTGCCCACTTTGGATCAAATCTGGATATCTTCTGGGTTTGTGAAAATTGTGCCTTCACTGGGATCACATGAAGGGTTTTCGTTACTGAAAAAGGTTTCTTCGATTGTGCTTCCTTCAATTAGCTGGATGGTTGAGTCCACATCATTTAGGAATGCGGGGTCAGGAGTTGGAGTTGACACGAAATTTTCTTCAAAAAATTCGGCAAATCCTTCTGCTTTATCCTTGGATGATGATACTTCTCCTCTGTTGGTGGTGATCTTCTCTGGCATATCTGTCCTTTTGCCGACTATCCTGTTTATGTTTTTGAAGGTATCCGGACCAGGTTTGATGTTTTGCAGTCTCTTTTGGAATTGCATGTTTTTGTGGTGCTGAACTGCAGTTAAGCTCGCTCAGCCAAGACTGGTAATCGGAATTGCTTGTGTTGAGTTGACATTGCCGAATTCTCTGAAGTCTTTTCCTCAGTCGTTGTCGATGGGACGCAGACTATTATGCATTTACTTGGTTGTTCTATACATATTCCGATTCAACTAGGTGTGAGTTATATTCACGAACGAACTCGAATGGGAGACTCCACTCAACGCATTTGCAACTGGGATGTATGTTGTGTAAAGGACATCGTGTCGTATGCTTAGGCTATTTTGTTAAGTGGGTGAATTTGTTTCAGGAATATTGACCGGCTGGGTCACAGAAATCAGCCGAAACACTGTTCTTTGGGAGATAGTAACCTTGAGCGTCTCATCAATGGTATTGAAAAATTTTACAATTTGAAAAATCGAAAGATGGGACCCTAAACTGGGAACCCAACTTCTTGACTGCAATATAATTACTTTCGCCGAAAAAATTTGTGAGTATCAAAACACGGGATGGGAAAGTGGATAAGTGAGCATTTGATGCAAAATAATATGAGTCATTAGAACTATACGTTCACATAGTGCAGAGAATATGAAGAAAAAGCAGACATTTTTGATGTAAACTTGTTCATAGTCTCCTTAGTGCCGTTAAAGCTTGTCGATGAGAGAAGTAGTGCTCTAAAAAACACAAATTATTATAGGTATCCATGGGTGGATGGGCGTGTACTATTCGGGAAGGCTCTGACTGGTGTCAACTTGGTGGCACCCAGACCTTACAAATTATAGTACACGTCAATTGCGTTTACTATACCTCCAGGCGGTATCCACTGGGCACTGGGATGCTTCGTTCTAAGCTGACTTGCTGAACTAGTAAATGCGAGTGTTGACAAAGGAATGCGGAACAAAGGAATTGTGATCAACACTATAATGCTCTACGAATAATGACTGACTGCACGAATTTCAGTGGTCTACGAGAGCTTTCGTGTAAATGTCCCAGCGGATGAATTAAAATGACAGAATCAACGGTGGATTTCAACAGTCAAAAAAGTAGAAACCCCTGAACCAACATATTTGGTTTAAAGGTGTTTCAGGGTCTTTCAAGTAAAGATGAAGTAAAGATGGTTGAAGTAAAGATGGTGGCGGATGAGCTCCTGGTGAGCCAACGGCAGCAGTTACACGCCTGCTGCAGGGTACTGACACTGGGTATTCCAGCCCTTTATGTCCGAAGGGATCCTAAAAGGACCTGGCCCTCTAGGTAGGTTCTTGACGATTTTAACGCAAAACTAAGGAAGGAGGGCATCTTTGGAAATACAATCGGTAAGCATAGCCTCCACGACAAAACCTCCGAAAACGGACTGAGGCTAATCGATTTTGCTGCGGTGCTAAATCTTGTTGTAAGTAGTACCTATGGTTCAATGAAGAATGCAGGCAGGCAATTGCAACCAAACAAAAAGCTCGACAAATATTAAAGTAAAACAGAAGAAGGTCTCCTCATGGCCAGTATAAAAAGATTTACAAGGAGATAAGAAGGAAAGAACACCAAGTTGTGGAAAAGAAAAGGAAGCAGCATGAGAGGCGCTCGTTTAAGGAAATTGAGAGATGCCATGACAGGAATGAGGTTAGGAAGTTTTACCGAAAGGTAAAATGATCTTCCAAGATCAAAGATCGTAGCAAAGCCCAAACTCAAGCCTGTAGAGACCAGCAGGGAATCATAGTAATACAGTCGAAGTTGCTACTGAGGATCTGGAAAAACCGCTTCTGCAGACTGCTTAATGGCGATGAAGACACTAATTCCGCTGTCATGCAGAATGCCCAATTCAACGAAGTGAATGACCAAGAATGCCGTCCTCCCGACCTAGAAGTAGTTAAGATTGCCCATATGCAAACCTAAATCAAATAAGACTGCAAGTGCAGATGGCCTTAAAGTCGAACTTTTCAAGGCAGCAGGAGATCAGTTGGAAAGGAGCATAGAGGAATAAGCCACCTCATCGTCGCTTATGAGACCTTGTGTGCTCCAATATGTGAACGTCTGAAACCCCAGAGGGTACACCTAAGTATATAATTCAAAAAGATATAACTTCGAGGTAGTACAGAACTTCGTCTATTTTAGATCCACTTTGGACACGGAAAACAACATCAGTGTGGAGATCAGACGTTGAATAACTCTTGCCAACCGTTGCTGCTTTGTGTTTAGAAGGCATTGAGAATCAGAACTCTCTCTAGAAAAGCCAAGGTAGCCTTTTATAAAACTTAAATCATCCTAATCTAGCCTTCCGATGCGGAGGCGTGGATCAAGAACCCTTTCGTTGTTCCGAAAGAAAAGTAGGTACTCCGAAAGAAGATGCGAAGACAATGTGTGGAGAAAATGAAAATCATAATTTTAATTTTTTGTGCACGTCGTCGCGTCGATTAATTTTAAAATTAAATAAGTAGGTACGTGCAAAAGGTATATTAAAAGAAACAGTATCATAATAATGAATGAAAACCGAAAGAGAATCTACAAGCAAGACTTTCTCATCTCATCTCCTAAAACATTTGAGGTATTTCTTATATTGATCATTCCCACCCAAATATTTCAGATGAGGTAAGTTCAAACTAATTTAATCAATCAGAGGTAACATGGGAATGCTTTTTGAACTCCCCAATTTCAAGAATCCATCGCACAAAACTTCCCTTCTCCAAAGTGTCTCTATGTAACGAAATAATAGATTTCTGTATTTATTTCTGTTTAGAGAAAAATTGTAAAGTGTTTGCGTGTAGGTTTAGGTACGTTCAACAACGACTTTCTATTAAAAATTGATTCTCATATCGATTTCCCGATTACTATCTTTATTTACTACCCGAAACACCAACTTTGTTATCTGTTTGAGGTCAGATAACAAACAACAAAAGCAAGTGCCCAGAATTGGTGTTTACATCTAATGTTTGCTTTTTATTAAATTTTATTTCTCGATGAAAGAATCATGCCTTGCTATTGTACTCGTATCACCCTTACGATGTGTTTTCAAGTTCAAAATTGTATTTTTTAGGTCAAGATTGTTGACACAGTTTAGATACCTTCGATTAGGGAGAGTCGGACGAAGAAGTGTCTTATTTATGTTTTATCCGACAAGGAGATATTATTCTTTGAGGCAGTAATTTGGGATAAGCAGACATATCGATCGAAAGAGGAAGAAGGAGGTGTTGGGAGCATGTGCAAAAAAGTCGTGAACTCCCTCGTTTAAGAAAGTATCATTATCTACAATCTCTGTGACTGTTCTTTGAAATTAAATGGATTTTTATGGGTTTCTGATAGCCAACCGCAGTTATAGTCAGAAATAATAAGAAAAGAGTTTCGAAAGGTTTGAAGTTAATAGAAGAGGTACCTACACGAAAACTATTGGTCTAGATCCCAACAAGTGTAAGAGCTTAGTTTTCTTCTGTTAGAAGCCATGATTTTTGACAAAAACGCACCTATAGCATGGCATATTGCGCCTTTTTGAATTCAACTTGGAAAAGTGTTCAGAAGTAGAGAGAAGGGTAAGGCTGTTGCGGCGTTGAAGTTTTTAAAGGCAATCTTTTCGTATTGATGCTAGGAGTTGCGGTTCGGTGTGGGGTGGCGGTGGTACTATCCAGCGCGGGATTTGAACCCATAACTCAAGCATAGCAGGCAAAAACTCTTCCACTGCGCCAGCCAAAGGATTGAACCGAATTTTTTTTTAATTCTTTTCGGCTTCTGTGCCTGTTGAAACGTTCAGCTGTTTAGGGTCGCCAGCTCATAGCTATTAAAAAAAAAAAAAACGCAATGATTAAAATGCAAATGAATAAAAAATTCGATGTTAGTTGTCGAAACGACTGCTGTTGTGGTTCTCTTAATCTTAAAGTTCCTGCAATGCCGAGTTTTACAAACACGTCGATTCGGAGTGTTGTGGTGTCTATCCGTTCTACTTGCGTCAGCTATCGTAGTCTCGCGATGCGTACTCTTCTAGCTTTGCCCATGTTGCGGTACAGCTCATATAGCTCGTTGTTGTATTTTTTTCTCCACACATTGTCTTCACATAATCACTCGGAGTACGTTTCTTTCGAAAAGACCAAGGGTTTACTCAACCGTTTTCGAAAAGTTCGATGCTTCTGCCCCCAAAACGGGAATCGGATGATTAAGGTATTATAAAGGGTTGCGTTGGTTTTTCTAGGCTAGGTTGCATGGGGGATCTCAAGGATCCATTGTGCTCCCCGGGAAAAATAGAGGATGAGAAGGTGACATGATTGGAGAGGAAGAGTGTTGAGTTGGTAATTGGTTTATTGGGGTAGCGAACCCCCACTGAACCATTTGGAGTCCTCAGAAAACTCCCGGACGTTGCTCAATGGGAGATCAGAGATGTCGCCCAGTTCGTCGAAAAGTTTTCTCCGAGGATTTTTTTTCCTAGTGTGGGCCAAGCTAGGACACTCACAGAGAAAGTCGAATGATCCTTCCTCTGACTCCTCATCTTGGCATCCTCTACATAAGTCAGTTGTGCTAATGCCCATTCTCATCATGTGGGTACCCAATGAGTTGTGGCCCGTGAGAATGCAAATCAACAGAAAGAACCGAGGTCTGCTTAGCTGGAGTAGAAATTTTTTTTTTTTCTAGGAAATATCTGGCCAAAGGTTTCTGGAGACTCGGTATGTTTCTTAAGATGACCACCTGTCATTGGCGGTTTTTAGAAAATTATGTTTGATTCTGTTTTTTTCTTGCTTTAGTGGCCTTAGAACTGAGGTGTTCGTTTCGCTGGATTCGAGTGCTGACCCGATTTTAGCCGCTTATCCGCTTTTTCATTACCGATTATGAGGTGGTTTTTTTTAGAGAGGGTTTTGTTTCTCATTTGCCTTCTTAACCCTATCCAACTTCCGCTTGCAAAAGCACCTATGACACAATGATTGCTTTTTCTCATTACGTCAATTTCATCTGCGTAAGCGAATAATTGTATAAACTTTTGAAAGATTATTCTTTTGGGGTCGAGGTTTGAGTTTTGTTCAATGTTTTCAAAAACAATATTACATAAGTCGCATTATAGTGTTTCGCCTTGTCGAAATTCTTTTACGACATCAAAGGTATCAGTGGGTTCCTTACCGACCTTAATGGACCAGCGTGAGTTCTTCAGAGTTATCGATCGTAGTGAGCTTGACAGGAGTTCCGCAACTAAACATGGCTCTGTTCAGCTCTCGTCCTTAAGTCGGCCTAAAAAATCGATAAAATATAATGTACATCGATGTTATGTTCCCGGTGAAGAGAATCGATTGCGGAAAGGTTGTGTCATTCTACCAAAAAAACTAAATTCTATTGACAAAACTCGACCGAGAACACCCGTCAGCATTTTTTATCAAATGGTTTGATATCAATTTTTTTCTGTATACAATATACATAGTTATATTTGGCTTTGTCATTAAGTAGAATATAGAAAACTTCATTTGAAGTTGACGCCGATGTGGAAGAAATTTTGAAATTTAATTTATACGAATATAGGCGTTAATTCAAATCAGGCGCTATCTTTCATTTCAACTCAGAAATTTTTGAGAGTGTATCAGGCACAGAAGTTACGAGTAGACTAGATGTATTCCATGATGCTGTCCTCTTCATTTGCATTAAAGTGTCAAAAATGACGTACGTTTGTGTCACGACTCAGCACATTTTGTGTTCAATGCTAAAGGCTTTAGCTGAGCTGATCAAAGGACGACTGACGAATTTATTAATACGTGCCGACATTATATTTACAAGATCATTGATAGTTTTGATAATAAAATTTTCATACACATGTTCTTCAAAATTCTTTGAAAAAGTCTATGGCAGCTGGCAAAGAGAAATGAAAATATTGTTTTCTTGTTTGTAATAAAAATCATTGCTTTAATACTTTACAATTTTTACAATTAAATTAAACAAATCACAAAGCACACAGAAGATTATTCTTTTATTTACCACTCTTTATTTGACACCGATAATAATTCATTTTATTTCTTGTGCCATCCCTGAACACATTGCTATCCCTGTCACCTTGAGTTGTCAGTTCACCAACGCAAGCTTTAGTAGTGTAGTGGAGTCGGGCAGTGAAAGTGAAATGTTTTGGTCTTGAATTAGTTTAAAAAAGTATAAAGTCTTTTCCAAATTGTTGAAAAAAAAATATTTTATATTTTCAAATGTTCTATTCATTTTCCTCTACATTTATAATTCCTAAAGAAATATCAAGCATTGTTTTTGCTTGCAACCCGTGCCTTAATAGCTAAATTTGACCCCGGTTTTCGTTGTGCTCTTGTTGGTTTCGTTATTCGTGTGGCTCGAGTCGGTGGCTTAAATTTTTTATTTGCGCAGTTTCTTTTTTCATAAATTAGTAGTAAATCGTAACTCCTTTCGTCAGTTGCGTCGATTAGTTTCCTCTTTTCTAAATACTTTGTGCTTCGTGGAATGTTTTTCTTGTGCCTTTTCCTAAAGTTAGTACCACTAGTAAATGTTTTTCGTCGGTCGGTTTATTTAAAATACTCTCAACAACCTTCTGCAGGAGTAACAAAGCTTGATCGAATTAGAAGTACTAAGATCCGTGGAAGCCTTCATGTCAAAAGTACCATCTTGGACAAAATTCAGCACGACCGGCTCAGTTGGTATTGTCATGTTCAAAGAAGAGATCCGCAGAACCCCGTCAAAAAGGCAATATCGTACAACGTTTCAACAAATTCGCGACGAAAAAGAAAAGGCAGGCCAAAACACTCCTGGTACAAGCAAATGCAAAAACAGCAGCATTTGGTTGGCCTCAGACATGGAACAATCCAAAACCGGGAGGCTTGCCGACGATTTCTGAGGTCAACGCGGCGTACCCCACAGGCGGATCACTAGTGTGAAGCAGAAAAGTGGGAGAGTTGTGATCGCTTCAAGATCACTACTCGTAACGCCGAAAATGAAAAAGAAGAAGAAGAACAACCTTCTGCTGTGATTTTCTAGTGAAAGCCCATTCTTTAGATCAATTTTGCTGTGAACTGTTCGTAGAAAAGTGTTTTTAAAAAAATGTCCTAGTTTTTGGTAGTCCAATGTTTGGCAAGTCAGAAAGACTTGAAAGCAAATAAACAAAATAGCATAAAAGTGTTCAGTGTAAATCGCTTGTGGTTTTTTCTTGTTCGAAGAGTGAAATTGTCCTAAACCTACTCCAAATGTTTTTATGTGAGTTTCAACGATGAATATGGAGGCTTTTTCGTGAAATTTGAAGAGATGAAATGTTATCTACGAGCTAAAAGAAGAATACTGGTGAGTTTGGTTTGAGATCACTTCCTACTTTTCAACCAAATGTTTTTAAAGTGTTTTCTCATCAAATATCTGAACAAATTTTAAAGCAGTTTCTGAATCACTAGATGTTTAGTGGATCTTTTATTTCCTTTCGATGTTCCAATAGTTTAGTTTAGTTGGATTTATTAATTCATAAGTTTTTTTTTTCAAAATTTAACAAAAGCAAATGGACTCGGCTTTTGCCCTCTGCCAGATTGACAATTTGGTAAATATTTAGAAGTGGGGCTTCAGTCCCAATCGGTCCAAAAAAATTTTCTAACAATTCTGGATTATTTTATAGTATAAAAATAGATGTTTTGAAGTGGGGGAAGACAATTTGAATTTTCAATAAATGTTAAGAAATAGAGTAGTGAAAGTATGAAAATTCGTCAGGCAAGTGCTTATGTGCAATTAATCTCCGTATGCAACAGCTTTCCGCATGGCCCGCTTCGCGGGGCTCATTATTTAAACCCTTTTTCCGCAGGGTTAAGCTGCTCATGCTAAATATGGAAATAGCAATTGTTTTCCGTAAGCAACAGCTTTCCGCATGGCCCGCTTCGCGGGGCTCATTATGTTAACCCTTTTTCCGCAGGGTAAGGCTGCTCATGCTAAATATATTTGTAAAATGTCTTCCCCCACTTCAAAACATCTATTTTTATACTATAAAATAATCCAGAATTGTTAGAAAATTTTTTTGGACCGATTGGGACTGGAGCCCCACTTTTAAATAATTACCGACAATTTTAAAAAGAACTAATAAAAAGTAAAAAAAAGTATTTAACTTAAAATTTCAGAAATTTCCGGTCATAATTCTTTGTCTGTATGCAAGAGCGATTTTGGAAAATAAAAACAGTTTCTTCATATCGACTTGGTTCAACACATTAAAGCAATCTTCATCCGTTAAAAAACTTTTTCCAAAGACATGCAATCTTGTATCCTGTAGTAGGTATAGCAGGGCATTTTCCAATAAAGTGCAGGACATCTTCTCGTTCTTTCAAATTACACAATTCGCAAAGGCATGTGTGGCACAATAATTTAGGCTCAAAAGTTCTCCTCTCAACCTTATCATCATGGACTGCTGATTCAGCATCTTGCCTGTATTTAGATCAGGGGCGTAGCGAGGGTCCAGGCCATGGGGGTGAATTTTTGTGAAATGCCGACTAGGCTTAAGAATTTGCCGACTGCATCAAAAAATAAATCTATATACATATATATAAAATAGGATGTAAGGGTTTTTCAACAAGGACGCTACAAAAGTAGGGCTACAGGGACAGCAAACGACGCCAAATTTCTTGCCGTTCTTTTGACATTTCTCTTAAGTAAAAGTTTAAATTCGCAAAGTAGAGATATGATTTTCCGGAATTTGGAGATAATATTCTATTTTAAGAAGTAGTAAAATTCCTTTGTCTAAAAAAGAAATTTAAAAAAATTTTAATTTTGGAGAATTTGAGAAATTAAAATTTAAAAATCGCGCGATTTTATGGCTGATGATGATTTTAGTTTTTTTTTAAAGTTTCTGCCTCTATGGACAATAGTGAGATGTCTGTAATTTTTTATTAGTTTTAATTTTAAAAAACTTCTTTCTGTCGTTGCGGTTGTAACTGGAAGGGTCAAGAATAAAAAGCATGCTGTGATTACCTCGGGAAAACTTTATGCAAGACCATTGAATTTTACTAGCAATAATTTAATGAGTTCTTTAATGGAATAAATTTTTTTTTTCAGAATTTAAGCATGTTCTTAGAGCCTTTAATTGGCCACAAAGATTAAGTGAGATGTCTTTACTGTATTAAGCAGACAGTTTTCCGGAAGCGTTTAATATCTCTTCGCTTGAAGAAGATAGGAGTTTCTCCGGTTGTAATATTTCGAATATACTACTCAGGTTGCAAAGGCTCTGAAATCTTTCTTTAGTTTAAGAAATTAATATATCTAAACAGCAATAGTATACATTGACTTTGAAATAGGATTCCGGGTCGGAAATTCTCTCATCTTGTGATAACTCATCAAAAAAACGCTTCGTTATCTTTCGCCTACTGTTTTTAAAAGCAGTTGTTACCCCCCACTCTTTTGCTAAATCTTTGGATTCATTAGCAAACTATTAAATGAATTCTGAATTGGCACAGTCTATTTAAAAGATTACTTAATAAAATACTAGATTTCTGTAAGTCATTATTTTCATGCTGTAGAGCTTTAGAAAAAGATTCTGATAAAGTGAACTAGAAACTAATCGTGAAAAACTTCATGCAAACCATGAAAATAAGGTATTTGATAGTGGAAAAGTATGAAATAAAATATAATTAAAGTAAAATAAATAGTTTTGCATGCCAGAAAGGACTTGTTGCGCATTTGGTTGTAAGCTATATCATAATTTTTGCTACGATTATGTAAATTATTTGTAAAAATTTATTGAAAAGTAAAGTTGAACGACTAATTTGACAATGTGAAAGCTAGTAATAAAAGACTATCTTACTTACATCAAACCAACGAGGAGACAGAGACATAGAAAAGCGTAAAGCCTTGCGCAAACCAGCGCGATTAGTGCGTGCGATGCGATTGCGAAGTCAAACCTCCATAGGGTTACATGTATTTCATTTTGACAGAAATTGGATCGCACGACGTTATCGTGCTGGTTTGCGTTGGGCTTAAGCGTAACGACGCCGGCGCCGTTAGACTATTTCCTGTGGGGCTACGTCAAGTCTATGGTCTATGCCAACAAGCCAGCGACGATTGTGTACCCCGACTCTACAGTTCATGCCACTGATTAACACTCACCGATACCAATTCCGAATTAGCAATTGTCTTTGAATTCCTTCTGAGAATAAAATGCAAGTAAAGCAAAATGCAGTATCTTTGTAAGGATTGAATTCCAAATAATAATAATCAGAATACCATGTAAAAAATTGTATGTGATGTATGATTTTAAAATCGTTGTTTGTTGTATGAAATGTAGTGTTGTATTAACTGTGAAACAGGCCCCTGATTATAGAATTGCTGAGTTGAGACAAGCAATTCTTCCATTCGTGTCTTTTGTGAGATGACTTGGCTCGGCAGTTGGCAAATCAACTTTGTTTTTCTATACCTTAATTTGCCGACTTGTTATTTTTTTTGGGCAGCAAATCGACTATTGCAAACATTTCCGTTCGTGTCTTTTTTGTTGAGTTGACTTAACTCGACAAATCTACTTTGTTTTTCTCCCTCGATTTGCCGACTCAGGAAAATCGTGGGTTGTGCTACACCCTCCCACACCCCCCTCTCGCTACGCCCCTGATTTAGATGCATATAGCTCTCTAGCGATGTTCCAATATCTCTTAAGTTGCGTTCAACCAAAATTTAATTCTTAATTTTAAAAATGGCTGATAATTACTACAAATTTTCAGTGTGCAGCTATGAGAGAAGAGATAGTGTTTTTGTTTTTATTGAATGTATGAAGACTGAAGAGATTTCAAAGTACCTACCAAACGGGCGGGCTAGAGTGAAGCAGACAAATTGAAGAGTTATGATTCCTCATCGATGCTCGTAAATCTGTTAAAAAAGAAGATCAGATGTGAAACTCTTGTTTTTCGGGCTTTTAAAGGGCTTGCATTTCAATAACAATGCTTTTTCCATTCTTCGTCTTTCCTCAGAGGGCGCAAAGGGTGCCGAGATCAGAAGGCCTTCACAGCTCTCCCAGTAGTCGTTTGCTTCACACTAGCAATGAGCCTGTTGAGTACTCCGCGCTGACCTAACTTAAGAAAAGGTCTTGGATTATTCCATATCTGAAAAACCAGCTTTTTATTTTATGTATTCGCTTATGCGTTTCTATTTTTTTATGGTAGCGATCTTGCCAAAACGACGAAGCCTTTTTGAAGGGTTTCTCCGGATTTGTTTTTCAATATGAAACACAAGCTAAGCCTGAAGGCGTTTTTGACGTGATTGCTTGCACGGATCTTTGTCCTTCTTAAATAATCAGGACTTGACTTGACTTAATCTCAAATGTTTGTACATCGTCCAACATTGTAAAGCGTATGTGAGTGTTGTACACATAAGCACGACATAGAGTCCTCCCTTTAGCTAAGGAGGCATTTTTCTATCGCATTAGGTGGCGCAGCTCTCTCGCCACTTTATCCACTCTACTCGTTATCACAACTCGATTCACTGTTGTTATTAAAACTTTTCACATTGGGGAAGCATATTTCCATTTAAATATAAAGTCTACAAGTCTACAATATGCAAGGCATGTCAGAATCAGAAAACGGGCAGCACAAGTACCTACTCAGCCTTTTTTGGACTAATACTGCGGTATTCACTACCTTCTGAGACATCAAAGATCTAGATGTGTTCTTTATTGAGTTTGATGGGAGAAGCCTGAATTCACCAAAGTCACCCTGAATAGTCGTGGGAATTGCAGGTAGGGCTAAACTAGATATGGCTAGATCTGTTTAACTCGTCTCTGTAAGTGCTGTCTATGTGGCTTTGAAGTCGATGAAAAGGTGGTGCATATTGATATTATATTCTCGGTGTTTTTTTCAAGATCTGTCCTAATGTTAAAATATTGTCTATTGTAGACTACTTCTCTGGTCTAAGACTGTAGTGATAAGAACCTTTCAAGTTATTTACGTTGACATATTGCAGATGACATGATCTTATATGTGACGTTAAGGATTTACGCAGTTGTCTCGAGGGCCTTCCTTCTTTAGGATCGAACCTACGATTAAAAGGATCCATTCACCGGGCATATCAAGCAGATCAGCTGGTGAATGCTTCTTTCCAACTTATCTCCAGCTTTGAAACACTCTTGGTCATCTGTCCATTTGTTCTATTTGTTTTCATTAAAAAAAATTGGTCGTTCTTACAGAAATCGGTAAAATTAGGCGAAACACAAAAAAAGATAATGCGGTGAGCCTATTTTCGAATTAGAAAAAGAAACAAGCTTTCCGATCCCAAAATATTCACAGAAAATACGATCGTTTTTTATCAACGAAAAGGAAAACTTTTGAATGTCAAGAGCCGGATGGTTTTCAAATCAATGTTGTATGTTTTTGTTTCTTTAATTACTTCTTAGAATCTATTCCATAATCTAAATGCAATCGAAAGCAACTGATATCCAACCCAATCGTGTTGATTGTTTATTTACGCTTCACATTCGTAAACAGTAATATTTATAATGCAATTACGACTTATCGCGTGTAATGATTTTATCAATTTTCTTATCGCATTTGTGAGAAATGTTTTATTTCAAGGTCTTTTGATTTATTAGGAAAAAAATAAATGAACGTAAGACTTATGTAGAAGTCAAGGTTTCACAATCTAGCTCACACGATTTAAGTTCTCAGATGACTTAAAGTAAAGACTATGCGGAACTGTCAAACGAGATTAATTTGTGCATTGTAGACGGGGGTTTTCAGCTGTTTTTCGTGGATATTTCAAGTGAAGCTTGAAGTACATGCTGAAGAGACTCATGTACTCATCTGGAATGACCGACATTGGGTTCAAGTAAAATAAAATTTAACAAAACCAATACATGACCTGTTGAGCGCCACTCAAAAATTTGTAGAAATTTGCAAAAAACTGGTTTTGCAAAAAGATTTATAATAAAGAAATATAATTTATAGTACTCCTCATAGAAAATATGTTATATGTCATACACCATAAGCGTGTTAATGGAGTGCTAAATCCAATCGTTTGGATCCTAAACGTCAGCAATGACGTGCGTCGTGCGTAATATTTTAACAAATTCCAAATTTAATTAAATATTCGGTATTTTGATTTATATACATGATAATCTCAGCAATTTAATACCTCCCAGGCATGAAGCTTTGCTGATTCCAAATCTGCGGCGTATAGATAGGAAAACATTGACGTGAGATGGTGTCTGTGGCGTAATGGACAGCACTTCTGCATTATACGCGAATTTTGAGATGAATTGACAAGTCCTATATGATAGTAAATTCGTTGCTGTGTTCGAAACCGGCGGAAAACTATAGGTCCCTTCCATTCCTTCACAAGGCATTGTTGTGAGAAAAGCGCTAGGCTCCGGGACTTCTCACTCTTTTACCCCACCCCATTCATTTAACTGAAATGAAGCTTTGATGGTTGTTGTCCATGGTTTTGGCAGTTGAAAATATCAAACTGTGTTGATATACATAACTGTTCAGTAAGGTGTGACATTCATTCATCGTGAATCTCTTAGCCTCAGAAAAACGCTTCCAAATCATGTAAATTTTCTTTGAAAAGACTAAGTCTGTTCGCGGAGTTCATAGAGTCTTGCGTCCATTTTACGGCGTCTTTTTTACACTTCGCGATTCAAAACCACAAACGAGACAAAGAAATGTAGGTACGTACCAAATAGAATAGTACTGCTTTAGCGTGAAATGTTGCAAAAGACACCGATTTTTTTTTATTTTTATGGGATTTTCCTTAGTCAGTGGCATATGCCTCAAGCTAGCAACTCTTGCAGCATTGAAAATCAATACGCAAGCCACTTTTGAAGCCATACGGACAAATTCGTTTGAAAAGTCATGAAAAATTGGACTGATCGAATGGATTATGTTATTTTTAGACTCTATATCATTCTGGTATGTAGGGCCATTGCGCTACCATAGCTTCTTTATGTTATCGCTAGTCAAAAGAATTGGCCAAAATGAAGTACCCTGTGGCAACACCAAAATTGTCTTAGATTCGTCAGTACTAGGGTATGGCTAAAATGTTAAAGCCTACAAATTAACGCTACGTCTGCATCTATGGCATGCCTCCATTACGGCTGTTATTCTGACAGATCCAATCTTTTATAAAAGCCCTCACTGCGGACCTCAGCAGACGAAGCGCTGGTTTAGGTTCTGAGAAAGCTGTCTGAGTTTCTTGCCTCGCAAGTTCATTGGAGATTTCGTTTCTCGTAATGGTCTGGAGCCCGATCACAGAGAATTCAGTCAGAGAAGTTTTTTCATTCCTGAATCACTTTTGCAGTGGTTAGAGTTACTGCTTGGCTATCTGGTTGTTCAATGGATCGGTATTTAAGTCTGAGTGCTCCAGCTAGTATTTTCAAAACCTCCAACAGAAAAAAACAGCTTGGCTGTCTCTGCAGACACAAATACTTCTTCCCATCCAGCCATTGTTCGTAACGTAGATTAAAGTAATTTGGATAGCAAACGTCCCGATAAGAAGAAAGATGCGTCCCAGGTAACATTTTTACTTTCATAAGATTCTCCAAGAGCTTTACTAGACTTATTTCTGGGAGTTAAATATAATCTTGCAGAATTCTCCAAGATTGTTATGAGACTGTTATAAGCTTTAAATGGCCTAATTATAGGAGGCTCATGGCTACTCATAGCAAGTGCTAGACTCTCTTTGCGATACTTGTTGTTATCTAAATAGAGTTGAGTTCTTCTTATAAGATGAAAGATTTTGAATCAAATGCCTCTGGAAAGAATCTTATAAGGCTTAATGGCTCTGCTTACTTTTGCTATGAGATCGCATATCTTCTTACTGGAGCATCTAAAACGAGAATTTCTAATATTTCTAAACTTCAAAAAGTCATATTCCATTCTCATTTTACATTTTTTTGTAAGAAAGAAACATACGTGTGTTCCTAATGACGCTTATAAGCCTTATGAGGGTGCAATCTTTGTCATCGCTCTTCCCATAAGAACTAACGCAAGATACATCCCCGGTTTTGGAACCGTCTGTGAAGATCCGGTAGTAGTCCTTTCCTCATTTCCTGGTGCAGATTTAGAGTAAATCCATCATGAACGAACCGACGCGACGAGAAGTTGACAGTATATTTCTGAGAGGTCACTTCTTTTTGAACGGAAAATGGTCTTGAGAATCGATGAAGACATCAAAGGGAGGAAGCTTCAGGAAGACATAAAAATAAATAAATAAATAAATAGGGTGGCGCTATTGAACGAGGAGCCCAAGGGCCTTGCGCATTTCTCACAACCATGTGAGGGAATGGAAGGGACCTACAATTTTGTGCCGATTTCGAACGTCCATTTCTTGCCAATGGCTCCCTTACAGTACCACAAATCTGACAGCGCTTCTCGACTCGAATTGTTCGGATCAAAGAGCTATCCACGAAAACTTTAAGATGGTTGGTTTCGTTTGAGAAGTTAATGTTGACGTCTTAAAGTGAAACTTAGGGCAAACCAGTCCATGTAATGCGTTTCGTGAAGAAAAAAAAAACACGGAAAGACTTATATCAGATTTTAATCGAGTTTAGCAAAGCCTGTGCTGTAGAATAAAAAGAGCTTGGAGATTGTATCCAACCGAGAAAACAACGACTCTGTCGGTACATGCTTAGGCATGAACGTAACCTCCATTGAGCATTTATAGTAGAGTCTCAACTAGCATGCATCACAGAAGAGGAGAACACATTGTCGGTACTCCGCTTAAACGGTCACTGTTCTAGAAGCCGATACATAACCCGTCGCCATACGATAGCAAACAGCTGTTTTCCGTAAACATTGTGATATTCTGTTTTGCTGAGAGCTCTGTAAATGAACATTATAGGTCTTTCGTTTTTTGAGAAAGCATAGCCGATTGCACAGTCCGAAGCATCGGAAGTAGGTTGTAAACATTTTTTTAATCGGGATGAAGAGAGATTTATTATTATTATTATAAGCTTTTATTTACCTTTTGAATTTAAAAAGTTTATATACATATACAATTTTCGTTTTTACAATGTTTTTTTTTTTTTAATAAATTTAAATTACAAACAAAGTCTGGTATTAACTTATTAATTATATTGAAAATTTAATAAATATAAACATAAATCTTTAATTGTTCTTTTCATGGATATATATTTCTGGTATAAGCCTCCCCCAATGTTGCCCATAATTCTCTGTCCTTAGCTTCATTATACCAATTTTGTCTGTAGTCCACCAAATCATCAGCCCATCTTTTCTTAGGTCTTCCAGGTCGTCTTTTGTCAGCTGGAGTCCATTTTGTAATTATTTTAGTCCATCTTTGTTCTTGAAGTCTTGATATGTGTCCTGCCCAGCTCCATTTTAGTCCTCTTGTTCTTTCAACTACATCAATGATTTTTGTTTGTTGTCTTATATTCTGGTTTCGTATTTTTTGAATTTGTCTTATTTTTAGAATTTTTCTTTCCATTTTAGTTTGGCATATCCTTAGTTTTTCTGTTAAATTTGAGGTCAATCCAAGTGCTTGTAGTCCATAAGTCATAACGGGCAGTATTGCTGAGTCCATTATATATTTTCTTGTGTTGTTACTTAAATTTGATTCCATTATTTGATGTAGATTCCAGAATTGTTTCCAACTATTTGTGATTCGTCTGTTTATCTCCTTGCTTTCTTGGTCTTTGAATGATTTTAATTGTCCAAGGTAAATGTAATCTTCTACATACTCTATCTTTACTCCGTCTAATGTGATATCTATTTTTGTGTGATTGGTCATTGCTTTTGTTTTTGTTTGGTTTATGTTGAGTCCATAGGGCTTACAGGCAGTAGTCAATTCTTTTAGCATCGATTCAATTTGTTTGGCGTTCATTGAAATTAGTACGATGTCATCAGCGAATCTCAAGTTGTTTAGAGTTTTTCCTCCTATTTTAATTCCATACCGTGTCTTCCATTTAAGGTTCTTGAAAATTTCCTCCAGCACAGCTGAGAACATTGGTGGGGACATCGGATCTCCTTGTCTCACTCCTCTATTTATTTTAAATTCTCGTCCTGTTATTTCGGTTTTTATTTTTGCCCAACTGTTGTCATAAATGTTTTTGTATGTCTGGATTATGATAGGGTTTATGTCTTGATTCATCAAGGCTTCCCAAATAGTGTCATGTTCAATGGAGTCGAACGCTTTGCTGAAGTCAATAAATAAAAAGTATAGTGGTTTCTTGAATTCATTGAATTTTTCTATCAGTTGGTTCGTCGTTTGTAGGTGGTCAGTTGTTGAATATCCTTCACGAAATCCTGCTTGTTCTATTGGTTGGTTCATGTTAAGTTTTTCCTTGATGGTTCTGTATATTATTTTTGAGAAGAGTTTGTAAATGGTCGATATATTGCTTATGGGTCTGTAGTTGTTTATATCATCCTTTTGTCCCTTTTTATGAATCAGTGTTATGGTGGTCTGAGTCCATTGTTTCGGTATATTTTGCGTTTTCAATATATTGTTGAATAGCAACGTCAAAATAGGTGATAGTGATTGTTTTCCGTATATAAGCATCTCATCCATTATACCATCGTTTCCAACACATTTCTCTTTCTTTAGATCGTCAATTGCTTGCTCTATATCCTTTTTGGTTAGGAGTGGGTTGTTATTTATGTTATTGTTTATAATTTGTGTTGTATTAATATTTGCGTCTGTGTTATCTATGCTGGATTTAAACAGTTGTTCAAAAAATTGTGTGGCTGTTTCATTAATGTTTTTTCGGTCTGATATGCTTTTATTGTTGTTTTTCATTGTTAGAATCCAGTCTGTCCCTTTGTTTAAGAATTGTTTTGTCTTTTTAATTGATTTCGTGGAAGTTAGAATGTCTTTGATCGCTTTATCATTGAATATTTGAATGTCCATTTTTGATTTTTCTTTTATTTCTTTTCTGATGTGTTTCAGTTCAATTTTTTCTTCAAATGTTGTTATTTTCTTGTTTCTTAATTGTTCTCTACGTAGAATTAGTTGCTTCGTACCATCTGAAATTTTATCAGTTTTTTCGGTTTTTGCGGTCATAATTGAGATCATAGCTGCATTTTTTATTATTGATTCAATTTTGTCATATGTTGTTTGTAGGTCACGATCAATTTCATCTTCGTAAGAATTTATATTTAATTCATTTCTCAAAATTTCGTTATATGCATCAATACTGTTCTGAGTCACTGATCTAGGGATATGCAAGTTTTGCTTATTTCTCTTTAGCGTCTTGTGATTGATTTTTAGTTTTGCTCTTACAAGTCTATGGTCGGAATCAAACTTGATATTATTTAAAACTGATACATCTGTTAGAGTTCCTAATTTATTCGTCATAATAAGGTCAATTTCATTTTTTGTTTTTCCATCGGGTGATTTCCATGTCCATTTTCGATTGTCTTTCTTCTTAAAAAATGAGTTTCCAAATCTAAGATTATTTTCTTCAAGCCATTTGATGACACCTTCCCCTCTTTTGTTTCTTTCTCCATATCCAAAGGGTCCGATTACTTCATCGTCTTGATCCAGTTGTTTTCCCAATTTGGCATTGAAGTCTCCAATAATGAACATTAATTCTGTCTTTGTTTCGTTGTAAGCTTTTTCAAGAAGATTATAAAATTCTAAAATTTCTTCGTCGTTGGCTCGCTCTGTTGGTGCATAAATTTGTATTATTGTTGTTTTCGTATTTGTTAGATTCAGAGTTAGGCTACAAATTCTTTCACTGAAAAATCGAATGTCAATAATCTTTTCCTTCAGCCATTTTTTGATAAGAAATCCGACGCCGTGTAGTCCTTTAGTTTCACCAATATAGCAAAATATGTCTTCTTTGTTTTCTGTAATATTTTCTCCCAGTATTCTGATCTCAGATAGTCCTAATATGTCCCAATTTATATTTGATAATGCTAATCTTAGTTCGTTTTGTCTTGCTTCCGCAGATAGGGTTCTTACATTAAATGTGCATAAGTTCAGAGTTTTTTTGGTATTATTTGTATTTGTTTTTGTTTGGCAGTTTGGAGGGTTTTGGCCGCTATTCCTCACGGTGGCTAATCGTCTTGAGGTGGAGTCATTTAATTTACTAAATTTCGATTTGTTTGTTAAGTTCAGACTTTGTTTTTCTTGTTGCTATTGTTTGTCATAATCTTTCCTCGATAGGATTGCATCTCTTTGCATGTTTTGAAAAAATTTTTGTATAGTGTTGTCGCTATTTCTTTTGTCATTTCTTTCTTTTTCTATGTAGTTTTTAGGTTTTTTTGAGTTGTGCCATCAGGGCCGTCATTTATGTTAAATTCTTTTTCATTTTGCCTGCTTCGTTTTTTTAGTTGTTGTGGAGTTTTTTCATTTGGAGTTTTACTCTTGCTTACAGAAGGATTTGGTTCTTCGGGTTCGATTACTCTCGTCAGTGTTGTTTTTTCTTGAATGGTTCTGTTCATATCTTCTTTGGTATAATCATCTCTTATGTAAATAATCTCATCTTTATAGAATTTGAGTTTTGATTTATTTTTCATAATTGTGTCTTTTTTAATTTGTGTTGTCAATCCAAGTAATAGAGGTCTATTTTTCTGTTCGTTATATTTTCCTATTCGTCTTATAAAATCAATTTCAAAAATTGAAGTTTTTATGTCCAAAATATTGTTAAGAAGATATAAAACGAAGTTTTGTAGTTCTTCATTATTCTTCTCTGTTTCCTTAATGTTGTAAATTACTATATTCTTTCTTTTTATTGATTTTTCTAAGTATTTAATTTTATTCTCCAAAAGTCCTTGTTTTTCTTCTATCATTTTATTTTTATCTATAATGCAGTTTAGTTTTTGTTCGAAGAGAGATTTATACTCAGGGATAAAGGATTCGCTTAGTTTGTTGAAGCCTTGTATTCCTTCGGTAGGAAGTTGAACCGAAACTTTGCCTAATTTATTTTAAGAGACTCCTCGTCTTTCTCCGCTGAATATTGCAGTCAAAGGTTTCGCTTTATTTGCGTTATAAGCCCAAGAAAGATTTCAATACGTTTAACGATTTTTTTATTATAGGGAGTTGATCATTGCTTGTACATTGTCGGTGTTCGTTGTAAGACTTTTATATGAGACAAAGAATGATGTTTAATCTTCATAATGAGACAAATTGTGCCTCAAATTAGTCAACATCGAATGAAATCTTTTTTTTTTTTTGACACTAAGTCATTTCAACAATAACCCCAAAATGGTGCCCGTGGTATGACAAATATCATATGTCTGTCCATAACGTGGGAATTCGAGGTTCGAATCCGAATTTTTCTCACGGATATCACTATTAACAAGGAATCAGCAAGTCCTCTGAGATTGATCGAAATTGTAATGAAAACCGGTAACTTAGATAAACCTTCAGAATTGGCATAAGATTTTAGAAATACCTACGTTAGACCCCAAGGCCCTTTGTGACGCTACTTTATTTTTTTTATTCAATAACCAAAGTTGTGAGTTACCAGACTTTCAAGTAATCAGAAAAGGAAACACGAAAGACACTAATTTCATGACTTTTTATTATATTCTAATTCTATTTTTTTTGTTCCATATTTAGACAGTAAATTGTCCCTTCATTTTTAGACTCAATTTTGCTTTTACCTCGCGTATCAGTTTTTCGATTATGTTTGTTGGCCGAATTTCAGTCGATGAGCGAACGCTAGTATTCTTCAAAGACCTCCTAAGAACGACTGCTTCAAATGGCATCAAATAAATTTGATTAACGTTCACCGTCTCCCTGTAAAAATTGATTTGTCAGTCACATCGATATTCATAAAACATTTGAATGGTTTTTGAAAAACACACATACCCAATTCTATGAGGCGAATACTTTGTCACCAGCCTGTACTCCATTATATGGTCATTGGGATCCACAGAGTTACTCAAATGGCCAACATCCTCCATTTTTTCTCCCAGATTCACTAGAATACGATACTCTTCCGCTGAGTTAGACCTTGAGGAAATCAACAGCTTAATTATTTTCCTGTCCTTTAAACAAGACTCCTCATCCGTATACGAACCTTATAATCTGAAATACTTGATCATTAATTGCACCATAGCTCCAAGCACCATCCTCTTTAAACGCCTTAAATGCGCCAGTGTGCTTAAGCTTTTGCATTCCCTTGAATACATTCAATGAGCTCCTTTCAATGCCTCGTTGTACTTTTACATTGGCTTTTTTGTAATTATCAGCCACGGGTAGCCATGTTTGTGAAGTGCTTGAGAAGCCAGCTGAAATCTGGTCATTCCATTGGAATGGGGTGCGCTCAGAATCACGGAAGTCGCACGTTATGTTTGTGCATTCTGTTGGTACGTTATCCATTCCAATTTCTTCTCCCTAAAATAATTAATTATTTTTGTTTATTTTTGGCAATTAATTAAAACCTGAATGGTTGGTGGGTGTCTTTTGAGAAAAGTTTTCTTTTGCTTTTCGGTAATTTAGTTTCAAAAAGAGCAATTGATGCTTTTTCGTGACAACCTACTGTCCAATTGCACCGTCCCGAAACTGATGATACACCACATGTCGTCGATTGACATGTCTCTTAAGTAATTCGTTTCTTCAAGCTTGTTGCTGGAATATGAAATCAACTCACTACTCGGTGCCAGCTATTAGCTGGAGTAACCAAAGCAAGGAACAGTGGCAGTTGTGTCTTGTGTAGTAATAGCACTTGGGTTCCTAAACGGATTACATACTTGAGTAAAAAAAACCTTTTTCGAGAAGGAATCGACATCAAGGAAAGTAGTTAGCTTTGGATTAAGCTAAATTGTAAGGCAGGGATGAGATGTTTTCAAATAGTGGATCCTTTTTATCGATGAAAAGCCATTTTAACTCAACTTAATTTTAAAAGGAAGGTAAAAAAAAGTCCTGAGCTACTGCAATAAAGGGAGGGAGATGTAGTTTTCATATGATGCTGCTGAGGCAGTTGATATTAAAGGAAGGAAGGAATTTTGTTTTTATTTACCATAAAAAACGAATCAATGATAAGAATTTCAGGGTGGCAGGCATAGAGTATCGAATCAGAGAGTCAATCATCATTTTGTCCATCAGCTTAATTCGACGAAATCTTCCACTAGAACTATCTTTGTCATTTTTTATCATTTGATTTGTCATATGAGAAAAATGTTGAAAACTTCTTTCAAAACTGCCGTATTGAACATTATTTGCAAAATAGTGAGAACTAAACTAAAAAAAAGTGGAAAAAATGAAGATAGCCTCTGCTTCAAAAATTTGAGGGTGTTTCAGACAAATTGAGTACGAACTAAATTTCTTCGTACTCAATTTGTCTGAAACACCCGTGACTTTCATGCAATGTACTTGCGAAAATCGGTCCAGTCGATGTGTTTATGTCCGCCAGCTATGCTTTTTCTTATAAATCTGTCCATGTCGCGGTACAGCTCATACCTCATACAAAACCCAATTCGTTGTTGAGTCTTCTTCTTAACAATACGGGTTTTAATCGGATTTCTTCTGAAACGACCGAAGGTTTCCACATCTGCTTTTGAAAAGGATCACGCTTCCACACCTTAAAGTAGAACTGGGGTGTTTAAGGTCCTTTAAAGGGCTACCATGGTTTTTCTAGAGAAGGGTTTGAAGAAGAATCAACGGCTGGCAAGAGTTATTCGCCGTTCAAACGGCACTGATGTTGTTATCCGTGTCTATAGCAGACGAAGTCCTGTACTACCTCGAAGTTATGTCTGTCTATTGTAACGTTTTGTCCAATTCGTCCATTTTCTGTGTCCTTGTTTGATGACAAAATATACTTCGTTTTGCCTTCATTAACCATCAAACCCATTTTTGGCGTTTCTGTTTCAATGCTCACAAAAGCACGCTTCCTTCTTCCCATTACGTCAATATCGTCTGCATAGGCGAGTAATTGTACAGACTTTCGAAAGATTATTCCTCTGGTGTTGACGTTTGAGTTTTGTGCAATCTTTTCAAGTGCGATGTTGAAGAAATAGCATGACAGTCGACTTGTCGAAAACCTTTCAACATCAAAGGTCTCGGTGAGCTCTTTACTAACCTGAACGGAGCAGAGTGAAATATCCAAAAGAGTTTTGTAGGGATGCCAAAACCAGTCATGGCTCTGCGCAGCTTATCTCTGTAAATATTGTCATACGCGGCCTTGCAATCGATAAAAAGATGGTGTATGTCGATATTAAACTCTCAAGTTTTTTCCAATATCTGCTGTAATGTGAAAATTTGGTATATTGTTGACTTTCCTGGTCTAAAACCACATTGATAAGGACCTATCAAGTTGTTGACATGGGGTTTCAGACGTTCACATATTACAGCAAACAAAGTCTTACAAGCGACGTTAAGGAGGCTTATCCCTCTGTAACTGGCGCAATTGTGAGGGTCTTCTTTCTTTAGGATCTCCAGCTGCCTTGAAAAGTTCGGCATCAAGGCCATCCTCATCTGCAGTTTTATTTGATTTAAGTTTGCGTATTGCAAGCTTAACTTCTTTTAGGTCGGCAGGACGGCATTCTTGATCATCGTCCAAGCTGAATGGGGCAATCTGCCTTACAGCAAGATTTGTGTTCTCATCGCCTTTAAAAAGTCTTCAGAAGTGATCTTTCCAGATCCTCAGTATTCTCCGTTCTTTTCACCATGTAAATCTCGTTATACTGGTCGAAAGCAGCCCTTGTCTTGCATCGACATTTGTCTTTTTGTTTGGCTACCTGCCTGCATTCTTTACCGAATTCCTGCCTAAATTGTTTATCGAATGATCTATTTCGTTTCGCAGGCCGGGTGAAACCCATAACTTCAGAAGCAGCGGTTCTAATGGCTTTCTGCCATTGATGTTATTATCCAATGCACCTGGCGACTCGAAATTCGAGGATAATTGATAGCTTTTCGTAACGTGGCTACAACAAGGTATTGGTTCGAGCTAAAGGTAGCCCTCACTAAGTTCGGGCACTGGAAGAGTATTTTGGATCGTGGCATTTTCTTGGGAAATCGCAGTTGTGATATTCCTATTGAGTCATTTTTAATATGACAACAAATATTACTAAGGTGAGGATATCGTTTAAAAAGCTGTTCGGTCTGCAAAGCCGTAAGAAAAGAGTACTGCAACATGAACAGCTCATTTATCAAGGGGTAAACAAATTAAGGGGTTTTTAAGGAATTCTCTCATCAGACACAATATCACTGTTCACTCAGCTTCGATCTAGGTCTTCGTGTTTAAATATTTGTAGCAACATGTGTCTTTTATAAAAGCTTTAAACACCATCATTCTTTAACTGTGTACCCACAACAATTGCATTCAAAACAAAAAAGGTAAAAGAGTTTTGATAAACTTACGTAGTACGTGACAGTCGTGCCAGGCAGGGCGGCTATTAAAATGTTGAATAAATCCTTTTTTTGTCTCCCCAAACGGCTGCTTATTCTTGCGTTGTCATGATTGCCAAGCTTAAAAGTTTTCAAATTTAGTGAAGTCGGACTGAAACTAACTAACTCTACTCACCACCCAATTGGCGGACTTGTGCTTCTTCCACATAACGTCCATCCAAGCATTCACAGATGTTTCCAGGTCCCTAGCATTGGACTTTTCAGTCAGCGACATGAGATTAAAATTAAAAGGCACGTGCGTAGCTGGGTGAGTATCGTTGCCAAAATATTGATCAATAACTTCGATTGGAGAGTAAGCTTCCGCCAGCAACACTCTATCAACACACATAGATACATTTTTAAGGATTAAAAACGATTTGCCAATAATTACCTCTTCTCTCCTCCGTGCTCTTTTTCGTAATTCTCCAAATATGACCTCCACTCGGCCAATAGTACTGCATTTTCAGGCTGATCCCTTGTGTATATGTGTGTGAGGTATTTCTGGTTATTCGGGTCATTTGTAAGACCACTAAGGGGCTCATCGGGATAGGTGCCGTCTTCGTTCACTTTCTCCACAAAAAAGGGAACAGCGTCTATACGGAAGCCGTCAACTCCTCGGTCTAACCAGAACTTCAAGACATTCAACAAAGTCTCTCGTAGCTTTTTGCTCCTAAAGTTCAATTCAGGCTGCTTAATTTGGAACTGATGGAGAAAGAATTGCTGACGTTTTTCGTTCCATTCCCACGCCTTTCCTCCGAACTCACTTATCTTTGCACAAACCATTACTGTCTTTTAAAGCGTCCACTTGAGTTGTATATTCAAACTACTTACCCAATTACATGGAGGCAGTTTTGTTCCAGGGTTTTTTGGGTCATCCACACCATCAGCCCACACATAATAGTCATCATAACCATCCTCACGGTTGATTGACTTTTGAAACCATTCGCATTCATCACTCGAGTGATTTGGTACAAAGTCCAAAATGATTTTAAGCCCAATGCGCTTGGCTTTAGCTATAAGAGCATCAAAATCCTCCAATGTCCCGAAAAGTGGATCAATGTCATAGAAATCGGCAATATCGTAACCGTTGTCTGACATTGGAGATTTAAAAATGGGAGATAACCATGCTCCTGTCATTCCAATCTCTTTTAGGAACTCCAAATTCTCCGTTATTCCTAAGGATTTGTTATTTATTGCAAAACGAAAGAGAACACCAAATTATCCGCTTACCTTTTAAGTCACCTACTCCGTCTCCATCACTATCTTTCCATGATCTGGGATAGATTTGGTAAAGGGATCCGTCTTCCCACCAGTCGACTGTGGCGCTGGTTAAATTAAAACTCCCAAAAATTATTACCAAACAATAAAATATCAGTCTTCTTTCCATTTCGACCTTAATGGCTCTAACGATTGAATTGAACTAAGTTCTTGGGGGTGCCATTTCGCCCTAGAGAAGAAAAACAAACTTGTCCTAACACAAACAATTATTAACTTGTCATAAGTTTTTTAATTTTTTTTTTTTTCAATTAATTGATTAGATCGTCATCGTACGTATGTAAACAAGGACGATAGCAACAAAGTACACAACGATCTACGTACAAAACTACAAATTTTACTAATCAAAAACTTCACTCAAAAGATTCATCGCTGAAATTAACAGGCGTGTTGATAATCCAACTTCAGTTTGTAAATTTTTTGTTTGCGGAAATCACGATCTCCAATCTCCAATTAAAAAAGCTGTGGCTCAAGTTTTGTTACAGTGGAATTGCTGGAAGAAAAAAAATGGAAGAAGAAGTGTTATGTCCAATTCTCTAAACTAAGACCGCAGAGAGTATGTATTGGGAGCTGAAAGAAATGTTTGCCCCGGCTGCTGACGCAAATCAAGCCAATCAACAAATGCTTCAAAACAACTTGAATAGGGTACAGCAATTATAGACAGCTGATGAAAAAATGAAATGTTTCAGGAATTTTGTTAGCCGAAGTTCATCAACGATGCTCTAGGACCGTTTATTGCAGGTAACGAAAAAATTCTGTGTCGACAGTATTGTACAACCTTTCGAGCGAACAACTTTTTCGAGGGCTCTCTCTAGATTCTGAACCTTTCTTAACGGAGATACCAGATATCACTGTCGAAAAAGTTACCTAGGCGGTTAAGAACTCCTTATTATTTTAACTTATTTCCAAGTTTATTGGCTGCTTAGCCAATAGAGGGAGAGTAAATTTCTACCTTTGATCAATTTAAAGTCCCACACTTTGAAGATCATTGAGCGGTTGTTGGGTATTTGGTAATTGACTACAAAAAATAATTTAGCTTTCTGATAACTGACTGAAATCGAAAGTACAAGGATCTTAATGGAAAAACAGACGATTTGTGTGCTGGTTAAATTCGGAAAAGCATTCGGTCAATAATCGCGAGATATAATATGGGTGGGACTCAGACAACGAGGAGATCCAGAGGCTTGTTTGTGGATGATGAAGAATATTTATGATCCCCGGCTGGCGTCATCGAAGTGTTAAAATTCACAGTAAGAGATGTCAACCAAGGAAGCATCTTAAGCCCTCTGTTCTTTACAATAGTTCTAGACAACTGAAAGATAAAGTATACAGGGTATTTTGCATAAGATGCGCCAAAAGCTCAGGACGGATGATTTGAGTAAAGACAAGAAAAAAAAGATTGTGTTTAGGCGGAAGGGGTAGTTTTATAAGAAATTGACTTAATTTTTATGAAAAACTTATCAAAAATCAACTTAACCCCTTACTACCTCTTATTATAGTGTTTTCGAAAGCGAATACTTTGTTCTTTAATAAACATTTTTAGTTAAAGTTAATTCAGTAAATAGTAAGTATCAAAATCAAAATTGCCATATTAAGGCTGTTTTTTATAATCAATGCTCTTATAACTTTGAGCCAAACACAGAAACCCCAAAGAGAAATTGAACTTTTGTCACATATTATGCTAAACACCCTGTATGTCACATAAGTATATCAACCAATCACTGCTGACGATGGAGCCTTCATAAGCAAGGATCCTACATGCTACATCGGCAAAGTAAGAAGGCATGGGTACATAGTATGCTTATAGAGTAAGAAGATTTAAGGATCTAAGTTGCTTACTTCATCTTTGTTCTTGGATTTACTAAACATAATATTTGTATCAAAAGCAAGACAAATTATATGTTTGGTTTAATGAAAAGATGGTCAAAAGAGTTTTAGGTGGCGTATGTTGCATTTGCTCTGTGTAATTGTTTAGTACAAACTCATTTGCAATGCTTCTCAAGTGTCCGCACAGCCTTAGACCTTTCGTTGGTTCATCCTTATGACTTACCACTCTTCGAATACCTAGTCCAATTAGTACAAAAACAACTTCTATCTCCACTGATCCGAGTAAACTTGTATGTTTACTATTCTCTGTTTCATTTATAGTCACTTCTCATTTCAGGGAGTAGAACAAATGGTGTTACACATGGGTGCCTATTGATTCGCACATTTTATTACGCATTCCTTTATTTTGTTTTTGACACAATTATTTTTGTTTACTTCGCATTGCGTGTTTTGTTTTTCTGTTACTTAGATTTTTAATCATTTCGCTGCACAGTTACTTTACATTTCTTATCTTGCTAACCATGTGTTTCGTATTTCCATTGAACTTACAAATGATTATTTGGACTTTATTTATCTCGATAACTGTTTTTTCGCATTTTGTCTTGACGGTAATCTATTGTTTTGGCATTCAAATACTTCGCTCATTATCAGATTATTATTATTGATATGTTCAGTTTTGGTGTTCAACTGAATGTTTTTGTTAATAAAACAATGCACCCAATATGTATTCCGAAATTTGATATTATTTCTAACTAATTGGTTCTGAAAATGCTTCTAAAATATACATATATCTTTGATGATTCTAATCAATTTTCAATAAAGTTTGATGACAAGCTAAGCAAAGAACCGGTACAGTTCAATTTTTGATTATTTCGCTATCGCTTGATTGGCAAAATACCAATCAAACGATGGCGAAATAATCAAAATCTATATAAACAAAAGCGAACTAATCGAAAAACGAAACAATACAAAGCGAAACGAGCCAAATATAAAGTTATCAAAGGCCAAATGATCTTTAAACGAAACGAATGCAAAGCGAAGCGAGAAATATCGAAAAATAAATAAACTAAACAAACGAAAAATTTAACAACAAAATGCGAAACAACAAAAAGCGAAACAACAATAAACGAGATAAAAATGACGAAACGTACCATACCCGTTACACATATTTATAAAAAATGTGGTTATAAAAAATGTGTTGCTTTCAACTCAAATGACGTGAGAAACGCAATTAACTTTTTCTTCGCAAGTAATTGTGAATGGTTTCGTTTTAAATGAACCGATGCGACGTAAGTACACGTTGTGTTTCTTCCCCTCACACTACTCAAAAACGTCGTGTTAAACGAACGAACACGAACTACATATACCATTTGGTTTTACGATCAAATAACAAGTCCAATGAAATGTTGGGTGCAGAGTGAGTGATACTCAACCTGCAGCCGTCGCGTCGGGTCGCATGTGGCCCGCCTCTGCCGGGCCATTTTGGTTTGCCCACCTGCCTTGGATCGAACTGTGATCGTTCTGAATTTGTTTTCTATAGTGCAGTTATTGAAGCGAAAAATATGGTCTTATCCCTGAATTTTTTTTATTGTGAACCGATGAAAATGATTTGAACTCCGCAACCACCCTGGAGGTGGTTTCCCCACCTTCTCGGGGTAGAACTTTTTTTTCAAAATAAACTCGGATATCGATAGAAGGCTTAATTTTAAGGAAAAAATCAAATATTAAGTTTTTCAAAACATCCAATACTTTTCAAGTTTTTGGCAATTGAAAATTCGCAATTTTTTCACGTTTTCCATCTGTTTTTTGCAAATATGTATCTCCAAAACTATACATTTTATCGAAAATTTTATGAAAAACAAAATTGAAGCAGGTTATGAACAATTTGGTTCTTTTTAAAGTATTCTAAGTGCAATATTAAGCTAGATATTAAAGATCAAAGCCATTTTTTATTTTGTCTGAAATTTAATCGATTTGGTCAATGCCATCTAGCGGTGAGCGGATGCATTTTATGGCATGCTAATACAAAAGAGTTTTGTAGTGCTTGAAAGAAGCTTTGAAATGAGCACTATTAAAAGCCTTTTGCACGTAAAATAAGTGAACTGTATTGCAAATAAAGGGAGCATCTCATGTTTTTTCTTTTATGTCAATGGGTTTCATAAGTGCCATTTCCACCAGCAATAATGCTTCAATGACTACATTACTAGTTCAAGTTGACTTGTCATCGCTAGCCACGATTTACATCTACTTTTCGGTCCAAGAAAACCAACGACAGTTCCGAGCGAAAAGTACACAGCCCTTCATGGTCATCACCATCGTCGCCAAACACACAGTTTTCTTATGGCCCGCGACATACACGCTAGCACTTCTTTGTGCCCCTCATAAGGAAAAGGTTGAGTACAGTTTCATAGACAAAAAATAAAATAAATAAAATTATACCGGCACAACGGACTTTAACTAAAAAAGCTCCGCTTATTTCATTTGAAAAATGTCTACTCATATACGAAACAGAATTCCGATGAATAAATAAATTAACTTATTTTGAAGTAATGTATCACAAGGGAAACAACTAACAAGTGAAACTGAAATATGCTATTGTTTGATCTTATAATTCTATATCATCGTATATATATGTCATACATAAATTAGGAGTAATATTCGCTGATGGAAGAGATTTGATTGATATTTGTTAGATATCATTAATTGTGTTTCATAACAAAAGTTGAGATTGCCGATTGATTAAAAGTCAAGTATAAGATATGTAGGTAGTTACGAATTACAAAACAAAAGCTTTATTTATTTATTTTATTTTGACAGTTCAGTAAGGGCTTTTGTTGTGAAATGCGGTAGTGCTTTTTCCGTTGTTAATGTTTATTTTAGTTGCCTTTAGAAGCTTCAAGAATGAGTACTAAAAATTAAACTTAAAGGAAAGTAAAGCCATTAAAATTAATAGACATTCGAAAAAAATATCTCCAGAGTATAAATGTACTCATGGATTAGTTGTATATATTTGCTGAAGACGCTCTCGTATTTCAGTGGTTGATTAGTTTATATTTATTCAATGCTAGCTGACTCGCCCGTCTGGCGACGTCACGGTGTGGCGTAGCTCGGGCCCTACGGTGATCGCATTGAGTAAATTCTAAATTGAGCAAAGTAGCTTCCAAGCCTGTGTTTCAGTAGGATATATAGCCCATGTTATTTCTGTGGTTCTAGACCCTTTCTGCTCCAAATTTTATTTTAACCGGTTCAGTGGTAGGTATGAAGACTATTAAATATATAAACACTACTGAGTGTTGCAGCCGTTAAATTGGCCATGTTAAGCAATCCATAATGCGCTTAGAAAATCTTAGCGATTGTCACCGCTATTGCGTCGTTGCGGGATGGTTTTATTCGGTCATTCTTTTCTTGGTTTCATGTCGGTTGCTCTGCAAGACTGTTGTTATTTGAAGTGTCATAAGGTGAATGTATCGGTAAAATTGTAAAGAAATTTGAATCGAGTGGAAGCATTACGGGTGTTATGAGGCCTGCACATCAACGGAATGCACGCTCAGGCGAAAACATTGCAAGTTCAATTGTTGCCGATAGTAGGAATTCATCAATTTTTGATTACTTGCCAGCAATTGTAAGCGTCGTGCACCAAATTTTGGGGTAGTTTAAATTTGTAACAGTTTCTCCATCCTTATAATGTTCAAATGACGCAACAATTGAAGCCTGCATCGAGCCGTTAATAGATCCACTTCTTGGGTGTTGGAAAAACAGATAATTAGCAGTGTTTTATTGAACACCATTTTCCTTAGCGATGAGTCACATTTTGCACTCGGTGAGTGAAACCAAACTCCCTCTTATGGGGCTCAGAAAACTCACAAGTGATCGAACATCGAAGTGGTGCCTTGACATTTAGTGACTGTTTGGTGCGTGCTCAATGGTCTCAAGGTGTCATTGGTCCGTATTTCTTCGATTATTCCAATAGACAGATTGTTAAAGTTAATTCGGATAGAGATGGTCGAAAGAAAACCGATTTTTCGGCAAGCAATCAATGAGCATGTTTTGGACGATATCTTTTTTCAACAAAATGGAATAACAAGCCAAACAACACGACCAACTGTGGCTTTGTTACGTGGAAAGCTTCTGGGTCGCGCAGTTTCGGGTTTTGGGGACGATAACTGAAAACCAGTATCCTGCACTTTGACACCGTTTGAATTATTCTGAGGGCTACGTAAAAGTCCTTACGCGATTGGAATTCGAACTCTAGATGCATTAAAAACAAACAGGAATCATGATTTGGATGAGATTCTTCACGAAATGTGATGCCAAAAATTGAAATTACTTCAAAAACATGCTGCGAATCTTTCCGAGACGGGCATTTGAATGATATTACTTTTCGAACTTAATGGCGAAGTCCAAATTTCAAGAAAAATTGAAATTTTCTTCCTAAAACTTTTCACTGTTTGTGCAGCTTTACTTTTAAGCCGAGATGTATACAACCCTTTATCTCTTTCTTTTTACAGAATAGTTCATTTAGTAAGCTTTTAAAACTAATAAGTATGAATCTACTATCTTACCAGGGTGCACTGTCTTAGTAACGCCAGTAAAACTAGCTACCGTGCTGCCTGTTCATGTGCATTCAATTAAAGACGTAAATCTTCAATTGTATTCAATTAAAACTACGTATATTTCATGCTAGAGGTTGCCTTGATGGGCAAATTCCCCAACTTTTTGTTCTGTGAGCATCCTGAAAAGATCCTAAAAACTATACAGAAAAAGAGACTTGTCAAAAGCGTCCAATTATTTTGTGGTCCTTCGAGCCGGATGTAAATGGACACGAAGCTGTATTTTATCTCTTGAGTTGCGGTCACTTCTAACGCTAGTAAGCAATTAAGGCTCACTGCTCTTATTTACGTCTAAATACAATTGAACTCTTTTACTTTCTTCAAATGAACGTCTGACGCCTGACGATGCTGACCTTTTACCACTCAAGTAAAAAAACCGATTGCAATTGAAAGAGAATATGTCAAAAAAAAAAACTAAATTCGGGTCGGCCTTTTACCAAATGGTTGAAAAAAATAACCAAACAAATAGCTGCGTCTCGTCCCCGCTAGACTTTTTATTAGTAGCATTTCGTTTCTTTGAAGCTTTGTTCTCAAATCAACAATGGCTAACTCAATCTTTTCATTTCATTAGTTAAATGACGAGGGGGGAAGCTTTATTTCTTTAAATTTTCATTCAAAGCAATTCTACACTGTTAGCTTTTGAAGGTTCTTTTTTTCTTTTTATTCGAGAAGAAAATCAAACCTCACACAAAGATTGGCACTTAAGATAAAATGCTTTGGTTTTGTGGGACTGAGTTTTGTTTTTTACAGTCAGTCGTGTCAAAGAAATTTTTCATCTCGAATCCTGTGACGAAAATGCTTGGGAAAGAGAAACTTCTTCTGAAAACAAATTTGTCCTTTCCTTTTGGAATCATTGCTGTCTGAAGCATTTTCGCATTTTATTTGGATGTTCTTTTACATGTTTTGTTGTGGTCCATTAGAGTTAAGAGTTTTTTTTTTCTGTTTCTAATTTGTCAGTTTTTTCAGTAATGCGATGATGATGAAATGATATTCATAGAGTTCGCAATACGAGTACATATATGCTGCTTTTGTTTATGAGTAACAATAGAATACGCAGTGGTTGGGGGTGTACTATTCGGGAAGGCTTTGATTGATGTCAACTTTTCGGCGCGGTGACAAGATGTTGCAACTTATCACATACGTCAATTGTGCTTGCTATACCTCCACGCGGTAACCACTGGCAACTGGGTTGCTCCATCCGGAAAGGACTTGTAAGAAGGTAAGTGTTGACAAAGTGACAATGGAGAAATAGACCAACACTATAATGCTCTGCGAGTAATGACTGGCTGCCCGAACCTCAAAGCTTTTTGGGAATGACTGACCGGATATACTTGATAGACAGTGGACTTCAACAGTCAAAACAAGCAGAAACTCTTGAATGACCTACTCCGACACATTTGTATTAAAGGTCTTTAAGAGTTCTCTCACTACTACTGGGACAGGGTATTGAAGTAGATATGAGCTTCTGGCGAGCCAAAGGCAGCTCTCATACCCCTGTAGCAGAGTACTGACACCGCGTTTTCCGGGCTTTAATGTCCGAGGATATTCCTAAAGGACCTGGCCCTCCAGGTTGTAGTTTGTGCGTAGGCAAAACTACGCAGCCACGTAAAGCGATAGAATGGGCCGGTTATAAAGAAAATGAAAAACTGTTACGTGCGGATTTATCGTTAGAAGTAGGTGGAGGGAGAAGGTTATCAGTCCAGTCAATGAGCGTATAATGACCATCTGCATCAGGGCTGAATTCACCAGGATTAGCCTAATATGCACCCATGCCCCCAATAAATAGAATCACGAGATCTCCAAAGAGCTCCTCAAGGAAACAAACAATGAATAGAACCTCAGAATCGTATGCTCGGGCATAAAAAAGGAAATCTATACAAGGACACAGAACATCGACGAATTGGACTAAACGTCACAATAGACAGACATAACTTGGAGGTAGTACCGGACTTCGTCTACCTAATATCCGCTATAGACACGGAAAACAAAATCAGTGCGGAGATCAAACGGAGAACAACTCCTGCCAACCGTTGCTTCTGTGGGTTAAGAAGGCAATTGAGAAAAAAAACCCTCTCCAAAAAAAAGAAAAACAAGGTAAATCTTTATGAGACCCTCATCACCCCAATCCTGCTTTACGCCGTGGAAGCATGAACCGTATCGAAAGCGGATGAGGAAGCCCTTGGTCGTTTCGAAAGAAAAGTACCTACTCTTATTATTAGAAAAGTACTGTTATTTGGTCCCGTATGCGAAGACAATGTGTGGAGAAGAAGATACAACAACGAGCTGTACGAGCTTTATCTCGATATGGGCTTGGGCATAGCTAGAAGAGTACGCATCTTGAGGCTACGCTGGTTTGGCCATGTAGAGTAGATGGACATCAGGTAAACATGCTCACGTCCTTACGGATTTGATGCAAACCGTTCTAAACAAACTAGTTAAATGGGCGAGAGAAAGTAACCTTTACCAGTAAACACAAAACTCCACAAGTAGTGACTCCATTATCCAATGGAATCTCACTTATACTTTCAGGCGAAGCTGAATATTTAAGTATCATCCAAGTTAAGCTGGAAATCCAATATACAGCAAGGAATCAGGAAATCTTCCGTAGCCCTTTTTTCCTGTAAAAAAGCTTTTGGTAATAAATGAAGTTTATCCTCTCTCTCTGGCTCTACAACGCGGTCATAAGACCAATACTCACCTACGGAGTAGTTAGAGTAGATCTTGATGAAAGCTCTTACTGCGATAGTCTTAGCAAGGTCCAATGAAAAGATTGTTTGTGTGTAAGCGGATCAGTGAAATCAACACCTTCAGCTAAACATACTCCTTAATCTCACAGCATTTGGAGCAAACAAATGGCCGCCAGTACAGCCATTTGTATCGGAGCTTTCTCCCAATGGATCAATACTTAAATCGTCAAGCTACAATCATGAATCTGTTCAGATCAATCTCTTTTCTCTTGTCACTCCGACTGCAACCCCCCCCCCCCCCCCCTCCCATTTGGTTTAATCAACTTAATTGCCGGACATTGCTAGACAAGCCATAAGACTTGGCGTTTCCTCTAGCTGCTTAGAAGAGGATTAGAAAGAGACAGCCCACACCTCCTCGGCTCACACCTGCGCTCTCCATCAAAAGAAGGCTATATCTGGGAAAATATTTTCTTGATGATCAAGCTGTGGTAGGGGTACCCGGGGCTAGTTGGCTCAAGGGACAAGTAAACCATTTCTTTCAAGTTTATTCCACATGTTACTACGAGCACACCTGCCTACTGAGTCTCTCTCATATTATCTTTCGTTGGTGTCGGACATCGGTCGTGTATTATCCAAAAAAAAGATTTTGCGCAGGTCAGAAATTCTTTTGTTTCCTTTTCTTTTTCTTCTTTCTTATGGGTGACTTAAAAAAAAAAATGAAGACATGTGTGCGGAAAACTGCGGCGAAACCCAAGGTTTTTTTTTAAGTTTTTAGTTTGTTATCACAAGAAGTGGTTTTAATTTGTTTATTTAATTTAATTTTTTTTTAATTTATTTTGTGATACCACGACTAGTGGATTTTGTTTGTTAACTTAATTTAAATTTATTTTATTCATTTTCTTAAGTTTAGTTTCTTTTGTATACTATTACCTATTTTTTTTTTTTTTTTGTTGGAGGTTTTTAAAATACCAACTGGAGCACTCAGACCTAAATACCGGTCCATTTTACTACCAGATAGCAACCTTCTATTTGTTATAGCTTTCCAGATGTTCGGAGAAAAACCAAAAGACGCTGCCATGATAAGGAGCCTAAGTTACCAGCTCTCACCATGTCTGCGTCGAGTATCTGTAACCTCATGCGAGAAAAAAAGCAGGACATTCACAGAGGAAGTGCTCTGCGGTGTCCTCATCTTCCACAAGATTCACAGAGTGTGGAATCACTTAAGCCTTACACGTTTAAATGCTTGGCAAAAGAGAAGTGCCCGCTGGCAACGCCAATAAACTTTCTAAAGTCTTTTCTGCTATGATCTAGCAAAAATGTTGTAGTCTTATTACTGACGTTGGGGAGCATACGCTTGGTTTGTCTGCATCCAATGGAGGCATTATGCCATCTACGATTTTGCTCTTCGCAGATCCAATCGTTGATTGAAGCCCTCACTGAGGACGCTGGCAAACCTGCCTAGCAAGTTCATCGGCGATCTCATTTCCAGTTATGCCGTGATGGCCCGGAACCCAAATGAGACTCAAGGAATTTAATCTTCCGATCACTTTCGAATTGGTTAGAGGGTTGAGAAGGGCCCTAAGCACAGCTTGCCTGTCGCTGCAAACAAAGATACTTCTCCCCGTCCATCCACTGTTCGTTACGTGGCTCAAGGCCATTAGGATAGCATAAGCCTCCGCTTGGAAAATGGATGCGTATGATCCCAAAGATGAGTGCAGTCGTATGTCGTCGTTCTCAACAAAGGCACCAGCATCAAGACCCCTTGTCGGTCTTGGAGCCATTTGTGAAGATACGATAACAGTTCTTTCCAGGCTCAGATTCTGGAGCGAACCAGTCCTGAACCGAAGGAAAGCTGTCTGAGTAATTTTGTCGCAGTTTGAGCCTTGGGATCATCGTGTCAGACGGCATATCCATTAGACGTGAGTCAAAAAATATGCTGCTTGCGAGTTCCTCAAAGCTCCAGTGCGAATTGTGCCAGAGACCACATCGCTTTAAACGATAAATGGTCTTGAGAGTACACCCCATGATGTAGGACTCGACAGTGCATCGAGAGCAGCTCCCGGTGTGCTGGGGAAGGCTCCATTAACACCAAGACAAACTGTTCTTTGAAGTTTGGCAAACGAGGCAATAACGTATTTACGCGAGAGCTTATTCCACCAAACAACTGACGCATAGGAGATGATTGGTCTTATCATAGCCGTATAGATCCAAAGGACCCTTTTCGGTGAAAGACCCCATGTCTTGCCAAAGGCTCCTTTACATTGCCAGAAAACTGACAGTGCTTTAGTAGTTTTAGACTCGACATGTTTTGACCAAAGAAGTTTGTTATCCAGGATTACTCCAAGATGTTTGACTTCATTTGAAAAAGGAATGTTGACGCCTTTAAGCGTAAGTTGGGTCAGACCAGTCAATTTTCTACGTCTCGTGAAGAGGACAACCTCGGTTTTAAGAGGATTGACGGAGAGACCGTTTCTAACACACCAGGTGTCAATCATATAAAGCGCAGCCTGTGCTCGGGAACAGACAGCTTGGAGGCTGGAGCCAACCGAGAGCACGGCGACGTCGTCTGCATATGCTTGGGCATGAACGTTAGAACCTTTGTTTCATTCTATTACTTATAGTTAACAATTACTTTTAGTTTTTAGTTTCAAATAAAATTGGCTTTTAATTCTATTTGCTTATAGTTTTAGTGGAAATAAGAATACAGTAAGGTTACCCCATTAGCCTTCGCCAACTAACCCCGGTATTGGGTTAGTTAGTTGACCAGCTTGAGGTCGTATTGTAAAACGTCTCAGTATTAACAATGTTCAGAAGACATCCTCTTTTCATAATGCAAAAATAATGTTTTATAAGAAGGTTTTTTCCGTTTTGATATCTCTTAAAAAAAGAGATTAGAAAATTTTTAGTCTACTAACCTCGGTCTCTACTACTGTATAATCGAAGGGAATTTCCTTAGAACCGTGATGAAACCAAAAACCGACACAAAGCAAAACAGTAGAATACAATTGTTTTCCATAATCTTAGTCTTCTCTATGTTCGAACTTTTGTAGTTGCCTCGTTTTTCCATAGTTTCATTTCTATCGCCTTTGAATAGCCCACACACTTTTTTCATGAATTTGTTATTTTAAAATTCTTTTGATGTTCTGTCTGCTTTTTATCTTTAAATATCGATAGCTAAAAGGCTAAACTTTTTGAATCAGTACTACAATTCTTATATATTACAGGCCTAAAATAATAAACAGTAGCGCCATCTATTATTTAGTTCTCATATTTATTCAATGTTCTTAGAACAACCGCCTCCTTTGGTAACAATAGTATCTGATCAGCATATGTCCGGTCACCCTTTCTGCGTTGAGACTTTTCAGTTACTACGATATATTCCAAGTCCTGTGGAATATCTTGAAATACTGAAGCCAAATTCACCCACTCTACGTTGTCCATCAAATTAAGCAGCGTTACAAACGTGTGTTCTTTTGGAAGAGATCTTAGAGAAAACATAACTCAAAAGCCAATGCCTCAGACGGAAATGTTATCAAATTACCTTTTGATAGCTAAGACTGTTTCACTAAATGCTTTGACAACAACATCACCATCTCGCATTGTTTTCTCCGACCTTAAGCTCTGAAGTTGCTTGTAGACATTGAGGTGACTATAAGGAATACCACGTTCTCTCTTTACGTTGACTAATTTATATAAGTTAGAAACTGGCAGCCAAGTCTTGGAAGCTGTTGAAAATCCCGCATTCTTTTCATCACTCCATTGGAACGGCGAGCGACATATGTCTCTAGATAGTTTCTCATACATTTCTGGGTTGGAGTTGCAAGCTTGTGGATCCTTCGTGTCATTCCATGATATCCAAACATCAGTCATGCCAGTTTCATCGCCCAGGTATGTAACACTGGCTCCGGGAAGTGTCAACAACAACATGTTCAGCATATCAATGCGATCGCTTCCAAACCTTGAACCAATCCGTGATGAATCGTGGTTTCCAAGCTGAGACAGAATCAATCAAAAGTAAGATGAAGGACAATATGAAGATACTTACAACCCAATTGGCCGTGTTGCCTTCAGGCATCTTTTCCAGCCAGGAGTTGATAACCTGGGCAAAGTGATTGGCATCTGACTCATTTTTCAAGTAAGTCATCATTTGGAAGTTGAAAGGAAATTGGGCTCCGGGATTTGTTTTGTTGCCAAAGTACTGCATGACAATATCAATGGGAGACCAAGTTTCAATCATGAGGACCCTTTTTAAAGAATACACAATTTGATTTTATGAATAACTTTACAGCGTAGACATGAGGCGTACCTGTCTTCAACTCCAGTTTTGGCTTTGAAATTTTCCAGCAATTGCCTCCATTCCAACACCAATTCCACACATTCTGGTTGGTCAACAGTGTAGATGTGTTTCAAATAATCAGCTGATTCTGTGTCGTTCACGTCTGGATTTCGTGGCTCATCTGGGAAGTTCCCATTAGCATCTGGAGCAACTTCATAAACATTTGGTACAGCATCACAACGAAAGCCAGAGACTCCCTTCTCCAACCAAAACGTCATCACTTTCTGCAATGGATAAGTGAAAAAATACAAATTTCAAACCATAAAGGGCCTCTTTGCTTGCGTACATTCAAAGCCTCCTTGACTCGTGGATTGCGATAGTTGAGATCTGGCTGTTTGGCCAAAAACGGATGATAGTAATATTCCTGACGTTGCTCGTTCCATTCCCATGCACTTCCACGAAACACACTCATCCAATTTGATGGCGGGTGTCTGGTGCCATTTATCATCTTGCCAGGATGCCAAATATAGAAATCCTTATATTCAGGGTCACGTGCAACAGATTTTTGGAACCAAACTGACTTATCGCTTGTGTGGTTTGGCACGAAGTCGAGCAAAATTTTGATGCCAAGCTCATTTGCTTTTTGTATCAGAGCATCAAAGTCGTCCATTGTACCGAAAATTGGATCGATTGCGGTGAAGTTTGAGATGTCGTAGCCGAAATCTGCCATTGGAGACTCGAAGATCGGGGATATCCATGCCGCTGTGATGCCAATTTCTTTCAAGTAGGGCAGTTTTTCAGCTATACCTGAAGAAAGACAACAAAAAGTAGGGTCATTTGATAATTGAAGCTGTTGTTTCAGTTTCAATTCACTCTTCAGAGACAATTCAAGAGCTCCGTTTAACGATTTCCATGGCTACCGTGTCGAAGCTGATGACTTGATCCACTTTTCATCATAACATGAGAGTGTCTGATAGTCTCAGCATCACGTTTTGGTATTCAAAAGACTTACAATCTTATTGATGCCAACTGCCAAACAACTACTCAAAAATCTTTATTTACCTCTCAAATCTCCCACTCCGTCTCCATCGCTATCCTTGAAAGATCTCGGATAGATTTGATAAAACGAGGCAGTTTGCCACCACTTGTCATTACTTGATTTTGATTTGATTTCTTCACCTGAAATTACTATTACAGAGATTAGAAGAACAAACACCGTTTTACTAAAATTCATTGAAAAAAAACTCTATTAGAATCGTAAAAAATTGTTATGAATGTAAAGAAGCGGCAGGCACTCTTTTCTTTTTATATGAAAATCTTTGAATCAGTATTTATCTTGTGATTGTTTGTTTGTTTTTGTATTGTCTTGATTCAATTAACTAAAATTGTTGTCAAATCAAATCAACATGAAGTAGTCAGTTTATCTTGATCAGTGATTACGCACTTGTGTGTTTACGGAATTTAAATTAATTTGTTTTTCATTGTCAGACATTTTTGTTTACAGATCGAGATAAAGAGACTGCCATTGGTTTAAAAAGAAAATTTAACTGCGCAAAATCTGCCACGACAAAGGAATACATTCTGAGGTTTGGGTTTGTTCGTTGAAGCCCTGAGGTTACCCTGTGGTTGCCACAATGCGTTTTTTGAAAAACCTTAACTTGACATTAATGTCAAACTTATTACCTCGCTTAGCTTTAAGTTTTTGCTGGGCGAGTTCAAAAAGTGAACAGGGTTGTCAAATGGCTTTTTTTTCTTGAAATAACAGAGATGTGTGGTTATTTTGTGATTTATAGTTTTTGAGAACAAAAAACTCAGGTTTTTTTGACGGCTCATATGTTTAGTTTTACCCACTTTTGCAATGCAAAATTTCGTTCAGTGATTCGGCTCTGTTGAGGACCTACCATTAACACCTTACCACTGGTGGGGGGATATTAATAGCATGCACTCAATAACTTTATCAAACCATTCTTTACCGCTGGTGGGGAGAACTTAATGAGAAAAAACACTAGTCTGATTGCCGTTCTAACTGCAAGTGTTCTTTATTCAAATAATATTCTTCTTTTGTACTAATTAAACGCTTACGCGTAACTTAGTTTAGCTTAGGAAATAATATGTACACAAAATCAAATTGCCTAGTAGACAGAAAGTGCAATTTGTGAGAATTGATAAATTTGATATGACCTGCGTTCGTGCATCGGTGCTGTTGAACTCGTTGTTCAGTTGTTGAAATATGATTCTGGGAATGCGTTTTCATATTTGAGTTGTCATCGTTTATTTGAATTGTGATTCCGAATTCATTCATATTGTTGTCACAACAGGCTCTTTTTTGGTGGAACGGTTACCTTAATAAGCAAATTTGACAAATTTGAAGTAGGTAAAGAACCCCAAAATCTTTCGTTGAAACACCATTTTACCCATTAAACGTTACTGTTTGGTGCGCTTTATAGGCGGAATCCTTGGCCCATCTTATATATAAAAATTAATCGCAAAATGTGTTGGTAAGCGCATAACTCAACATGGCCTGGACCATTTTGGCCATTTTTTTTTTGTGTTGTGTTTGTTATTGTCAGGAGTAGGTTCTTATGACATAAAATTTTTTAAAAATTGTGCGGATATTCCCACAGGAACGGGATTGGGAACGGAAACTTAGGGAACTACTGGACAGGTTTCTAAAACGATTCCGGCATTAGGGGTGCTACATTATCCCCCTCCATCAGTAATTTAGATTATATATGTCATCCCTATAATCCTACAGGAACAGAAACGGGAACGAAAACCGGAACCTTAAAGTTACTTACCGATTTCAAAAATTCCTTCAACTCTACGGTGTTACATTATTCCCCAGTGACAATGACTTAGAAATGGTTCCTGTCAAGGTTTGATCCCAATATTCCCACAGGAACGGGGTTGGGAACGGAAACTTAGAAACTACTGGACAGATTTCTAAAATTCTTTCGGCATTAGGAGTGCTACACTATCCCCCTCCATCAGTAACCTAGACTTTATTTCATCCCTATAATCTCACGGGAACAGAAACGGGAACGAGAACTCGAACCTTTAAGTTACAGATTTCTATAACCCTCCCTGCATTAGGATTGCTAGATTATCCCCCTCAATTAGTAATTTAGATTATATTTCATCATTATAATCCCTCGGGAACAGAAACGGGAACGAGAACGTAAACCATAAAGTTACTTGACCGATTTCAAAAATTCTTCCAGCTCTAGGATGTTACATTATCCCTCAGTGACATAGACTTCTATTTCACATATCTGCACGGTAACGGAAGATTCCCACATAAACGGGGCTGGGAATGCAAACCTAGAAACTACTGGACAGATTTCAAAAATTCTTTCGTCATTGTGATAGTCCCAAAGTAAAAACGATTAATTTTTAATCCCCAACTTCCCACTTAAGCGGAAAAATGAGAACGGGAACCATAAAACTACATACCCGAGCAACGCCGGGTGGCTCAGCTAGTATTTTCTATAAAGACGATACCGGCCACAATGTAACTATGAATAAACAGTGCTAAAGAGCCATAATAGCCGACTTTTTAGTTCCTCAGTTGAATGGTATTGGAGTGGCAGAGCTTTAGTGTCAACAAAATGGTGCAATATCCCAAAACAGCACATGATTTCCTTGAATAAATTCTAAATCAGTATGTATATTTCAGAAAAAATATGGATGCGGCTCTGGCCAGAGCTAAACGAGCTTTTGCTTTGATAAGGCGACTATTTTACAACAGAAATATTGAAAACAGGATGAAAGGGATTTCCTTAATGGCCCTCATAAGGGAAAATGATTGTCTATAGCCGAGTTCACACTGTACAATTAGTTGGACAGACTTCGTTTGATGATAGTTGGATGGTTGGATGTAGTTTGCGTTCACACTTATCAAGCTTGTCGTCCAACTTTATGTCATATACTCTTCCACTTCGTCCAACATCTAGATTTTCAAAAATATTTGAAAACCATCCAATAAGTTGATCAAACGGTCGTCTGAGGGTTCACACTATCAAGAATTGGTCGTTCAGGCCCGTGTGGTTTAATGTTATAAAGTCTCAAATATAAAAGATTTGGGTGTTTGACTGTCTGCGTACCTGTCTTGGATTGCACATAACACCAGAGTCGGAGTACATAAAATACTATCCCAATAAGGTCCTTTATAACGGGGATCAAACGAACAGAATCGACAACTTCAACATAAAACCTGCCCGAGGTCAGACTGCAAGAGCGATGGCTGCCACAAATCGCCAGATCTTTGGGGCATTTAAAATATATTCTTTTTACTCCCTCGGGCTTATCTGCGTAGACAGAAGAATTCACGTAACCCCACAAAAAAAAAAACTCCAGCGGTGTTTAGTCGCCTGATTTTTTTTTTTTTTTTTTGTCTTATATTTTCATTTTGAAAAATGCAAATGTTTCATCCTCGTTAAAAAAAAAAAAAATTAATGAGCTTTAGCGTTCAATCGCTTATCACGCTCTTAAGAAATACTCAACTTGACACCCTTGCATTTTGGCAGCGAGATTAATGGCTTGTCATTCTTGTGGCAAACAAATTACCTTGGGTGTCCTTAACATGGACAATATCGAATGAACCTGGATGCCTCTCGCGGTTGACGACTGTGTTGACACGTCTCAAATTTCTTCCTCCGGTAATCATGCATAAGTTTCCTGAATCGAACTTGATGTAAACTTTGCCATTAGAGATGTCGACTTGATGTCGTTAGCCTTTACCAATGGGTCGGGATAGCGGAAAGGACCGTCATGTGTGACCAAGAATGGGACTCCCTTAGAACCAAACTGGGTCTAGCGAACCTTGCACAGCTTGTACTTGGCTTCCTCAGCAGAAATGCGATGGATGGTGAAGCGTCTCTTGCTATCATACATCAAACGGAAGTATTCACCAGTCTTTTCGATGGTGATGACATTCATTAATCCAGCTGGGAATGTAGGATCGGTGCGTACCTTGCCGTCAACTTTGATCAAACGCTGCATGACAATCTTGGTAACTTCATTTCCAGTTTGAGCGTACTTTAGACGATTTCTTAAGACTTGTGTGGGCCTGTGATGGACGAGGGGCAAAAATTCCTCCAAGTTTGTCCGACATCCATGCTTTTGGTGTTGCTAAACGCTTCAAATGTGTTTTGGGTCCTCGCGCCATCTAGCAAGAGCATAAAAAAGGAAAAAACCAGTGGAGGTAGCTCACTGGTTGAGGTGAGTGAGGTGAGTTACCTCCAGTGGTTTAAGACTTGAAATTATGTAAAAATCGGACTCAACAGTGATTTCGTTTTCAGACAATTTATCGAACATATGCAGTGCTCAGTTTGGAATGTAAAATCAAACTGAGCATAAATCGAGAGAACACTGAAAACCCTGGAGCACCCTTTATATACCTGTGAGCTGGCCGTCATTCGTCAGTTGGAAACCAGAGTTCGTCGCATTATTGCCCCAGCTGCTCGGAAAATTTTTCACTCGAGACAGCCGTGGGGCAAATATGCCCGAAACCTTTTTAAATCAATGGCATAAGAATATCTTTTAGTTTAACCTATTTCCATGATAATGAAACTTATTTTTGCGTGTTTTATTTCATTTTAAATTTGTATGTCTAAACAGAACATCTCTTAGTATACCCTTTTGTGAATGGTTCATTTTGCATCTGATAAGTTATCGAAATCAATTTCTAAATCAAAGGATTAAACACTACCTCAAGATGGTATTTCCCTCAAATCCTCTCCAAAGATTATCTCACCACTCATACGGTTGATACCACCACGAAGGCTAACTCTGGATTTCAAGAGCCGGATGCTCATTTCGCTCGTTTTTTATTGTCTTCAAATCTAATTTATTATCTTAATAAAATCTTCGTTGCATTGAAACCTGATATGGGAGCTAAGTATATTGTTTGTTTTAATTTTACATAAATAGATTTCGACTAATCGAATGCTGAGATCGTTATATTCAAAGTCCAAGGCGATAAGCTGACGGGGGTCTGCAACCACTTCAGTAAGTGTGTTGTTGGATGAGAAGGTTTCAGGAGCGAAACGAACCAGTATCAATATATATATATATACTATCGTCCTTCAAACTGATCGATAAAGGTAACTGACTTTTGCTCTTTGTGAAGCCAGATAACTGGTTGCTGCGTGTGCATTTTTATAGACAGCAACATAGCCGTAAAAGCTTTTACACCCATAAAATATGTCATGAAACACAATCTGGAACAAAGTAGTGCAGAAATTTTAAGAATTTTTAACACAATAAAAAAATTAAATAGGGTGGCCCAACAGAGCAAGAAGCTACGAGGCCTAGCGTAGATAGATAGATAGATAGATAAATTCTTTATTTCATCAATAGTTTAACAATAAGGTTTTTTTAAGAATAATTACATGGCAAAACTGCCGTCTGCCTGAAATGACATTTCGTATGATTTTTAAAGAATAAAAATAGGAAAAATGTAAAAATACTACTAAAATAATTATAAATACAATAGTTACTTGAATAGATTAAGACTTGGTACTGGCGTAAATTATGCATTTTTTAATTTAAAAATGTATGGAAATAATTTAAATAAATTTTAAAGTTAAAAATGTATGGAAATAACAGTTTTCGAACGATTTGAAACTTTAATGAAAGCATTCTATCAATTTTTACATGATTTGAAACACAAAGAAAATTATTAATTAACGTACATAGTTTGATTCTCATAATATAATAAAGTTTTCAATTTTACGTGATTTGAAACACAAAAGAATAATCAATTTTAAATGATATGTAACATTAAATTTTACGTGATTTGAAACACAAACAAAAAGCAATTTAGAATATAAAGCGGGATTTGTATAAAAAACTGCAACAACTGAAAAAGAAAATTCGCTGACTTATGGGAAACTGTTGCGATAAATAAGCGCATGTTTGCAAAACTTAAACAAGGTTATCCAACCCAGAGACCCATTTAAAACATCATAAAGTCGTGATAATGACATGAAACTCTCCTGGAAATATAAACGACGAATTTCCTGTAACATTGGACAAATAGCCAAGAAGTGATAAATATCTTCTTTCTCTCTTCTGTTACAAAGACTACAATTTTGCGGTAAATCATCTCGGTATGGTATGAAGTTAAGATGTAAAATTTCAACTCTAGCTCGAAAAATGGTCCCTATTTCGACAGCTGAATATTCTCTTCGAAAATAACCTGCATCCGAAGTTATTTGGTGATTTAACTGCCTGTATATGTTTCTGGATGGAGACGAATTTGCTCTAGCGAGATTTTCTATAAACGTTTTATGGTCAACTTTTGCAATCACATCTGCAAACTGAACTGGCCAATCATCAACGTTTAACTCTGTCAAATATAGAGAAGAGTCATGGCTTAAAGCTAACTCATTCCATTCCCGGAAAGGAGAGGCATTGGTTTGAAGCAATTTTTTCAAAATTATTTTGTGTAGACAAGTATTATTTCTTTTCATTATTTTAATAATGAAGTCTGCGTTAGCTTTTAGGTTTTGTATGTATATTGGTGTTATACCTGACTCTACATAAATTGCATAATTTGGGGTTGAGTTTGGTAACCGAAATAAGCGTTTGAAGAAATGTCTTTGTAGACTTTCGAAAGCTTCAAGTTTAATATATCCAAACACTTGTACACCATAGCACATACATGTATTAACCGTTGCATTAAAGACTCGGTATTTGGACTTCAAATCAATACTTTGGTTGGAAAAAAAATTTGTCCACATCATATTTAGGGCTAGTTTAGCTTGATTGCTTTTTTCATTAGCGTGTTTTACAAAGCTAAGATTGTAAGTCAACAGAACTCCCAAATATTTAAACTCTTGCACAACCTCAATGTGTGTGGAATTAAGGGACCATCTTTCTTCTGGGAGTCTTCTAGTGCTTCTCGATTCAAAAATAATAATTTTAGTTTTATCTGTATTGATATGCAAGCCCCAGGTCTCACAAAAAGAGTTTAGTCTGTTTATTTGCAACTGCAGCGAAAATGGGTTGTCAGCAAACATCACCAAATCGTCTGCATATAGCAAGACTTTAATCAACGTGTTAGCGAAAAGAACTCCGCCAGGAAGAAGGTCACTGATCTCATCGATGAACAGAGCGAAGAGTAGTGGGCTGAGGACACATCCTTGAGGAACACCTGCTGTTGTTTCAAAGGTACTCGAGAACTCAGACCCATCCCAAACCTTTGCATTTGACGATGAAACTAATTTAGAATACATCATAAGAAACTTTCGTGATAAACCTAAACATGATAATTTATAGATTAAAGCCTGTCTATTGACTTTATCAAAGGCAGCTTTGAAATCGATAAAGCACGTATACAGCTTCTTTTTATTTTCGATGAACTTTCTTGCGATGCTGGAAATAGCAAAGATATGGTCCATAGTCGAAAACCCTGGGCGGAAACCAGCTTGAAATATATTTAAACGATTGCTCCCCTCAATCCAGTTTGTAAGCCTTTCATTTAGAATTGCAGAGAAAATTTTTCTTAACGAATTTAAAATCGAAATTCCTCTATAATTTTCTGCAACATTTGCATCACCTTTCTTATAAATAGCGAAAATCATGGCTGAATTAAAACTGCTAGGTATACACGCATCTTTGTACAATCTATTAAAAAATGTAACGAGATGAGTTTTGAAGTCGGTAGTACTATTTTTATAGAACTCAGCTGGAATACCGTCTATGCCTGGAGCTTTATTGTTCTTCACCTTATGTAATGTTGCTTCCAATTCGCAAAGCGAAATATCCGCGTCTAGTTCAGTAACCACTGAGTTAGGTAATGCGTAGTCAAAAGTATGAAGGTCCTCGTCAGCTGACAGCAGAGTTTTAAAATGAGCTGCTAGCGTATCAGCTTCCAAGGAGTACTTCATATGATCGTTTCGCCCACCAAGTTCACGAACAGTATCCCAAAACAGTTTGGAGTCCTTACAATTTTCCAGGCTTTTTGCCCGTTTTTTAAGATAATCGGTTCTTTTTTCTGAACACATCTTTTTATATTCAACATTAATGCGGAGGTAGATATTTTTAAAAAACTGGGAGTTCGTTGATCTGAAAAGCTTAAGATATGTAAAAGAGAGCTTCCGGAGTTTTCTGCAATCTATATCAAACCATTTGTTGATAGGTATAAATGTATTTGCGCTTATGAGCGCGAAGGGAGCTGAAGCTTTAATGACTCGAACCAAATTTTCACACGTCTCCTCAATCGTGTTAGTTGATTGATGTCGCAGGGACTGGGAGTGGTGGTTTAGAAGCCTTTTATAAAGAGGTGCATTTCTATCTGACCATCTTAATTTGTTCGGGTTGAAAGAATTAGCTTGCATGACCATTTCAGTAAACTTTAATTTGACAACTATTGGAAAGTGACCCGAGAAGTTAACCAAATCAACTTCGAAATCTTCGAACGCATTCAAGAAATTATCCGTTAACGCAGCAAAATCAATAACTGACTGCCCCTGACCACTCACAAATGTAAATTCACCTGAGGCATCACTATTTGAAGCCCCATTCAGTATAAAAAACCCAAATAATTCAAAAAATTCCATTAATTTTCGGCCATTGCTGTTAAAAATTTCATCTTTAGAACTTCTGTTATTGTTTAGCGCAACTTGCGATTGTAAGCAATGTGGCAGAGATGAATTCTGATTTTTACCAATTCTAGCATTTAAGTCCCCAATGAGCATTGCATTTTCAAATGTTGTGCTATTCATAAAATCTACAAGATCATCAAATTCGTTTTGCCAATTGTTGCAATTTAAGTATACAGGAATAATATAATAATTTAAGTTGTTACATACTACATTAAAAATAATTTTCCTTTCAACAATCTTAAATTTAACACATTTACCCAATAGGCGTTTTTTGATTCCATATAACATACCCCCACTGGCTCGCCCATGCAGATTTGTTCTTACTGCAGGTGTAAACATTATCTTAAAGTCTTTAAAATATTTTAAAAATTGATTTTCATTATCTTGCTCTACAAAAGTTTCAATAAGAATAATAACATCAAATTGCTGTAAATACTTAAAAAAAATCTGCTTGCAGCAATTTACTTTTGAGGCCAGTAATATTATAACAACATATGTTTAAATTTAAAAAATTGAATTGATTTTGGCAGACGACAGTATTTACCTATTGTTTTTTTGCAGCAACATGTTGTTTCATCCAACTGACAGGTGGCGCGCGTTGTGGTTCCGAGCAAGAAGAGCCATCTGAAACCGGAGCCAACTTCAATCCCTCGCTGCAGTCAAAGAACTCGTAGCAACTGTCACCAAACGCTTCCTTCACAAATGTCAACTCCGCTGCGGTTTTGACAATCAAACCTCGTGAAATTTTGTCAACAAAGAGGTGGTTGTTTATTTCAACTTTGTTGTCTCCTTTAATTAAAATTTTCACTTTCGGATTTATCTGCAACAATTTGTTTTTTAGAGCAACTAATGATTGTCTCTTTTTGCGGTATACAAGTGATTGTTCGCGAAGGCCTAGCGTATCTCTCGCAACCGTGCCTCGTGAGAAATAGGGGGACCCAAATTTTTTTGGCCGATTCCAAACGGCTTTTTGACTAAGCGCTTTTCATGGCAATGAAATTACTATCAGAGAACTTGCAAATTCTCAGCGAAAGACGATAGACTTTTAAAAACATTTTTTGTTTTCCTGTTGGGATTTGACCATCAAATCTGCCACGTAAGAGGCAGACATAGATAATGCTAGTTTAAGTGTGGCTGTTTGGGTACCCGTTCTAACAACCACAGAGGGTCTTTGTGAGCTAAATCTCTGGTATCGTCAAAAAGTATTCACCTAGGTTAGTTTTCCGTCTGTTTAAGAGTAATGAACTGTTTCGTAATCCTTCTCGTCCGTCTAGCTTCTACAAAAGTTATTGGAGTAGATACTAATGGCACTTTCCATTGGACGAAAAGAACCGTCCAGGAGCGTCCAGAAGCATTCTCAAACCGTTCCATTGGTGCAAAAAGGTCGCTTCTCATGATTCTGAGAAGTGACAGCCGCTTCTCGATTTGAAATGAAAATCCACTCAAGAAGCACTAATACATGTTACCCAAATGTCAAATAGATAATTTTGCACAGGAAATATTTTTCATGTGCTATTGGTGTTTCACTCACACAAAGCCAACACGTTAAATTTAGTAGAAATAATTTTAGGTGTTCCATTGGTTTTTAGAATGAGTGCTTCCTGAGTGAAACCAATGGAAAGCGCCATAAGTCTTTTGACGTGTCTACCTATTCGACAGAGTCTTTTTGCATATGCAGACGATTAAGATTTAAGATGCTCTTTCAACGTTTCGAGTATACACATACCCAAATTTGTTTATTCATAACTCATAAGGCACCATCCAAGCTCATCTTCTCAGAGGCGTCCTGTTTTAGCAAATGACTGTCCGAGAAGATACAAATATCCGTGGAGAATACAACGTTTTCTCTGAGCCAAGGCAGGACTTCTTTTATCCGTTTGGATCACTCTACAATAGTCAGGAAGACAGAAGAAAAGAGTAAAATTCACCCCTTTCCTGAAAAGTTTACTTCCTACAACATCACAAGTCTTAGATCCGTCAGTGAAGAAGTGTAAAGCTTCATTATCCATTATCTAAAGAATTCCTCCACTGCCGTCTGGATGAAAGAAGAGGTGCCTTAGTAGGAACACCTCTCTCGTTTGATGCCACCAACAACCTTCCACTAGGGTTGAGACCGAATCTCCAGTTGAGGTACTATAGGCACCCGATGTTCACCACGTGGAGCTGAGAGTAGGAATTGGTAGACAGAGGTGGGTCTTAAGAAGAACCTATAAGCGCTTGGGTCCTCTTGGGTGCACACGTGTCTTTCATTTAAACATCCCTATCAAACTTGTCCGATTGTGTAGGATGACGATGGAGAACGCACGCTGCTCCATCAGGGTCCGAAAAGATCTCACCGATACATTCGATGTCAAAAAATGTAGTTAAGAACTTTGTCTACCTAGGCGCCGCTATTAATTCAGACAACGACACCAGCGCTGAAATCAAACGAAGAATAACTCTTGCCAATCGCTGTTTCTTCGGACTAAGAAGGCAATTGAGTAGTAAAGTCCTCTCTCGAGCAACAAAGTGTCCCTGTGTAAGACACTTATCATCCCGGTTCTTATATATGGCGCAGAATTGTGGACCTTGTCAAAGGCAGACGATAACGCTTTAGGATACTTCGAGAGAAAAATTCTTCGGGTGATTTTTGGTCCCGTATGCATAGATGGAGAGTGGAGAAGATTTTACCACGAACTGTACAGGCTGTACAGCGACACTGACCTTGTCAAACGAGTCAAGGTCCAGCGGCTTAGATGGCTGGGTCATTTAGAGCGAATCTAATCCCGAGGGACGGCGCAGTAGAGGAAGACCGTGACTCAGGTGGCGCACGCACGTAGGTGAGGACCTCAACTAACTTGGCGTGCAAGACTGGAGGCGGCTAGCTAGGGACCGAGCTAGCTGGAGAAGCATGTTGGTTGAGGCTCTAGTCCGACCCGGACTGTAGCGTTACCTTAAGTTAGTTAGTATCTTAGGAGCGATGCAATCTTATCGATACGGAATTAATCTTAAGTGGTTTAAAATATTAGTGTGACCAGTTTACTGTGAGTAAACATTTAGTCAAGTAGCTGCTGATTGTTTGCAGAAAATGTCTGGTGGTGTAAGGTTAAGCAGTTTCCAGCGTTTTAAGCAGGATGGTGTTTAAGACTCTGCCGAGTGAATAAATGTTAGAGCTTCATTGCAAGTGGTAGCACCCGTGGCGTAATGTTTAGCATTCCTGACTGTTGCTTAAGAGTTTCGAGGTTCAAATCCCAAAAATATCAAAGAAAGAAGTGCTTTTCACCGATAATACCTTTCACGAGAAATTGACAAGTCTTCCGAAAGAAATTACCTACTGCTATGAAAAGTGCTTTCTAACTTTGCTGTTTGACAACTGACAATGCCTACACTATTCTCTGGAATATAGTATTTTTGACTTAAAGGCTTATATCGAGTCGTAATGCTTCTAGTTCCATCAAATTTTGTTTTTCTTGTTGTCATAATATGAAGTATCCTCATCTAAGCTTCGTCAACTTATTTCCGCAGTTTGTGTCCACTGCCCACAGGATTTATTTAAAAAGGAGCATACAATCTGAAGTCTGATTTCTATATTCTGTTGCCAGCAAGCCACTACTAATTACTTCTGCAATTTTTTGTTACAATGAATGTACTAATTTGTTGAAACGTTCGTTTATCATAAGTCCACCACTGCCTACACCTGCCGACTATCAGAACAGCATCATTTCACTTTGAAACTACTCAATACTTCAGGAATTCCATTAATGTTATTTTTTGGTTTGCTGATTTTATCATATAAAATCACTTTAAACACAACCCATTTGATACTCTGATCCATATCTTAATCGTTTGAAAATAAAAAACACCAACATTCAATTTTAGATAAATAGCTATACCCCCACTTGATGTTGATTTGATCTAAAAGGAACTCGAACTAATTGATTTTGCAAATGACGAAAAATAAAAATTTGGAACGCAGATATCATTTCTTACTCGTATAAAAGAAAGTTGCTGTCAACATGTCAGTATTTAGGTTTGTCTTGCAATGAGGTTAAGAGTTGTGTTTTTGGTTTGTCTTCTCGCAGCAGCAGCTTGTGCGGATGTATTCCCAATAATCCCTAGTGGTCAGGAATCAAAAATTAAAGTGTTCGATGAAGAGACTACCACTGGCAAATGGTGGCAAACAGCGTCCTTCTATCAGATTTATCCAAGATCGTTTAAGGACAGTGATGGAGATGGCATTGGAGATTTGAGAGGTTGGTTTGAAATCTTTGACTTTTCGCAAAGTTGTGATTGTTTTTGTGTGCTTCGCCTTCTCAAATGTAGTTCATAAAAGGGCTTTCTCCAAAAGAACAATGGACAATGAAGTGATCCCAACACTTCTTCAACGAACTGAACTTTGGATTTCAGGGTTGTTTTATGCAGGCGTTTCATTATCAATTTTCGGGAAAGTTTTGTGCAAAGTTTTTCCTATGTGAAATCGAAAATTATTTAACTAGTCCAACATGTGTGTAAAGCTCTCAAGAATCCATAGTTCGAGTGCCGTCCTTCTTCGTTGTAATAAATGTCGTCTCGTCCTTCCTTTCACATAGTTGAGCTTTTGTTTGGCAGCAATCTCCCTGATTTCAATGACAATTTTTTTTTCACTTACCTTCTCATAAAGGCATCATTGAAAAGTTGCCCTACTTAAAGGAAATCGGAATAACAGCAACATGGCTGTCACCAATTTTCACTTCTCCCATGGTCGACTTTGGATACGATGTTTCAAACTTTACAGAAATAGACAAACTTTTTGGCACCATGGCCGATTTTGAAGCTCTTATGAAAAAAGCTAACGAAGTTGGATTGAAAATTATTTTGGACTTTGTTCCGAATCACTCCAGTGACGAATGTGAATGGTTCCAGAAGTCAGTTAACAATGATCCTGAGTTCAAAGACTTTTATGTTTGGCATCCTGGTAAAATGGTCGATGGAGTGCGGAAACCACCCAGTAACTGGGTAAGTACCTTCCGTGGTAGTGCATGGACGTTTAATGAGAAGCGACAGGAATACTATCTTCATCAATTCGCTGTGAAACAGCCCGATTTGAACTATCGCAATCCAAAAGTCAGGGAATATATGAACGTAAGTAACGAAAAGCCATCATTGGGGACTTTGTGTTGATTTCATTTCGTTGTTTCTTAGGAAGTTTTACGCTTTTGGCTAAAGAAAGGAGTCGCTGGGTTCCGTTGCGATATTGTTCCAAATACTTTTGAAATTGCCCCAGATGCTGATGGAAACTATCCAGACGAGCCAGTGAATGCAGGAAATACAGATCCAGACGATTATGGCCACACACAACACATCTACACTCAAGATCAACCAGAGACAATGAATTTGGTGTATGAGTGGAGACAAGTTCTGGAAGACTTTAAGAAAGAGAACGGAGGTGACGATAGGTATGATGACTCCAGCCCCACAGTCAGATTTTAGTCAAACTCTTAATCTTGTTTTGCTTAGAGTTCTTATGATCGAAACCTGGTCCGACATCAACATTGTTATGCAGTACTTTGGCAATGCCACAACCGAAGGCGCTCAAATTCCCTTCAATTTCCAAATGATATCGAACCTGAATGGTAACTCCAATGCATATGACTACGCTGAGATCATCAACCTGTGGTTGAACAAAATGCCAAAGGGTCGCACTGCCAACTGGGTTGTAAGTTGAACACTTTCAAGGCTTTTAAGCTTGCGCTTTTCACATAAATCTTTCTTAGATGGGCAATCATGATAAGAATCGTATAGGGTCACGCTTCGGAGTAGACCGCATCGATTTGTTTAACATGCTGCTTCTTACCCTACCCGGATGCAGTATCACATATCAAGGTGAAGAAATTGGAATGACCGATGTCTGGATCTCATGGGAGAATACTGTCGATCCACAAGCCTGTCAAGCTGATCCTTCTCTTTTGGAAGAAAAATCTCGAGACCCATGTCGGACTCCATTCCAATGGAGTGATGAGGAGAATACCGGGTTTTCTACTAACTCCACCACATGGCTGCCGATCTCAGATTTGTACAAGGAAGTCAATGTGAAGAAGGAACGTGGTATTGCTTACAGCCACTTGAATGTGTACAAACAATTGCAAGCACTGCGTCATGAGGCAACCATGAAGAGTGGTGACTCGGAGATCAAGGCTGTTGATGAAAATGTTCTTGCTGTTAAGAGGTAAGTTGTGGGATGTTACCGTGCGAATATGGAAAGACCTTTAACCTCTGTTTCCACCTCAGATCACTTGCGAATAGCTACACTTACGTTGTTCTGTTGAACATAAACAAGAACGTGGAGTCGGTAAACCTGAATTCGGTATTCAGCAACTTGTCTAGTGAGCTCGAATACGTTGTTGTGACTGCAAAGTCAACGCGCAGAGCAGGAGACAGGACTTATGCTGATCAAATGATTTTATTGCCAAATGAAACAGTCGTCCTTAGAACAACTAAGTGATGTCATCTTTCAATGGAATAAGTGAGGTCGAGTTCTTATGATCAAAATAAAATATAAATTATTGACAAAAAAACCTATTTTATTTGTATACCTAACGCCATTCAATTGCAAAGCGATCACTAGCGATTAGGTACAGCTTTTGGGAAACTTCTTTGCCTTAAAAGGATGCTGTCAGTGGAAAGTAAACGTGGTGCTGAACACTTTGGGCCAGCTACTAAGTGTGTGGCAGCAAAACAGATATGGGCACAACTAGATCTAAAACGCACAAGACATTTGCTATCCATAACCAGACTGCACGTTAGATCCATAATCAATGTCATTACTGGGCATTGTTGCGCAGGTACCCGCCAACTTGGGTAAAACCCGCCGGGTACTTGTTGTGATGGGTATTACCCGGGTTAATGTAAGAGCACTAATCCTAACCCACTTTGTCTGCAAATAACTGTTGGTAAGTAGTTTTAAAAAAATTTCGCCATTTCTATACACCTTCTGTAACCCAATATAAAAACCCCTCTGCGAAAACATCGAAAGTGAACCAATCGAAAACAAGTTTAGGGGGCTGTGGTGCAGTGGTAGAGTGTTAGACGACTTTAGACCAATTTCTATCCTACCGTTTTTGTCAAAAGTTTTTTAAAAAGTAATTCAAAAACAAATTAACGTATTTTTACTCGCTTCGAATTATTGACACCCAAACAATCGGGATTTTGAAAGAAAAGTAGCTGCTTAACTGCGCTTTTAAGTGTTTCAGAGGACGTAAGAAAAGAAATAGACATGGATAAAATCACGTTCTTATTACTCCTTGATTTCTCGAAAGCCTTTGATATATATAAACCACGCCATTCTTTGCCAAAAGTTGTTAAATAAGTTAAATTTTTCTTGCTTTGCAATTAAGCTTTTGTTCTCCTATTTAACTAGTCGAGAACAAAGTGTTGAATTTAACGAACAAAAATCTGAGTTTTTGCCGGTAAAGAGTGGTGTACCACAAGGGTCTATCCTTGGCCCTTTGTTATTTTCAATATACGTTAACGAATTGCCGGAGTTAGTTACACATTGTTCTATTCGCATGTACGCCGATGATACACAACTATACCTTAGCTGTCCTTTAGGGTTAATCGAACATTCGGTATCATGTTTGAATGAAGACTTAGATTTGATTGATCGATGGTCTGCTGAAAACTATCTTCAACTGAACCCAAAGAAATCTAAGTGTCTCGTTATCTCCAAAAATAAGATTGACATATCATACTTTCCGCAAATACTGCTCAAAAATAGTCCTATTGCTAATGTTGAGTCAGCCAAAAACTTAGGTGTAGCTTTTAACCAGACTCTAACTTGGGAACATCATGTAAATAATACGGTTGCAAAAGCCTATGGTATCCTTTGAATGCTATGGCCTATCCAACACATAATTCCATTGAATGTGAGAAATCTTTTAATAAAATCGTTGTTTCTGCCTTCGCTTACTTATGGTTGTGAGATTTTTTGCAATTTGAATTATGAAGGCAAAAGAAAGTTAACTGTTGTATTCAACAGTGCAATTCGTTTTGTCTATGGGCTACGTCGTTTCGATAGAGTTTCGCAGTATGTTTCAGAATTTTTAGGTATGACATTTGAAAACTTTTTAAAATATCGGTCAGTGAATTTCTTCTCCGATATACTCATAACCCGCCAACCTTTGGATCTTTATAATGAAATTAATTTTTTAAATTCTAACCGATCGTTACATGTCTTGATTCCGCGTTTTAGTTGTACGACATCCGAACGACAGTTTTTTGTAAGTTCCGCACGTATTTGGAACTCTCTGCCGCGAGAAATAAGAGGTCTGAGTTGCACGAGAAAGATAAGGAAGGAATTGAAAAAGTACTTTGGTAATTCATAATTAATTTGGACACAAAAATTAAAATTAATTGTTTTTTTTTTGCATTCTACTTTCAAACATAAAACAACCACCATTGTATCTTATATAACGTAGCTGTTTTACATTTTAAAGCTTTATTATAAATAAGATTTTTTTTGTCTTAAATGTAAGCTTATCATAAATGAATAAATACTAAATACTTAATACTAAACAAAAAAATACAAAATCCCAAAAAAATTATAAAACACGAAAAAAAAAAAATATATAAAAAGCTACTATGGCTGCTCTAGTTTTAAGTAGTTTTAAGAAAAACAAAAACATGATCGACGAAACTAAGTCTTTTAAAATTTCTTAGTTCTTAGTATTAGCTCTAGTTTGAATTATATATATTGTATCTTTAGGCCGAACGGCACTAAAAATAAGTTATTGTGTAATTTAGAGTATCCGCCTAGGGTCAGTAAGTTAATTAAGTTATTATGTAAGCTAGTTTAAACATTTTTGTTAGCATGTAAGTAGTTATAAGAAAGAACAATAAAAAATGAATTTAAAACTGAAAAACTGAGTGTTCAGTAGATAAGCCGGACACGTGGGTTCGAATCCCGCTCTGGGCATCTACTTTTCTTTCAGCCTCCCAGTTTCGTATGGACACCACCCTTTAGGTTATATGTGGAATAACAAACACCTTATTTCCAACTACTGCCACACAGAAAAAAGGGAAGGCTGCTACCCTGGTAGTACAATGGACCGGTAATTAGGTCTGAGTTCTCCAGATTAGCATAAGACTCCTCTTTTTTTCATTAAAAAAAAAAATCGAAAACAAGTAGAATATGAGCTTTTCTATTGTTACTACTACGCGTGAAAAGCGAATCTAGGAAGACTAAGATAAGTTACTATTTTCTTGAACAACAAATTGTTTTGAGAAAACCTTTGGTGTTTTCTTCATGTCAAGTTGTCAGCTTTCGTCGAGGTTGACAGCTTTCGTTAAGGTTTAATTTAGGATTCAATGATAGACCGCCATTTCACAAAGACTTATTTTGTATTATTTAACCTAACTAATAAATGAAGTAATTAGTTAAAGTACCTAAGCCTTTACTATTGAGAATTGTACAAAAGACTTCAAAACCTATAGAAGGAGGAAATCTTTTGCATCGCGAACCCTAATTTTTGCCGCTGCAGATTAAGAGAAGAGAACACTTATCGTTCCAGCCTTTTGATTTCTTGTTGTGGACCATTGTGGTTGGGCTTAAGGCCATATTGCTTTCAATTGTTGCAAAAAAAAAAAAAAAAAAATTGAGTTCCCTCCTTCGAAATTTTAGGGAACGATCACATCAAGTTCATTCATTGGATCGATAATTTGGACCAATGTGGGTGTGTTTTTTGTGTAATGTTATGTGTAGTTTATTTTATATTGACGATTTTGTGTTGTGCAACAAGCTTTTTGAATAGCTAGAGTTTTTTTTTAAGAGGAGGCTTATATGCTAATCTGGAGAACTCAGACCTAATTTTCAGTCCATTGTACTACCAGGATAACAGCCATCTCTTTTTTTGTTGGAAATAAGGTGTTAATAATTTCACATATAACCTCATGGGCGGTGTCCATATGAAACTGAAAGACTGGAAAAAAAATGGATGCCCGGAGGATTCGAGCCCACGCATTCGGCCTATCTACTGAACATTCTACCGCTTTGCCCTCGAGTAGCTAGAGTCCTTCTAGCCAACAGCAAAGAGCGTTTTTTTGTTTTTTTTTTCGCAACAGCCTTTTGCGAGGAATTTTGAAGTTCTCTGAGAGCTGCATTAAAAACGTTCTCACTAAGCTGTTCGGGATGAAAAAAAAATGGATGCCCAGAGCGGGATTCGAGCCCACGCATCCGGCCTATCTACTGAACATTTTACCGCTTTACCACGGCCGCCCTCGAGTAGCTCGAGTCCTTCTAGCTAACAGCAAGAGCGTTTTTTTGTTTTTTTTTTCCCGCAACAGCCTTTTGCGAGGAATTTTGAAGTTCTCTGAGAGCTGCATTAAAAACGTTCTCGCTTAGCTGTTCGGGATCGTCATGCTGTGCTTTTTTCCCTGGATTGTTTCCGGAAACATTTTAATTACTATTTCAGAAAATGTTTGGCATCATACACAACCCAGTTCTGAATATTCCCCGGGAAAACAACTCTCCGGGAAATGTGTTCTACCTGGAGCAAAATTCCCCTATTCTAAATTCCCCGGGAGGACATTTCTCCCTTCGAAAGTGGGAAAGAGAATTTTGAATGCTCGAAACAGATGTTTCACAGCTTTTGGCTTTTGCTACACTAATATGAAATTGTAAGAAAAATAACTACTAAAATTTACTGCTGTTTTATTAAAAAATAAGTTTCACAACATGTTCATTACTTACTTTGAGAACTTTGCTTAAGTAAGAACAAATTATAGAAAGTCAATATCGACAACCAACGCAACGGTTACAAGAAGATGTTTGAGTTTGATGTTTTGTTCAAGCCCTTTAGAGTTACCTCAATTGTTGTAGGTAAGAACATTCGTAGATTCACTTAAATTTTTCCCACTATTTCTCGATATTTCTGTGGTACCCGTGGTGTGATGGTTGGAAGTTTCCTTCGAATCCCAACACGCAATATCGCGATGAGTTTTTATTATATATTCGATTTCATATTGAAAGGAATTCTCAACTGGCACTTATTTGTTGTTTTCGACCATATTCGAAGATCGAAGAAAGTTGGAAAAGGTGGAAATTCCCGGGAATTTTTCGATTTGGGTATTCATTCATTTGGAATAGGGCTGACAAAGCATTGCTTACTGTAGATAAAAAATAAAAATTAATAATTTTTTTTTTTTTTTTGTAAAGTAAAACGGTTTTACTGAAATAAGATAAAGACTACTAAAGCATTGCCCAGACTAAAAGCAAGATAATATCGTAAAATTCAAATTTACTATTTTCTTCATGAATTCTCGTTTTCTCGTTTTCTTTTATTGACCAGAGATCATTCAGTCTGATCACTAGACACATAGAAGCCCTCTGTTCATCAAGGAAATCAGGAGGTCAAAAACCTTTCTCATTTGATTGCATTAAATGTGATCAGTTCTGTGAACTTTTATTTTAAATTAAGAGATTAAATGTTTCCTTAAGCTGCTATTAAAGCTATTAAACTCTCCAACGATTACAATCATATATTCCGTTGATATCGCCCAAGAAGAAAAAAAAAACTGGGTATTTCAAGAGCCGGATGCTCACTGGTGCTCTGTTTTTTTATTGTGTCTTCAAATCTATTCAATAATCTAGGGGCAGTCTAATTTAAGATACTGAAATCTGATATCCTAGTCAAGTGTTTGTTTGCTTTTCGTATTTTTGGTCATTGCAATACTTCTAATGCATTTTAATTAATTCCTATCGGGTTTTTAAATCGCTGCGTGTTGCTATAATTCCGAATTGATTCTCAAATATATTTGGGCTTTGAGCAAAGCCAAGAAGTAGTGTTTTATTGAAATCCCTATGCATTAAGTCAAACTTCCATAAGATTACATAGGGATTTGAATTAACGCAATCGCATCGCGCGCACTCACCGCGTTGGTTTGCGCAAGGCTTTAAGAAAACATATCGTTTATAGAACTTGTTTTTCTCTCCTCAAGATCGGCAGCTGATCATGGAAGATCAGCTGCCGATCGACGATTATCAGATGCATTGAGAACATGTGAGACTTTTGAAGAATTGTATTTGTATGTGGATTGGTGACTTTACGGATCTCTACATATACAGGCTGATTCCAAGGTTTTCTGGATCCTTCGAACCAAAGTGTCATGACACAACTGTACCTGTGAGACTGTGTCGAAACAAGCAGACCTCGTCGATCAGCACTTTTGCTAAGCCAACGGTCTCGAAGAGCTTTCGTAAATTCTTGGGCCTGACTATATATTTTTCGTATTCGAGGACGATAAACCACCGTTTTTTTTTTTGAGGAAGCGTTCTGAAGTCTTCAAAATGACTTATGAACACTTGGTGGTCAGTGAGAGAAAGAGGCTAAATAATTTTTTCCATTTCTTGTTTCTTTTATCCCGCAGAACTTCCAGTTCTTTGGTAAACCAAGGTTGAGATTAATTTTAATTTTTAATCAATTTTCGGGGAATTGTTGAATTGAGCGAAGAATGACACCGTTGAGCAGTGAGCTAACTACGGTTGTTCTTCCTTATGAACACTACGAGTTGCATCCAAGGGAAAATCATAGACAAGGAGCTAAAGCTCAACTGGAAATCTTTCAACATGCTTGTAGACTTATTTTCTAGCACCCAACTTTGGTTGGATTGCAGTTAGCTGAATCTTTGAGTACTGAAATTGCCAAATGCTTCCATTCCTTTGACTATGGAAAATTCTAATAAGCAAGTGAACTGGCCCGCTTGAATCCGCAATCGTCCACATTAGGGCGCAAGTGACAAAATTGAGGTTGTAGCTCTGACTTAATTTAAAGTGTTTTTTGAGAGCCCTTTGCGTAGCTTTTCTTTGTCGGAGGTTTTTAGATACTACCAGCTCTCACCATGTCTGCCCCGAGGATCTGTAACCTCATGCGAGAAAAAGCAAGTCATTGAAAGAGGAAGTGCTCCACGGTGTCCTCATCTTCTCTTTGAAATTCACAGAGTACGGTATCACTTAAGCCTAACACGTTTGAATGCTTGTCAAAAGAAAAGTGCCCCTTGGCAACGCCAATAAACTTTCTACATTCTTTTCTGCTGGGGGCTAAACAAAATGTTGAATTTTCTTCTTATTAATGTTTGGGAGAATACGTTTGGCTTGTCTGCATCCCATGGAAGCGTGCCTATTACGGTTATGCTTTTGACAGATCCAACCGTTGATTGAAAACCTCACTGAGGGCTCTGGCAGATCCAGCGACGGTTTGAGAAAACATGCTGATATCCTTGCCTCTCAAGTTCACCGGCGATCTCCTTTCAAGTTTTGCCGTTTATCCTTAAATCCAAACAAAACTCAAAGAATTAAGTCTTTCGACCGCATTTAAAGAGGTCTTGAATTCGTGTATCAATTTCAAAGCAGTTAGAAGTATGAAGTCAGCTTGCTACAAATACAAATACTTCTTTCCATTCAGCCATTCGTCGTAAAGTTGCTTATAGCCATTTAGACGAAGCTTGCTCTGCTTAGCAGACAAATGCGTTTGTACCCAAGAAGGCGCATAGTCGTATTTTATCGCTTTCCACAAATACATCAGCGTCAGATCCATCATTGGTTTCTAAAATCATGCAGATGCGATAGAAATCCTTTCCGGGTTCGCAGATTCTAGAGTGAACCAGTCCTGAACCGGCACAAATTTGGCCTTGTATTTTTCACAATGTTCGAGGGATCGAACCTTGGGGTCATCGAATCTGATGACAAATCCATTAAACGTTGGTCAAAAGATATGCTGCTTAAGAGATCCTCAAAGCTCCAATGCGAGCGACTAGCTCTACTTCCTTACAAGTGCCCGAACAAAAGCGTGGCCTATCACCACGTTATTGAATTTCAACTTACCTTCGTGTCCTAATCCCAGCCGCATTGTAAAGCATCCAATACAATGCTATAAACGATCGCTGCATTACATTTTTGTGGGCCTCACACAAGAGTAACAATTACAGCACACAGCAGTGTATGTAATGAGTTTGTAGGTTTGTATATGTTTTTGAAAAAACGAGTGTCCGTTTGCAGCGCTAGTATGAGCACCAAAACAAAAACAGGAAGTAAAATATGATGGTCTATTTTTAAGTAAAAGAAAATATTGGACCTTCAAAAATCCTTGTAATCTCTGGTTATAATTACAACCTAACCTACTGCTACTTGTTAGCAGCGTACAACTAAACCCATCACGCGGCTGTCCTATGAAAGTTTAATATGCACTCTGAACTTCAATAAACACGTCACACGATTTGGATTTTCTTTTATGGTTCAATTGTAAAATATCACGTTTAACACAACCCATTCGATACTCTTAATCGTTTGAAAATGTGTGCACGTTAAACAACACCATATATCAATTCGAGATAAATACCCACAGGCCACAGCTTATTGATTTCGAACTGAACAAAATTGAAAATTAAAACGTCAGTCTCTCATATAAAAGGAGTTGTATTGAGAATGTTTTTTTAATAAGGTTTGTGTTGCAATGAAGTTGGGAGTTGTGTTTTTGGTTTGTCTACTCGCGGGGGTAGTTTGTGCGGACATTTTTCCCTTTGTCCCTGGTAGACAGGAATTCAAAGTCGGATTCGGTAAAGTGATTGACGATAAAGCGAGCAATGATAAATGGTGGGAAGGAGGGTCCTTTTATCAGATTTATCCGCGATCGTTTAAGGACAGCGATGGAAATGGTATAGGAGACTTAAAAGGTGAGGTTGAGTATACCACAAATTGTGATTTGTGCTGTTGTTTCAAATAGTGCCATGAATCTAGTTTTGATCCTTGGTTTCTCTAAACAATAGTGAACTACTTACTACCTTAACAAACTTCTATCAAGGAGCCATCTTGTATTTATTTAAAAATTATAATTCCATTTTTCCCAAAAATAAACTCATACTTCCAATTCATAGGCATAATTGAAAAGTTGCCCTACCTGAAAGAAATCGGGGTAACAGCGACATGGCTATCCCCAATCTTCTCCTCTCCAATGGCCGATTTTGGATATGACATCTCCAACTTTATCGAAATAGACAAAACTTTTGGAACCATGGAAGACTTCGAAGCCCTCATCAAGAAAGCCAACGAAGTTGGAGTGAAGATAATTTTGGACTTTGTTCCAAATCATTCGAGTGACGAATGTGAATGGTTCCAGAAATCAATCAAAAGAGATCCTGAATTTGAAGATTTTTATGTTTGGCATCCTGGCAAAGTTGACAAAGACGGAGTGCGACGACCACCGAGCAATTGGGTAAGTCTCTTCCGTGGTAGCGCATGGACCTGGAACGAGGTTCGTCAGGAATACTATCTCCATCAGTTTGTTGCCAAGCAGCCCGATTTGAACTACCGTAATCCGAAAGTTCGGGAATATATGAATGTAAGTGCCTAAAATCCACCCTGGGAAAGGAATAGTTTTTGTGACGGTTTTTTTTTTGATCGTCTTAGGAGGTACTGCGTTTTTGGCTGAAGAAAGGAGTGGCAGGATTCCGTTGCGATATTGTTCCAAATTGTTTCGAAGTTGCTCCCGATGCTGAAGGAAACTACCCAGACGAACCAGTGAATGAGTGGAATAATGATCCAGAGGACTACGGTCATCTACAACACATCTACACCACCGATCAGCCAGAGACCATCCATTTGGTGTACGAGTGGAGACAAGTTCTGGAAGACTTTAGTAAGGAGCATAATAGTGATGAAAAGTATGGGTGTTGTTATCCATTTGTGGGCTATGTGTTCAAACGGTTTACTTGTTTTGCTTATAGGATTCTTATGATCGAGACTTGGTCCCCCATTGATATTGTTATGCAATACTTTGGCAACGAAACCGCTGAAGGCGCTCAATTCCCCTTCAATTTCCAAATGATATCGAGACTGAATGGTTACTCCAATGCATATGACTACGCTGAGACCATCAACCTGTGGTTGGACAAAATGCCAAAGGGTCGAACCGCTAACTGGGTTGTAAGTTAAACACTTTCTAGGCTTTTAAGCTTTCGCTTTTCACATCAATCTTTCGTCATAACTTAGATTGGAAATCATGACAAGAACCGTGTTGGTTCACGCATGGGAGTAGACCGCATCGACTTGTTCAACGTCTTGATGCAATGCCTGCCTGGATGCAGTGTCACATATCAAGGTGAAGAAATTGGAATGACCGATGTCTGGATCCCGTGGGAGGACACTGTCGATCCACAGGCCTGTCAAGCTGATCCTTCTCTTTTGGCAGAAAAGTCTCGTGATCCATGCCGGACTCCATTCCAATGGAGTGATGAGGAAAATGCTGGATTTTCTTCTAACTCCTCTACTTGGTTACCAATCTCTGATCTGTACAAGGATATTAACGTAAAGAAGGAACGTGGAATTGCTTACAGCCACTTAAACATCTACAAGCAATTGCAAGCACTACGTCATGAGGCAACCATGAAGAAAGGTGACGCGGAGATAAAGGCTGTTGATGAAAATGTTCTTGCTATTAAGAGGTAAGAAATGGAGTTCCTATTACATACGGAAAGAACCTTAACTTTTGTTTTCACCTCAGGTCACTTGCGAACAACTACACTTACGTCGTTCTGTTGAACATCAACAGAAACGTCGAGTCGGTTAACTTGAATTCTCTGTTCAGCAACATTTCCAGTGAGTTGGAGTACGTTGTTGTGACTTCCAAATCTGTGCGTCGAGTAGGGGACAAGACATATGCTGATCAAGTAACTTTGTTGCCAAATGAAGCAGTCGTCCTGAGAACAATTATGTAGAATAGTGAATGGTTAACTTTTCTTTAAACTTAAAGACTGAGTTCATTTGTTGATTTTGAAAAATATACTCGTAGATAAGCAATGAAAAAAACGAATCTTTGTTATGCCATTTAATTTGAGGCTTAAATGGTGACGTGACAGTGATCCAGCGATCACAGTAGCGTGTTCTATAACGTTTTAGACGACTGAATTTAAGGCAGTAAAAGAAGGTGTTCGAGGCCCTGAAAAAGATGCCAAAATTTTTAGGACGATAATAAAATAGCTTACCACCAACCACTGAAAGCAAGGTTATATGAAACAATCTTGTAACGATGAAATCTACGATAGACGATTGAACGATAATCGTCTGAAAAGTTACGGAATCTGTGACAAGTGCCCCTGTCCTGTAACTAAAAATTAATAAATAGGGTGATGCAACAGAGCGAGAAGCCCCTGGGCCTAGCGCATTTCTCACAACCATGCCTTGTGAGGGAATCGATCGGGAAACAGTGAAAACTGGAACGAAATCTTACTAAACTCATAGAATTTAGTTCCATCTTCCATCGTTCATCGCTGGCTTTTATCGAGGCGATAGTTACAGAACAGGGGCCCAGGTGTTTTAGTAGAGATTACTGGTCTTTTCTGGATTTCTGTTTTCAGCTGACGCGTCATCTCGTGTTCAATGAAAAATTTTCACGAAAGAGACGGTCTGAGACGCTACCAACGTGGCAAACCTTTTACGAGACGATTTCTGGACTAACATAGAATCATTAATCTGACTTGTCATACTCAAGTATGTCTCTCTTTAGATAAATTGACAAATGTTTTTTTTTCTTTCCTTCTGCGGATACGGCTGCGGATAGTAGGCTTTGAACAATACCTACTGTTAGAGTTGGAGTTGTAGTTGCTAATGCAGTTGCAGCTGCTGTTAGATTTAGAGTTGTAGTATAGGAGTTGCAACTGGAGTTGCAGTTGCATTAAGATTTGCAGTTGCATTAAGATTTGCAGTTGCATTTAGATTTGCAGTTGCAGTGGCAGTTACTGTTTAAATTGCAGTTGCAGTTGCAGCTGCAGTTAGAGTTGGAGTTGGAGTTGCAGTCGCAGCTAGATTTGGAGATTGGAGTTGCAGTTGAAGTTGGAATTGAACTTGGAGTTGGAGTTGGAGTTGAAGTTGCAGTTGCGGTTCTGGCTGTGCATATTGGCATTCAACAATACTGTTGAGGTTGACGTTGTAGTTGTAGTTGCAGTCAGAGTTGGATTTGTTATAGGAATAGCGGTTGCAATTGGAAATGCAGTTGTAGTTGCACTGTAGGTTGCAGTTGCAGTTGCAGTTGCAGTTGGAATTGAATTTGCAGTTGTAGTTGCAGTTGCAATTGGAAATGGAATTGGAGTTGCAGTTGCAGTTCCGGCTGTGGATAGTGGCTTTAAACAATATTGTTAGTGTTGCAGTTGCAGTTTTAGCTGCAGTCAGAGTTGGAGTTGTAGTTGGTTTTGCAGTTTCAGTTGGAGTTGCAGTTGCTGTTGGAATTCGTGTTGCAGTTGGAGTTGAAGTTAGAGTTAGACTTTAATTCGGACGTAGAGGTGGAGTTGGAGTCGGACTCGAACATGCAGGTGGACTTGGAGTTGGAATTTGAGCTGGAGTTAGAGCTTGAGCTGGAGTTCAAATTAAAAGTACTTTTGAGGTTGCAAGTATAGTTGAAGTTGTGAAAGGTGTTGCAGATGGAGATGTAAAGGAGTAACGGATTGAGTTTTAAGTGAATTCGATAAATGGCGTTATCAGGCAAATGGAGTATGAATATATGTAGTTGAAAGTGGAGTAGTATTAGTAATTTAAAGAGTTAAGTTGGAAGCAAAGTCACAGTTAAAGCTGCAATTGGAGCTGAAAGTGCAGGAGTATGGTAATTGTAAGCGGTGTTGTAGACGTAATAATAAATATCTACGATTTGACGTATTAGCAAAGTGGATTTCAGGTGCAGTTACAATTAAACTTTTTAGTTTAATTTTTGGGGACTTACACAGAAGAACTAAAGGGATAATTGCAATTGCTTCGTTGAGCAGAGTTTAAAGTGAATAAGCAAGCGGAGTGGGGGCTGGAACACGAACAGGAATGACGAGTTAAAGGTGAAGTCGAAATTCAAAGTCAATTTTGCAGTGGAGCTAGAAATGAACTTCGAGGTGCTGTGGAACTGAAAGAGCTATTGGAAGTGTAACTGTAAAGCTTTAAAACAAGGCATAGACTTGGATTGTTTGAGCAAACATCTAATTTAAAATTAAATTGAATTCGCCTATAGTCATAGCTTGAAATTATGTCAATGTTAGTTAGCTACACAACTCCGTGCTGAACGGTTCATTATTGTGTCAGTCTTGTCACTATAACGAATTAGATATGGGCGACATCTTCTTTTCGCTGAGTAGTGGACCACAATCTAGAAGAATTTGGCAGTTTTCATATTGTAAGCAATCAATATGAAAACTGCCAAAGCCCCTTTACTGATTCAAAACTGCAAATATTCTGTTACCTAAATAGCGTCCCGGAAGGGCTTAATGAACAAATTTTTGTTCCCTACTCATCTACATAGTAACCTACGTAGAAGTGAACGAATTTCTAAGTTCAGCACTGAACTTTATTCAATATTGATTCGATCGCGTGTGTGAAGAAAATCTGGGGGGAGCTGTGAGTCCTTCGCGATCACAACTTGGTGTTGTAACGCTTAAAAAGGAAGAATAATAAGAATAGGTTTGATCTTAGAAGGATCGATTTTGTTTATCTACTGCTGTTTAGGATTTCTTATTGTTTCATATTTATGTACCTAAAGCTAGCCCTAAACGACGATCATGATCGCTAAACATGCTCGTGCTCGCCGTATTTTTATCGTGTAGGGGTTGGTTCGCGAGCCGCTTCGATTTTGTCATATTCGTTGGCTTCGTTGTTCGTCATGTAGGGTCATGCTCGCGAGCAAACTGGATTTTTATTATGAAGCAAACTTCATTTTTGACAACCACGATTTTATAGAAGAATTACGATGTGGAGAATCAACACGAAATCAATGATCGGCAAATGTGTTCGCCGTGTAGGGGATAATGCAAACGACCATGCTCGGCGAGTATGTTCGTCGTTTAGGACTAGCTTAAGTAGAAAATGTATAGTTTTTGTTTTGTATTTAAAAATATTGATGGACATCAGCTAAATTTCGTTGCACCGATGCGGTGGGTGGTGCGTGTTGCAACCCCGTTAATAATAGATTGATCTGTAAAGTAGGCTTAATGTACTGTTAACACTGATACTCATTTTATTTATTGTGTTGCTCACATAGCTATGTGCTCGATATTTATCAAATAAAAAAAAATAATACAAAAATCATGATCAGACAATTTGTGCTAAATGTTACTCAATTGTCTATGCCGATTTACTGATGTACGTGCCAATGGTTGACAGCTAAAAATTAATAATTAGATTGGATGTTCAAATAACAAAAACCCATCATTTAACAAAAGTCATATGAAATGGAAAATGTAACAACACAACAGGAAGTAGTTTTTTTCTACCTTATTTACACCACATTCTTACCCTGAGTGCCTAGTGACGTTCATATCTTTTGTGGATTATCGAAACAAAAGTAGGAATTATAACTAAATTACTACACTTCATCCATAAATCAAGATAATACGTTTTTTTTCTGCTATAGTTAATTTATGGCGAGTAATAAATTAACAATTTAATATAATTGGTTCCAACTGGACGTGTGGTTTTCATTATATATTTTGCGAATTTTCTTTGGCTGAATTTATTTCAAACTACTGAACGGTTCTAGTCGCGTCCGCATTACAATGATGTGGTTTAGTAGTTTTACAATAATTGTGCTTAGTGTTCTAGCAGTTATTTCGCATGCTGGAGCTGTTTACAAATCGGAGTCTCAGAGGAGAAATTTTGTGGATAAAGGCAAATGGTGGCAGAGTGCATCATTCTATCAAATTTATCCGAGATCGTTTAAGGACAGCGATGGAGATGGTGTAGGTGATTTGAATGGTGAGTTCATGGTGAGACTATCAAATCGAACATAGCTTAGTTCTGATTTTTAGTAACTGTGTCGAAATGATATTGAAACTCCTTTTTAACAAACCGGTCGCAAAGCAATCAAAATATTATAGAAAAATTAAACAAGTTCATAGTGTCAACTAATGCCTCTGAAAAATCTGACAAGGAAACGAGTTCAAGGGACGAAAAGCTGTGTTTTTATTAAGACAAACAAACACTGAAGTTGGAATAAAAACATTTGACGACTTCTCGTTAGCGTCAGCTTATCTTTACCAAACCGCATGGAAAGACCGAAAGTCTTGAAACCACAAATCTCGCATTTACCACCGCGTCGTTGAAGGCTCTTTAAGTTCCTATGAATCGCTGAATGTAAAACTGAAATGTTTGTTTTGTTCAAAGATTTGTGATCTTTCTTATTTGATTATGTCCGATTGACACATGACTGTCATTGTCATAGTACAACCTTTCGCTTTGATATGGGAACCCTTTTATACAAGTGACTTGTTTTATTTTCTCATAGAGTAGTTTTTTCAGTGAACAGGAATAAATGGGGAAAATATCCTCGCATGGTGCCCAAACGAAGTAAACATGTCTTTTTGTACGAATCTGAAATTTTAACCGAATTCTTTTTTTTAGCAAGATCTGCAAAGTTGTTTCTTATTTCTTTTTCTTTTTTCTACGTTATGAACATATTTTTTTTTGTTTAAGAGGAGGCTTGTTCTAATATTCAAACCTATTTGCTGGTCCATTGTACTTCCAGATTAGCAACCTAATTTTAATTTTTTTAATTCTGATGCAGAAGAAATAAGGTTTTTTGTAATTTTATAAAGCCTCATGGACGGCGGGGCCGGCCGGCGGCTTCCAGATGATAATGGGAGGCTGAATGAAAAATATATGCCAAGAGGAGGATTGGAACCCACACGTCCGGGCTATCTACTGAACACTCTACCACTGCACCACGATCACCCCGTAATACGAGTATAGTGATCGATCTCGAAGTGATCACAGCTCTCCCACTTATCTCCTTAAAACTAGCGATCCTAATCAAAATCGTTGTCAACTCTCCAGGTGTGGGATTAGATAAATGTCTGAGACCAATCATGTGTGGATGTCATTGCATTGTTCCATACTGGGAGCGTTTTTGTCTGCTTTCTTCTTTAGATTTCGTCGCCGCTATGTTGAAGTTTGCATGATACGGCCTTTCTGTAGGAGTTATTTAGTTCAGGCATAAGACAATACCAACTGAGTCGATCTTGCTCAAATTTCCAAGATGGTGTTTCTAATGAAATCTTCTTTTTACGATCAATGTTCGTTATTCCTGCTGTCATACGAAGCACCTTCATCTCAGTTGCCGCTAACTCACTCTCATGCTTTTTGTATACGAACATTATATACATTGCGTCCAACATTGTGAACCGTGCCTGGATGCTGAACGCACAACCGCTGTATAGTCTTCCCTTCAGCCTAGAGTGCATTTTTGTATCACGGAAGATGGCGAGTACCTAACTTTTCTCGCCACTACATCCATCCATTCTACGCTTCATCGGTTATTGATGTCAGCATCACAAATTGCTTTACCACTTGGTCATAGATACCAGAAAAAATAATTGTTCACACTTGGAAGGTACATTTCCATTCAAATAAATGTCTAGAACAAGCATGTCAAGATCAGGAAACGGACAACACAAGCCTTCAGCCTTTTTTCACCCAAATCCTTCTACTTATTCATTAGATATAGGGATGTAGGATCTTTGCTTATGATGGCTTCATCGTCTGCCATGAACAGTTGATGTGCTATGGTTTTTCTACTTTATCTTTGTGAAGTTAGTTAAGGATTGTTATAAAGATCATGTTGCAAGTCTGCCCTTAAGCTCCATAAATATCGAGCCAACGCTATGAAATTGGATCGACCCCGTGCTCCATGAACAGTAAAAGCAGAAATTAGTGCAAGCACCTTAAAAGTCAAAACTTGTAGAGGTACACCCCAAGGAGAAGTGTTATCCTCGCTACTCTGGCTCCTAGTAGTTAACCAAATCCTGGTTTAACTATACATAAATGATGACATCGTCATCATGACTTCGGGAAGATTTATAACAACCCCTTGTAAACTCCTTCAGACAGATCTAAGCAAGCTCATCAGGTGGGCTAAAAACTGTGTGCTAAATGTCAACCCTACAAAAACAGAACCTGTTCTGTTTACGAGAAAACGTAACATTCCAGATATACTTCCACCCACCATTAACGGTATACGAACTAACTTATCTGGTACGGCAAAATATGTATCTCAGAACTGTCCCTGATCTTAAACTTAACTGGAAAGAAAATTTAAAAGAAAGAAAAAGAAAGACCAATCCTCACATAAACCTGTCTAGTCTGCTCATTAGAGAAGGCTCCAAACCTTATGACAATGACAAAATCCAAAAGTTTGCATGCATTGGCTTAACTAGTGCCATGAGAACGACACCAATTGCAGCTCTGGAAACCTTCCTGTCGCTAACCCCCCTAGATCTTTTTACTAAGGAGATGGCGGCCAAAAGCGCACTGCGACTCAAAAAATGCAACGATTGGAAAACATGCATATCAGGTCATAGAACCATCATGAACCATACCATGGGCGTAGCCAGGTAGGGGCAGGTAGGGGCAAATGCCCCAACCTAAGCCAAATGTCCTCGAAAAAATTCTGCGTTTTTTAAGAAAAAATTAATCTTTGTCCTCGAGGACATTTGGAGAAAATGCTGAAACAACGAGGACTTTTAAAGAGTATCGTAAAAAACGAGGACAATTTGGGAAAAAACGGAAAAAAGGAGTATCAATGAAAATTAAAAAAAAAAAAATTGAGGACAATTCGCAAAATTGCCGAAAAACGAAGACTTTTCAATGAGATTTCTCGTAAAAAACGAGGTCAATTTCGGGAAAAAAGGGGAAAAAAAAGGAGAATCAATGAAAATTAAAAAAAAGAAAATGAGGACAATTCGCAAAATTGCCGAAGAACGAAGACTTTTCAATGAGATTTCTCTTAAAAAACGAGGACAATTAGAAAAAAAGGGGGGGGGGGGGGGGGGGAAGGAGTATCAATGAAAATTTAAAACAAACAAAAAATGAGGACAATTCGCAAAACTGCCGGAAAACGAGGACTTTTCAATGAGATTTCTCGTAAAAAACGGTTTGGGAAAAAAAAGAAGGAGTATCAATGAAAATTTAAATGAGGTCAATTCACAAAACCGGAAAACAAGGACTTCTCAATGATTTCTCGTAAAAAACGATACAATTTGGGAAAAAAGGAGTATCTTCAGAAAAATCGTTCTACTACTTTCGGTATAGTACCGCTATCGGTAGTAACTACATTCGGTAGTACCGCTATCGGTAGTAACTACTTTCGGTAGTACCGCTACCTAGCTACCGGTAGTAACTACTTTCGGTAGTACCGCTATCGGTAGTAACTACTTTCGGTAGTACCGCTACCTAGCTACCGGTAGTAACTACTTTCGGTAGTACCGCTACCTACTTTCGGCAGTACTTTTCGATGAGATTTCTCGTAAAAAACGAGGACAATTTGGGAAAAAAAAGAAGGAGTACCGCTCCCTACTTTCGGTAGGGATGAGATTTCTCGTAAAAAACGAGGACAATTTGGGAAAAAAAAGAAGGAGTATCAATGAAAATTAAAAAAAAAAAATTAGGTCAATTCACAAAACTGCCGGAAAACAAGGACTTTTCAATGAGATTTCTCGTAAAAAACGATTACAATTTGGGAAAAAGGAGAAAAAAGGAGTATCAATGAAAATTTAAAAAAAAAAAATGAGGTCAATTCACAAAACTGCCGGAAAACAAGGACTTTTCAATGAGATTTCTCGTAAAAAACGATTACAATTTGGGAAAAAAGGAGAAAAAAAAGGAAAAAAGGAGAATCAATGAAAATTAAAAAAAAGAAAATGAGGACAATTCGCAAAATTGCCGAAGAACGAAGACTTTTCAATGAGATTTCTCTTAAAAAACGAGGACAATTAGAAAAAAAAGGGGGGGGGGGGGGGGGAGGAGTATCAATGAAAATTTAAAACAAAAAAAAAATGAGGACAATTCGCAAAACTGCCGGAAAACGAGGACTTTTCAATGAGATTTCTCGTAAAAAACGAGGACAATTTGGGAAAAAAGGAGAAAAGAAGGAGTATCAATGAAAATTTAAAAAAAAAAAAAAAAAAATGAGGACAATTCGCAAAACTGCCGGAAAACGAGGACTTTTCAATGAGATTTCTCGTAAAAAAATTTGGGAAAAAAGGAAAAAAAAAGGAGTATCAATGAAAATTTAAAAAAAAAATGAGGACAATTCGCAAAACTGCCGGAAAACGAGGACTTTTCAATGATATTTCTCGTAAAAAACGAGGTCAATTTCGGGAAAAAAGGGGGGAAAAAAGGAGAATCAATGAAAATTAAAAAAAAGAAAATGAGGACAATTCGCAAAATTGCCGAAGAACGAAGACTTTTCAATGAGATTTCTCTTAAAAAACGAGGACAATTAGAAAAAAAAGGGGGGGGGGGGAGGAGTATCAATGAAAATTTAAAACAAAAAAAAAAATGAGGACAATTCGCAAAACTGCCGGAAAACGAGGACTTTTCAATGAGATTTCTCGTAAAAAAATTTGGGAAAAAAGGAAAAAAAAAGGAGTATCAATGAAAATTTAAAAAAAAAATGAGGACAATTCGCAAAACTGCCGGAAAACGAGGACTTTTCAATGAGATTTCTCGTAAAAAAATTTGGGAAAAAAGGAAAAAAAAAGGAGTATCAATGAAAATTTAAAAAAAAAATGAGGACAATTCGCAAAACTGCCGGAAAACGAGGACTTTTCAATGAGATTTCTCTAACATCTAGAAATATTACACGAGTATATTTGGGCATTTATATTTATAATTCTTCGAATCAAAATATTCTCCAGATATTCTGAATCATATGAATGCGGCATTTTAAATGCTATTACAGAACATGCTAAAGGCAAATATCCTATTTTTAGAAACCAAAAAAATGATACTTTTAAAGTATCTCTCAATATTCTTGTCAATAAATATGTCCTACTTTTTTTTCAAAAAAAAAAAATGTCCTCGTTTTTTCATTGATTTTTGAGAAGTTGTCCTCGAAAAAAGACCTAAAAAAATTCCTGGCTACGCCCATGAACCATACAGATATAGAAATTCAAACAGAAAGGTTTCTAAAAACCGCCAATGACAGGTGGTCATCTTTAGAAACATGCCGAGTCTCTAGAAACGCCAGATATTTCCAGAATTTCTACTCCAGCTTAGCAGACCTCGGCTCTCTCTGTTGATTGATGATTGGCATTCTCACGGACCACAACTCGTTAGGTATCCACATGATGGGAATGGGCATTAGCAAATTCGACTACCACTTAGACGAAGAGGCAGAGGATGGATCATTCCACTTCCTCTGTGAGTGTCCTAGCTTGGCCCACACTAGGAGAAAAGCCCTCCGAGAACACTTCTTCGACAATCTGGGCGACATCTAGAACCTTACATTGAGAAACGTCCTTAAATTTACTCAGGGCTCCAAATGGGTCAGTGGGGGTTCCAGAGGCTCGTGGTTCAAATCCCAACAGAAGCAAAAATGTTTTCTCCATGGGTATCGCTTTTCGCGAGTATTCGGCAAGTCCTCTGTTTGTAAGTTTATTGCCATGAAAAGCGCTTTTTCAATTAACCGTTCGGAACCGGTAGAAAATTGTAGGTCCCTTCCATTCCCTCACAAGGCATAGTTGTGAGAAATGGCCTCCTCGCCATCCTATTTATTTTAATTTTGTTTATTGAACCTTAGCACTCAAATATAAATACCGACCCAGTGTACTTCATAGGTGGACACCTGTTGTAATTGGAATGCTTCGGTGACTCCAGATGGACGTCTTACCTTCGTCACTGCTCTTTAACACATATTCTTATTCTTAATCATGCGCTCATAGCTTTCTGGGTTTTTTCGCTGTGAGAGTTCCAGCTTAATTAATTATCGTGGTTGTCGAACGAATGCTTTTTCGAAGTCAGCGAGTAACAGCATTCTAATCCTCTAGGGAATCACGATGATTTGAATTTTTTTTTTTTTTTTTTTTTTTTTTTTTTTTTTTTTTTTTTTTTTTACTGTTTAAAATTGTATTAATCTCTTTATTTATTGCATTCGTTGTTGACATTCCAAAAATCGCACAACAATCTTCAAAGTTTTGGACATCAGATTGATAGAACGGAAATCATTGCATTGCAGTGTATATCCCTTGTCTTTTGCATTAGGGAAATACAACTTTCTCCTCATTACTTTTGGCAAACTGTATCCTCGTCCTCATATAAACGTGGAGGTGAGAATCGTGAGACATCTAAGACCGATGTCTCTCATCTTTTTCAAAAACTCATATGGCATTTTGTCCGGCCCAGTTACTTTGCCTTTCTTAGAGCTCTCAACCACCTCACAATTATCTTCGATTGTGATGTCGGTTAATTCTGGAAAGCGCTTTCTGAAAGTGTAAAGAGACTGAAAACTCAAACTAGTGCTATTTGCTTTTTTCCTATGACGAATATGTAGGAACAAGGTATTTAGTCATCAATGATGGGTGCATCATGCACTTCATCATGACTACACATTAAGCGATAAACAATTATTTGTTTACTTTATTCATACTCCTCGTGTCACTAATGAACAATGAAAATTATTTTAAATTTATTAGTCATTGTTACCTTTTAATTTTTTTTTTGTATCACCGCTTTTACGGCTTGGTGTACCCACACTTTCAATGCATTAATTACACGGTGATGGATATGAAAGCAAATAAAATAATTGAGTGAAGTGTTTACTTGCAGATTATACAATTTGTGGTCAGTGAAATGATAAAGATAATGAAAACACATTTATGTTAATGGTCTCTGGTCATGACCTGAATTTTTTGAGGAAATTATCAAAAGAATTTCCGTTAAATTACCGTGAATTGCATGAAAATCTCAGTCATTCAATTTTCATTTATCTCCTGGCGAGGTTTACTTTAAAGTAAGCTTCGAATCCAGAACAATTAAACACCATTTTTGTATGGCTCAGTACTTCTTTTTTGGAAAATGAAACCATATTAAACGGGGTGACCTGGACTTCATTGCCATTACCTACTATTTGACGAGATTATTCTTGGAAACATACAGTCTTTCAGTTAAGGAGGGATGAAAATAATTTAAACTTTAAAGCAGGACCTACTCCTCGTCCTAAGTAGTAAATTATTGGAAACCGAAGACATGGAGCTCCTTAATTTTTCTATACCAACCCATCACAACCTTCACAAAGATCACATAGCTTTAGGCTTCTGAATTTTCGATTAAAAATGGTATCACCATTTCACCTCATTTAGGTATTGCTGATAAGTTGACATACTTGAAAGAAATCGGAGTCACAGCGACATGGCTGTCACCAATCTTCTCCTCTCCAATGGCCGATTTTGGATACGACATCTCCAACTTTACTGAAATAGACAAAACCTTTGGCACCATGGAATACTTTGAAAACCTCATCAAGAAAGCCAACGAAGTTGGAGTGAAGATAATTTTGGACTTTGTTCCAAATCATTCGAGTGACGAATGTGAATGGTTCCAGAAATCAATCAAAAGAGATCCTGAATTTGAAGATTTTTATGTTTGGCATCCTGGCAAAGTAGACAAAGACGGAGTGCGACGACCACCTACCAATTGGGTTAGTATCTTCCGTGGTAGTGCATGGACCTGGAACGAGGTTCGTCAGGAATATTATCTCCATCAGTTTGTTGCCAAGCAGCCTGATTTGAACTACCGCAATCCAAAAGTTCGGGAATATATGAACGTAAGTTGAGAAAAGCCATGATGCGGGGCTTTACGAAGATTTCTCTTTGTTTTTCTCTTAGGAAATCTTACGCTTTTGGCTAAGAAAAGGAGTGGCAGGATTCCGTTGTGATGCTGTGCCAAACGTTTTTGAAGTTGCTCCAGATGCTGAAGGAAACTACCCAGATGAACCAGTGAATGAATGGAATAATGATCCAGATGACCATGGTCACCTCCAGCACATTTACACAGCTGATCAACCAGAGACTATCCACTTGGTGTATGAGTGGAGACAAGTTTTGGAAGACTTTACGAAGGAGCACGGTGGTGACGATAAGTATGACTGTTTCAATCGCAAAGTTGACCATTTGTTCAAACTGTTTCTTATTTTGGTTAAAGGATTCTTATGATCGAGACCTGGTCCGACATTGATATTGTCATGCAATACTTTGGCAACGAAACCGCTGAAGGCGCTCAATTCCCCTTCAATTTCCAAATGATATCGAGATTAAATGGTAACTCCAATGCACATGACTACGCTGAATCTATTAACCTCTGGTTGGACAAAATGCCAAAGGGTCGCACTGCCAACTGGGTTGTAAGTTTAAGACTTTCGAGAGTATTGAGTCAGCTGTTTTCATTTAAACCTGTCGTCTTATCTTAGATTGGAAATCATGACAAGAACCGTGTTGGTTCACGCATGGGAGTAGACCGTATCGATTTGTTCAACGTCTTGATACAATCCCTTCCTGGAAGCAGTGTTACATATCAAGGTGAAGAAATTGGAATGACCGATGTCTGGATTTCATGGGAGGATACTGTCGATCCACAGGCCTGTCAAGCTGATCCTTCTCTTTTGGATGAAAAGTCTCGTGATCCATGCCGTACTCCATTCCAATGGAGCGATGAAGAGAGTGCCGGCTTTTCCAGTAACTCCACTACATGGCTGCCCATCTCGGATTTGTACAAGGATATCAATGTGAAGAAGGAACGTGGCGTGTCTTATAGTCACTTAAATATCTACAAGCAATTGCAAGCTCTGCGCCATGAACCAACTATGAAAAATGGTGACTCGGAGGTCAAGGCTGTTGATGAAAATGTTCTTGCTATTAAGAGGTATTTGATATTAGACACAATCAGAGCTTGCAGACAATGACTTTCTATTTTTACTTCAGGTCACTAGCCAACAGCTACACTTATGTCGTTCTACTGAACATTAACAAGAACGTGGAGGTGGTAAACTTGAACTCAGTGTTCAGTAATTTGTCCAGTGAATTGGAATACGCTGTTGTGACTTCGAAATCGATCCGTCGAGTAGGGGACAAGGGCTTTGCTGATCAAATAATTTTGCTGCCAAATGAAGCAGTTGTCCTGAGAACGACCAAGTGAAGTCGTTAGTGGACCATAAATGGCAGAACGTCTTTGTTGTGATAAAGTTGTTTAAATTGAGTGTAATGAAATAATTTTGAAAATAAATGCTTCTAGAAAATACCTGTGATTTGTGTTATGATTTACCACTGAGTTGTGACAAACCAATGGCATCTATCGGAAAGATCTCTTGCCACAAAAAATACCAATGAGCTTTGGTATCGTATACCTATGCTCTTCGTTATTGTGAAAAAGATTTCTATTTTTTGAAAACGATTCTGTTTTTCAGAAACGATTTCTATTTATTACAGAATAATATAAGTTAGGTTCAATCCGTTTCGCTTTGTTAAGATGGTGTTATGAATGGGACAGCTATAGAGCTTTCGGCCATTTGAACAGCTTCGCAACAAAAAAGTAACACTCGTGTACCTCCTTGTGCTCTTTATCCATTAAAATTAGCGTTTAAAGATATTCGAAAGCGCAGTTTTCAAGGAAATCCTTGTTTTATCAGGGAGTATATGAGCAACCTTTGTGCAAACGCTCTGCTGCTCGAGAAAAACTATGATTTGTCGTGGAAATTGTTTAAATTAGGAGCTTTTTCAGATCCATTATGCGTATGTTAAACGCGGATATCGAGGCATCTATGGTTTAACCAATGCAACAAAATCCTCCTTAACAGGAGCCGAATCAATAGAAGGGTTGAAGAGAGCGTAAGCACAAACTTCTTTAGAAACTTGTTCAAGGATTTAAAATGCAAAGTAGTTTGAATCTCTGGAAGTGAGACTAATGAAAAAAACTACAAGAAATTTATTTATAGGGGCTTTCGCTTAAGCTTTCAGGATGTGAAAGATGAGGCTTCCACACCTGTCTGAGCTTAAAGTCGAAGATATTCATTTCATTTAATTTTTCATTTATTAACATAATATTTTGTACAGTAAGACTTAGTCTTTTGAAGTACTTAGTACATAATTTAGATAAACTGGAATATAAATGCAGCATAATAATAATTCAAATTTAATATAATCTAAGTAGGATTGAGATTGGAGACCGGTTTTGAATAACATTATGCAAAAATATACAATTTCTGGCATTGATATAGTGCGTTAAGTTACACCCTAGAAAGTCCTTCTTATAACCTGAAATGTGATCATGTCTCCGAAGTCGATATATATAACGAAGTGAATCGTTGAACGATACTTGCAGTTTCCGTTGGAAAACATAACCAAGATTACCGTAGATAACTTCAGAGTATGTTTGTTATTATAGGTAAAACTAAAGCTTTTACATATTTTTTCCTGGTTTCAAGAGGCGTAAAACCTGCTGTTAACCATAGCTTTCCGAGGCATCCATAAATTCTTTTGACAACCAAATTGATGTGATGAGAACAAGATAGTTTGCAGTTTATAGCAAAACCAAGGCTTGTTACATGTTCCACTATATCCAATTTGCTGTTACCTAGAAGGATAGACGGAAAAGATGGTATATCAAAATCATTGTAAGATATGGGTAAAACCTAAGACTTGGTAGGGTTGATATTTAGTCCATTCACAATAGACCAATTGTAAATATTGGCTAAGTCCTTTTTAGGCAGACTAGCAATGTTTGCAATGTTTTGAAGAGGGCTGGATACATAGAGTTGAACATCATATGCATAGAGATGGACAATGTTGTGGAGGCAATATGTTGGTAGATTATTAAAAATACAAAATAATATAGGTCCCAAAATTGAGAACCCCCTGCTTCACTGGTTTAAACTCAGACGAAGTATCCCCATTGACCACTCTTTGCATCCTTCCAGAAATGAAACTACTTACTAGACTAACAGCTTTGTCGCTAAATCTTAATAGTTGTTTGAGTTTCCAGCAAAGGATTTCATGGTTTACTTTATAAAAGGCTTTTGAAAAGTCAAGCAGACAGGGAAGCGTAATGTATTATTTATCAAAGGAACATCTAATGTCCTCAAGAATGTTGCTCCTCAGCTATGGTTAGCTCTGAAACCTGACTGACAAGGATTTAAAAGCGAACTACGTGATAAATAGTTACGGATTTGCTTAGCCATCAACTTCTCATAGACCTTGGACAGGTATGGTAATATGCTTATTGGCCTGAAATCGTTGCAAGCCGAAGCTCTTCTTTTCTTGGCAATAGAAACTACTTTTGCGATTTTCCACTGTTGCGGAAAAGTGGAAGACATTGAGCAGTAATTAATTATGTGAGTCAAATGTTTCAAAATAGAAGGCAAAATCATTTTAATAAAACGTAATGGTATATCATCCTCACCCAAAGAATTCGACTAAATGGCAGCCACAAATTCGACAACATCAATCTCTGTTACAACTTCAAAGTCGAAAGGCCTTTGAAATTCTTTTCCAATGTTACTAAAGTCAAAAAAGTGATTTTGTAACGTGCCATGATCTAAAAAATTTTAATTTAAATCATCGGGATTGATATCACAATTTGTTGAATTTTTATTTTCAGCTACTCTGCTTTTTCTTAAGTTTCACCAGAGTTTTTTAGATGGCAACCATGCGTCTAGTTTAGATGCAAAATAGTTTCTTTTAGATTTTCTTATGGCTGATGTTGCAGTGTTACGAGCATTTTTAAATCTATGCCAATTTTGTGTCGTTCGATGTGTTTTCCACTTTTTATTAGTACAGTATATTTAGCGATTTAATATTGTTGATGCATCGGCCATTAACCCAATCAAAATTGAACCCGAAATTATCAGCTTTCTGTCCCCGACTGAGTGCAGGTTATCAACATTCTGTATAGTTCTCAGTTCAGCAACCAGCTATCCACCAGTATAGTGCGGTCAAAACATGTGGCAAGCGTTCTGGTGTAAAAAGCAAGAGAAAAACCACCACCACCACATAATTTGTGAGTGATGAATATTGATCCCGGAGAACTTTACTCAACTGTTCTACCACACACCTGAAATGCTAAAGGAAATGCCATAACTGCGTGTTCGTTGAAGAGGGGAACGGTGACAACGACGCACGAAAGGCTAAGATTCAAATCCATTTGATAACAAGAATGATGTCACTTTGCCCGAAAGGAAAGATTCAGGTGAGTTGAAGGAGCACCTGCCCAAATATGCGAGTTACACTTCATCTTAGGACGACTTCTTGTTTTGTAGATAACTGCCAGGTCATTGGGCTCTTGCATCGTCGAAGAAAACCTAAGCACTTTGCAGCATTTTTGGCGATGTCAAGGATTTGGATATTCCACAAGAGGTGGTTGGTAATGCACATACCGAGGATTGAAAGCTGTTCTGTTTCGACGATGCAAGAGCCACTTATGGATAGTCATAAGGTAGGTAAGTTTGACTTCAACGACAAGAGACATCATTGAGTTTTTGTTACGCGGTTTTTATTTCCAATGGACAATGTTGTCTAGATCAGAATTTAATGAGCTTAACATACGTTGCCGCCCTAGTTCCACATCCGAAGAGGACGGATGTGTTGAGAACGAATATGAAAAGCTGAGGGTACTGTCGTCTGCAAAACAATTTAGTGGATTAGTAGTTTCAGACAGAAAAAGTGTAGCTACTAATCCAGCAACAAAAAAAAACTCATCGAAACCATAAGCACGCATTTTAGATAAAAGAGCTTGATGCCAAACTCTATAGAATGCTTTAAGAGTACGAATTAAAGTCAGAGTTAGAGAAAAAATACGAATAAGTTCTTTGAACTTTGTCAAATTTTGGATCACTTTTTTTATCAAAACACCGACTTCTCTTGATATCTGCATCACCAAAAGCTTCACCAATATGACAAAATCAGAAAAGTATTTGACTTTTCAACTGAATCAAAATTTGAATCTATTGTCATTTGAATTATCAAACACTAAAAATTTATAATTGAACTGAAGTTTCCAATAACAAGTTTCATTCTTGCCCTGCGTGCCTACTGACGTTCATATCTTTTGTGGATTATCAAAATAATAGTAAATAAATATAATTACATACCTCAACACCTATAAATCAGGATAAAGTCTTTATTTTAATAGCTAATTTATGGCGAGTAATAAATTAATTACTTAATATAATTGGTTCCCATTGAACGTGTAATTTTATTATATATTTTGCGACTTTCATTAGTTGAATTTATTTCGAAATACTGAACGGTTGCAGTCGCGTCCGATCCGCATTGCGATGTTGTGGTTTAGTAGCTTTACAGTAATTGTGCTTAGTGTTCTAGCAGTCTTATCGAACGCTGGAGTTGTTTACAAATCGGAGTATCAAAGCAGTAATTTAGTGGATGATGGTAAAGGCAAATGGTGGCAGAGTGCATCATTCTATCAAATTTATCCGAGATCGTTTAAGGACAGCGATGGAGATGGTGTAGGTGATTTGAATGGTGAGTTCACATTTAGTCAGACTGGGCTTTCAAATTCAACAAATACCTTCCGGATTGTGTGGTAGTTCTTTTTTCGAAGTGCTGAAACCAGCTTCCAGTTCCCAGTAAATGATTTTTATTGAACGGTCAATTAAAGAAATAGAAAAAAAAATTACTGTCATAAATTTATTATATATTATATTTGTTGTTGAAGTAGCAACAAAGCCGCGTATTTATCAAGGCTAACGCGACAGAACACAGAGGAAGTAATCGTTTCATGACTTTTTGCTGCAGCGTCAGTTATTTGAAATGAAATGGAAGTCCAAAGATTAAAAGCAACCCATCAGCCATCACGCGTTTACTATCGCACTCTGCAAAGCTCTGAAGTTAAGGATCATATGGATTGCTGAAAAGACTATAAATAAGTCTCGCATGTTAAAAAATAGTTTGTTGCTCGTCATGTTACTCGTATGTAAAGTGACAGCTTTGGAAAGAGTCCGTTGCCCCAAAACAAAAGCCCCAAACGAAAATCCCCAAACGCAAAATCCCTAAACGAAAATCCCCAACTCCCAAAATCCCCAAAGAGAGAATCTACAAACCCAATATCCCCAAAACAAATATATTCAAGTAGTGAATCATGCGATCAAATCGCGCGCGCGATGTTTTGGGGATATTAGGTTTATGTATTACAGCAAATGTAATGATAACCATATCCATTTATGAACAACTTTCTTGCACCTTTATTGGATTTGCAAACAGTAATGTTCATTTCAACATTTATTCTAAGAAAAAAACAAAAAAAAAACGCTGCACTACGAAACTAAGACAGATCACTGAGTGTGCGTGCCATGAATACTTAAGCAAGACTAAAAAGAGGATACAATCACGCATTTATAGTAATTTGTTGTTAAGAAACTCTTAATCGTTATCATTTATTAATTACAAAAACAACGAAAGAGAGAGATTTTTCTGAAAACTAAGTGCACATAATTTATATGTACACAGACTCTGGGAATTTGGAGATTTCGTGGGGATTTTGACAAAAAAGATTGTTTAGGCACATTTCATCAATGTGCTTTATCTCAATGGGGATATTAGCTAGGTTAGGTGGATAAAAAATTTTGGGGATTTTGATCGATGGGGATTATTTTTTTGGAGATTCTGTACGACACCCGAGTCTGTTGTACTCGTATGATGTTGAATCCTCCTCATACAAGTAATAATTGATTTTTTTGTTTTTCTCGTGTATATGAATTGACTAGGTTCTAAAACACAAAACCAGCGTACTAATGCAAAAAGTGGTTCAACAGAGCGTGGAGCCCTATTATCTAGCGCATTTCTCACAACCATGCCTAGTGACCTTGTGAGGGAGCTAACCGAGAAAGAGCGTTTCATGGCAACGAATTTACTGTCGGAGGTATTCATGCTTATTTTGACATTCTATTCGATAGAAACATAATCGAATTCGAAAGAATTGCATTTTGAGACTCGAATGATTCGATTGTTAAACGTGTAAATATTTCGAATCGTACGAGTTTCAAAATGCATTTCTTTCGAATTCGACAAACTTTCTATCGAATAGAATGTCAAAATAAGCATGATTGATTATTCTTCACGAACGGCGAAAGCTTTGGTAAAACCTTTTTTTTTGTTTTCTGTTGTGATTTCAGCCATGAACTTCCCGCTTAGCATTCAAACATGGTAACCATTACACCACCGGTATGCACCATCCTACTTATACCGGTGTGATAATTTTCAATTTCTGAGACTGACTCTTTTCTGTAACTGTATTGTACTGTACCGTTCTTCCTATTCCTGTAACTTTTTAACATATTTAATAGCAGCTGTGATATTTCCTGTTTATCCCACCATTTCAGCTTTTCTTCCACCACCGCATAGCGCTTCGATTGTGTGAAAATCGGGGACAAAATTCATTTCTTGAAAACTATGTTGACAATATTTAACGAAATTGTCCAGCCCCCCTGCTACGCGCACTTTCGTATATGATTTATGTCTCAAAAATGGCTTGAACAATTTGAATAATATTTGAGGAACTTGGTTTTTTTTTAGTGAGTTTCTAATGAGTTCAAAATTGTGTACACTCTTTTCGCCCCTGTCACGTTCACTACCACGCTTTTACTTTTTATATATAGCGTGCGAATTTTAATTAAATTATAATTAGCTAGTGAGTTTTTTTTTTTTTTGCATCTCAGAGACTTAAGTGGCACTGAACTTAGAGCAAGCTCGTCTGTACACACTTATCTACGCTCTTCATCATTAATGCAAGTGTTAGTGGTTAGTAAATAACGCCAACACAAGCACAAAGAGAACGTATACGAGGAAAAATAAAAAAAACACTACAAAAATATAACAAAGTAAAACTTAAATTAAATTAACATTAAATGAAACATAACTAAACAAGGTTATAAATAAAACATGAAATTAAACTACAGTAATTAAAAATCTACTAAACATGAATCATGCAGATGGTACACTGGTTCTTAATATTAATTTTAAACTATTTTTACTGATGTTGAAATCGGCAATATAAGGATTAGAGTTGAATAATCTACTCATGCGTGCTAATGGCTCATGCATTTCATAGTTAGTACGGTGGTGGGAGCGATGTATAAACTCTAAATTACGTAGTTGGTGAGTTCCTCCGCGGTAGTTGAATCTTATGTGGGAGAGCAAGTCGGGAGCATCAATTATACCGGTTATTAATTGATGAAAAAATACTAAATCATTGTTGATTCTTCTCTGTGAGAGGGTTTGAAGATTTAATAAGCGAATACGATTTTCATAAGGCGGCAGATTGAAAGGATCTTGCCAAGGAAGACCTTTGAGAGCGAAGCGTATGAATCTGTGCTGTATTGCTTCGATTCGTGATTTATGAATATCATAAAATGGTGACCACACCTGAGAAGCATACTCTAGATGGGGACGAACATAACAGTTGTATAAAGAGAGGGTGACATAAGGGTCATTAAACTCCTTTGCCCATCGCTTAACAAAGCCATGCATTGAATTAGCTTTGTTTGTTTGAAAACAAAAAAAACATTCAACGTCAATCGCCACCTTCCACGCCTCTTTTGAATAACGTGAAAAATACATCCTAAAGGCAGGATGAAAAATAAATTTTAAATAAAGTTGTCAGCATGTAAACGAAACCAAAGGAATAAATGGTAATACTCTCCCGAGTTTTGTCAAGAAGTCCTTGTTCATCAACATAAGCAGTATATTCCGTAGCTTGTCTTTTATTAGGACGCTTCTACTTTTAAAACTCCAGATATATAAACTGGGAAATAAATCGTTATGCAATTTATCAACTAGACTTAGAGTCTCTAAATACATTGTGTTTTGTTTCGGAGATATCGGGATTCTCAAATAATATGCTTGTGCATCTTGTGGTTTCTTTTTCGCTAAATCAACTCCAACTCCAATTTTGCAATCGTAGAATCGATTGATTATCTTGAACATCGTCGAAACGTAATCTGTCTCTCTCTCTTTTATCGCTTTTTACACAATCAGTGCCCAAGTGAAATAGCCAGCTGCATTTCTCCCCTGAAAAAATTTAGCCGCAACACCCGCCTCGCTAGAAATGTTAATCAATTTTACCTTGAACCCAACTTCGGGCGTGCAGTCAAGTATAGAGATTCTTATTTTAGTCGCACCACCGGAATGTGGAATGCTCTGCCTGACCCTGTTTTTCTCCTGCAATGTCTCGCAGACATTGGTGGCATTCAGAAATCTAGTCACTACGTAGTGAACTCTTCTGATTGGTTAGAATCGACTACAAAACGGAATGAAATTTCCCCTTCAACGTAGTCGAAAAATTTCAGCTACAAAGTTAGTCTGACGTTTGAGAATCAGCTGGGGTAAATAAACAAAAAATTACAAAGTGCAAATTGGAATTTTTTCGACAATTTTTATCTAATTGAAAGCAGTGAAGAGATATGTAAATAAAGTTACTTAATTTAAAAGATAAGATTATGTAAAGTTCCCTAAACGCAATTGTTTCGTGTTTTTGTGTGCTTATTTTGACAATTCAGGGTTGACTATATTTTTAGTGCATTTTGCATTCACAAAGCTAGTCGACTTTCCACTACGTAGTGACTAGATTTCTGAATGCCACCATTCAAAAGCAACGTGCATCGGTGTCTCCTTTCAAATCCTCTCCTATTTTCCGTGCTCGCACTGTGTTTTATAACGTTGTAAGGGTACAGGGTAGTCACAACCCCTTGATGTGTGTGTTAATTATAAAAAAAAAGGTTTTAATGGAATTTTATTAATCTTAATTTCTTGCAAAAAGAATGACCACATTTCCTTCGATTATTTGAAACAAAATATCTCAGTAATTTAGTGTAATAGAGCTATTTTGACATCAGATTTGGATCCGGCCTATAATAATTCATCGGAAGTCAATGGTTTGTTTTTACATAACATAAACATAAGTGTTTTTTCGACCTTCAATGCTTAATATAACGGAAACGCAAGCATTAAAGAAAATTCTAAGCGATACAAACCCTTATAGTTTGCTTGAAATCAGAAATAATGTTGACAAGTGTTATTTATTACATTACGTACACCCATCCATACATTGCATGATAATACAAAAAATGATAAACAATTGTTTGATTGTTCTGCTAGTACCACCAATAAACAGCAAAGATTACATTTAACACTGTTATTTTATTGTTTTTCTACCCCCTATGCGGCTTGGTTTTCAATGACAGTCTCATTGCACTCACCCCACGGTGATAGATACCAAAGCCGATAGGTAATTGAATCGAGTGAAGTGTTTAATTGCAAATTATACAATTTGTGTGAATTGGAATGTTAACGACATGGTTTTTATTAGTGATCCTTGACCATGGTCCACTTATTTAATCTTAATGATTTGAGGACGAAAATGAAGAATAAACTTATCGGAAATAAGATAAAAATCAGGTGCATTAGATAAATCGAGTTGACGTCAAATTAATCATAACAACAATTAAAACTCAGCCTTTTTCTTAAAGTAAACGAGCTAACTAATTCCATAGCGTTTTCTAACTAAGCCGTTTGGAATCGGCGGCGGTGCTCTTAAAATGCTGTTGGCACATAGGCTCACTGTCTTTCCACCCAAAATATCTTTCTTTTATTTATTTTTAAAAGATAAGTTTAGTGATTTTTCGACCACATAGCTCTACTTCATGGGGTGATTCTTGAACATACTTGGTGTAATCTCACAATTTAGGAGTTAAAAGCCAGTATAAGCGAATTGAACTATTGAAAACCAAGGAGTGAGAGAGAAGGGGGAGGAAGAGAGAGATATTACGTCTTGGAAGAGTCAGCAACATCTAACTGATGGGCGAAACGCATTTTGGGGGGGCAGGTCACTTTGGTTTTCAGTTTTGATTTTAAAGCAAAACTAATAATTAATAATTTAATTTCTCAACATTCCCGCCCACATGCCGAATGTTGTTTGATTTTTATTTTCTCATATTTGAATTATTGTATCTGACTTTGTTAGGTATCGCTGATAAGTTGACATACTTAAAAGAAATCGGAGTCACAGCGACATGGCTGTCACCAATCTTCTCCTCTCCAATGGCCGATTTTGGATACGACATCTCCAACTTTACTGAAATAGACAAAACTTTTGGCACCATGGAAGACTTTGAAAACCTCATAAAGAAAGCCAACGAAGTTGGAGTGAAGATAATTTTGGATTTCGTTCCAAACCACTCCAGTGACGAATGTGAATGGTTCCAAAAATCGGTCAATAAGGATCCTGAGTACAAAGACTTTTATGTTTGGCATCCTGGTAAAGTAGACAAAGACGGAGTGCGACGACCACCAACCAATTGGATAAGTATCTTCAGTGGAAAGGCATGGACTTGGAACGAGGTTCGTCAGGAATACTATCTCCATCAGTTTGTTGCGAAGCAGCCCGATTTGAACTACCGCAATCCAAAAGTTCGGGAATATATGAACGTAAGTTTTTTTAAAAATCCATCATCAGGGATCTTGGGATGATTTTCGCTTATTTTAGGAAATTTTGCGTTTCTGGCTGAAGAAAGGTGTGGCAGGATTCCGTTGCGATGCTGTACGACATGTTTTCGAAGTTGCTGCAGATGCTGAAGGAAACTACCCAGACGAACCAGTCAATGAATGGAGTAATAATCCAGAGGACTATAGTTACCTAGAACACATTTACACAGCTGATCAACCAGAGACCATGAATTTGGTGTATGAGTGGAGAAAAGTTTTGGATGACTTTAAGAAAGAGAATGGTGGTGACGATACGTAAGATTGCTTTTTAATCCCACTTTAGAAATAAGTTGAAAACTTTTTGCTTATTCAGAATTCTTATGATCGAGACTGGGTCCCCCATCGACTATGTTATGCAATATTTTGGCAACGCAACCGCTGAAGGCGCTCAGATTCCTTTTAATTTTGAATTGCTTTCGAGGTTGAATGGTGATTCCAATGCTTATGACTACGTTGAGGCCATTAACGTCTGGTGGGACAACATGCCAAAGGGTCGCACCGCTAACTGGGTTGTAAGCTTAAGACTTAAAAGAGTATTAAGTCAGCTCTTTTCATTTAAACTTGTCGTCTAATCTTAGATTGGCAACCATGACAAGAACCGTGTTGGGTCACGTATGGGGGTAGACCGCATCGATTTGTTTAACGTCTTCATTCAAACTATGCCTGGATGCAGTGTCACATATCAAGGTGAAGAAATTGGAATGACCGATGTCTGGATTTCCTGGGAGAATACTGTCGATCCAGCGGCCTGCCAAGCTGATCCGTCTCTTTTGGAAGAAAAGTCTCGCGATCCATGCCGGACTCCATTCCAATGGAGTGATGAAGAGAGTGCTGGATTTTCCAGTAACTCTACCACGTGGTTGCCCATCTCGGATTTGTATAAAGATATCAACGTAAAGAAGGAACGTGGTGTGTCTTATAGTCACTTGAATATCTACAAGCAATTGCAAGCTCTGCGTCATGAACCAACCATGAAAAATGGAGACTTTGAAGTTAAGGCTGTTGATGAAAATGTTCTTGCTATCAAGAGGTATTTGATGTTATACACAATCAGAGCCTGTAGACAATAAATTTCTTTTTTTAGGTTACTAGCAAACCACTACACTTATGTCGTTCTTCTGAACATAAACAGGAACGTGGAGGTGGTAAATTTG